>VWYH01007055.1:178774-317640 GCA_013399365.1 Pampusana beccarii
GGAAAGGGAAAGGGAAAGGGAAAGGGAAAGGAGAGCCCATTTTTAAAGTTGGATGCGCAAGCTTTGGGCGACTGCAGGGAGTGGGGCCCGGCCACCGGCGGGTGCCCACCAGCAGTTCCTGCTGCAGCATTCGCCCGCTTGTACGTGGATAAAACATCTGTCATTGGTCACCAAACACTGTTTCTGCATGCGGGGGATTGATCTGCGAGGGCAGTCCTTCATGCACAGCCGCGGTAGGAAGTGGTTTATATGTATCTTAATCAATAGCAATGGGTCTTTCACATGCTACAGTGGTCAGGCCAGATGGATTTTATGAGTTTGTCAGAACAAATACGTTTTAGGGAGTCTCATCTGGTTCAACTGAATCACAGAATCACAGAATGGCATTAACAAGAGATTCCCGTCATCATCCAGGCCAGTAAGTGATCATCCTGTCTGAGAGATTAAATTCCCCTGAAAGCAAAAGGTCCCCATAAATCAGAGGTTTTTTATAGAAAACATATTGTCCCTGAATGTCTGTGTGCCAATGCCCCACTCTTGCTCAGTGTTTAGTCTAAAGAGTTGGTTTGGGGAGCTTTTAAAAGGAGCCTTTGCTGAAAGAAGAGTGTGAGTGAAGAGCTATCAGCTTGGTCATTAGGAGCAGGAAGCACTGGAGGCACAGTGATAATCAAACAGGCCAGCTACCAGAAAAAAAAAAAAAATCCAAATAGAACAGTAATTTTCTTTTTACTTTTTCATTGCGTCTTCAAAGAGGTCATTCCAAAGCCTATTCACATGAATAGACATACTTTTAAAGTGTTTAAGCACACACAGATAAATAAGCTGCAATACACCGAAAGTTTAGCCCCCTCTACCACCACCTTTATGTCCTAGGTCCCTGTAGAGCTCATAGAGAGAGGCAGGCACTGACCACCAGGCCCCATCCAGCTCACGCTACAGTGGACCCCTGAGACAATGTCAGTGCACCATGTTCTGGACGTGCCTGCACTTGCCCCTGACTACCAAGGGACCGGGGCTGAGGGAGAGGTCTACTGCAAAAAGGTCTTAGCTTCGGTGAGATAATTCCAGCAAATGTCAGTAGCTTCGCGTTTGCGACTGGAGTCAATGGGAACGTGAAATCTGTAGCAGCAAGTAATGTTGCACAGTTACTTGGACCAACGTTGGGACTTGGCCATTTGAAGACTTACTTAATGCTGTTGCATCACTGAACCAGTCCGTACTCTGACGCAGGTTTCTTGCTTTACCAGCTGCACAAGCAAAGGGGGTGGGAGGGTGAATGTCAATATTAATACAACAAGCCACTGAACAGCTTATTCAGCCAATGCTACTCGAGCATGACAATTGCACCATCTATGCACAGGGCCAGTGAGCTGTTCTCAATAGAACCAAAATGGGGCCCACAACTTAGAAAAACAAAATATAAAAGCAGCTAAGTACTAAGTAGCTAAATACTAAGTTTATAAGAGATTCAGGGGGCTGTGTTAGAAGCAGGCTGTATCAGAAGGAAAATGGTGTAACTTTGAAATAGACTTTTTTTTATTTACGTCTTAATTGGAGGGGGGGGGGGGGAAGAAAGAGACCCGAAAAGAGATTGCAAAACATAGCTGGAGACCATTCAGCATATGCAGCTTGCTCTGATTAGGAGATGCTGAGAAACCGGGCAGGTTTGAAAGGAAAAACAGCCTCCTTCCTGTCATGACCAAAGTGTTAACACAGATAGGTTTTTCTTCTCTCCTTAAGCTACGTGGCTTGCTTTTTATGCCATAATGTTTCTGCATTCTCGTAAAAATGAGATCAGCAGCAAATGCCATGTGTCAAGAAAGCTAAATGGCCTGCTGAGATGCCCAGGGCCTTTGATGGCACCTCTGTGCAAGAACGTGAAATTATTCACACTGGATGAGTAAAACACCAGCAGTACAGCCTTGCTAGAGGACTTTTGAGAGCTTGGTACTTCTCTGTTGTACTTTCAGAACCCATCATTACATGGTCATGGGAAAGCAATGAAATGTCAAGTTCTCAGATCGTGTTGAAGAGCTTCTGTGCGTAACTGCTGGGGTCTCAAGGTAGAGACAGAAAAGCCCAAACCTGCAGCCTCTATGACTAGTCTTGGGTTTCCCCAGCTTCTGCAAGTGAAGGCAGCAGAGGATGGCAGCAACCCAGGCAGAAAAGGCTGTTAGGAAAGAGTATTCTGAAATCTTACATGTCTTCCAATGGGGTTTTATTGATTATTAGAGATTGCTGGTGTTGTTACTTTTAGTTTACGTTCTTTATCCTTCAGACATGTCAGGCTAAGTACATAGCAGTGCTCTATTCAGTTATTTGGTGCTTAAAAAGGTCTTTATCTCTTCCTTTTTTAGTAATGAGCAAGACAGTAGGAAAGAGTTGATTAACTGACAATATATTTTGAAATAATTGAAATAAGCCTGGCTAGTTTCATTTAATTTAAAAAAAAAAAAAAAAATCAGGTTGCCAAGTGGAAAAGGAACACCAATATCAGAGGTTCGGTTTTTTTTGTTTATGCCCATATCCTATTAATAAATGTTACAAGTTCCGAACAGATTATTCTACACATTTTCAAGCTGAACACCAAACTCCCCTAAAACAAAACACGGAAAAAATGTGTTATTGCCAACTGAATGACATATTGAGATGATGGTTGTTATTCCCACGATGTCAATTGCTCTTACGTCTAACTTGATAAACTGCAGGTGCTTGAAACTGCCGCAGCAGCTAGAATACTGAAACGCTGTAAGTGTTCATGTCACATTTCTCCTGTCCACTGTTAGCCTAAATTTACTTCGTAGAAAAGATGATGATAAGGAGTCTCTTTGCACAAAGGAATTAGAGCCTCCATATGCCTTGACAGCTGTACCGCGGAAAAAGATAATATCAACAGATGCAGAAGAGCAGAGTTCACGATATTCACCTTTCTTCCAAACATGCAGCAAAGCAGGAAAAAATAGATCTTTTTCCTACAGAACCCAAGTGCAAATTGAGGTAGCAGTGAGACAGACTTAACAGTTTTTAGCTCTTGTCTTTGTCCTAATACCATCAGACTGGATGTTTGCTTGAGAAACGCCTTTGGTGCAGCAATTATTTCAACTGGCAAGCAAAGCAGCGTACTATACATGATTATACTTTTCAAAATGACTTTAAATTTCTCATAGCCTGCTAAAACGGCTGGAGTTTTTACTTCACTACAGATAAAAATAATCACTACATATTTGTTGACACTGGCCATAATACATCCAAGATAATTAAACCAAAGAGGGGACATTAAGGGAGTTAAGTATTTTCTATAGATCCATTCCCATATTCATGCTCAAAAAAGTTGGAGTTTCTGTTTGCTTTTAAAAATATGTTTTTATTTATTCTAAAAAAGTGTTTCCTTCCTCTACTAAATGGTTTCATGGATACATTCAGAAATTAATCATCATCACAGCACAAAACTATTCCTGTTTAACAGAGCAATTAATGCAAAAATAATACTCTTCTGAGACAGCTACGGCAAACAACAAAGTATTCCAGGAGCCAGACAGTGGCCCTGTAAATGGGCATAGTTGTACTGATTTCAGGCATTGTTAGAACTTATTCTTCTTTCCAGACAACCAAAGTCAAAGTTTTGCTTTGATTTTAGCAGAGGCAGGGTCAGACCTGATTGAGCTAATAAGCCTCAGCTTGGATTAGAAATTTCAGTGCTATTCTAATAACCTGCTCTGGTATGAATTAAAAACTGACCAAGCCTACATCAAGAAAGCAAGGGTGAAAATAAAAACAGATATATGTAGAGCTTTCTTTTCTGGATTTGGCTACTCCATTAGCATCCTACTGCTGTACACAACTTTTTACCTGCCTCACATTGCGAATGAGCCTGCTTTTAATTATAGTCATACTTCTTAGATGCAAATGATCATGCACTAGAAGGAAACACAAAATCTTCAATGAAACCTGGTATTTCCATGCTGTTGCTGCCACTGTTTCGTGTTATAGTCCTGACAAATTCATTAATTCCTCTCTCAGCTTTAAAGCATGCTTACAAAACCAAGAGGCCAAAAGCACATGCTATGGGATGCAGATTTGTGAAGCTGGCAGCTTTCTGCACTGTTAAAGCTTACGAAAATCCAAATCCAAGCTAAAATGTATGGAATGTCAGCCTCACTTCAGGCCTTCATCCAAAATTCACCAAGGCTACTGAGACTCCTTCCACTGCCTTCCCTCAGCTTTGGACCAAGCCCTTCAAAGATGTAAAACAGGCTTGAAATGCTTAGCTTGTGAGAGAGATTTGGTTACAAATAGAAATTGCCCAAATCCATGACTCTGAGGGGAACACTGAACATTGCAGCCTCGAGGCCAAAAGGTCAAAATCACACAGAGAGACTGCAGCCACCATGGTGGCAAGTCGGCCCCATGGACACAGGCAGAGGAAAGGCAGGAAGAGAAGGACCTCAAGCCAGTTCCAGTCCCCAGCAGAAGAGGAGATCTATGCACAGCAATGCTATGGCTGCTGCATTTCCATTTTCTTGCACTGCCTCCTGGAGTCCACAGGGTTTCCTACTCCTGCAGCTGTGGCAGGCACTCTTTTCATGTTGGTGGGAATGAGATGATGAATAGTTTTATTTAGACGTCCCCAGGAAGAAGATATTTCAAATACAGCACAGAATCAGATCTTCCCTACCACGATAAAAAGCAAGAGCAAGAAAATCTCCAAAGTGATGAAGCAACATACATATTCCAGCGACCAGGGATTGTTTTGAGCATTTAAGAGGAGGGGGTGAAGCCACAGCCTAGCAGCTGCCACAGAGAAACCAGAGACGGGATTTCTGTTCCCTGATTTATTGTCTGTTTAAGTTTTTCTCAGGGTTAAGGTGTGCGTTTTCCGCTCAATAACATTTGTCCAGTGGGTTTCATTCAGCAAAGCTGTAAATTATTTTGAGGTTTTGAGGAAGCACTTTACAGTAGTAACAGCAACCGCCTTTGCTCATCAAAATGCTTTGACTCTGCCTAAGAGTACACCTGAGTATGTTTCCCTGAAAGGGTGAGAGAGTGTTCCAATTGTCTTAAACAAACCATCCCTGATGAATGATTACGTTCATTGGTACCGGCAGAAGACAGTGCCTTCCTGGGCAGAAAGTTCACTGCACAGAAGAGTCATTAGCGAGCCCCTCTGTGAATCCCTCCAAGTCTCCAGAAGGTCTGCAGCAAGAATGCGTTTCTGAAACAGCTGCTTAAAGATCTGAGAGAAACTTGGCTGGAAGAATAGCCACATGATCCTCCAGCCCCTTGAGTATTTTTGGCTCTCAAGCACTAAGTCCAACGTGACAGGACAGCCTTATACAATCAAAAACTCACCATTGACCAACAGACCAACGCAACATTATGATGGTCAAACAGAGGTGGGGAGGGAGGTGTGCACCCACCTTTCCTTTTCTTTCTTTATTCGCATTCAAAGTTTTTTAGCCTTTAGCAACTCAGATGAAAGAGAAGACTTCACAGAGTGACTTTGGCTGTCATGCCAGGCAGCACGCTGGCTGTGAGCGAGCTGTCCCGAACGTGCGTGAGCATCGTGCTCACTTTGTGCCAGGGCAGACCCATGGGCACAGCCAGCTCCGAGCATCCAACAAGTTTGGATGAGTCTGTTTCATCTCTAGCTCTAGCCCTCCGCCATCACACTATCCCTTTAGAAATCCCTACTGAAGAATGTGAAGCCACTGAAAAATATAATTTGCAGGTCTCAGAGCTCAACAGAAGGCTGGAAGAATCTATCACCTTGTTGTGTGACAATTGGCTCCACTCCATTTAATCCCTATCCTTACGTTCTGGAAACTACACCCTATTCCCACTGTGGGACACAGGTACAAATAAGAAAGGGAAAGGAGACAGAACTGTTGGGCCTGACACTCACACTAATGGCTCTTCTCCCTACCATAAAGCTAGAGCAAGATACATTTGCACTTACTCTGAAACCTCTTTTCACAGTCAAAGCGGTGTAAATGAATGCTGGGGTTGGTGGGAATAAGAACTATTATCTTCGAAGAGACAACTTGACCTGTCTAAACTTCGCAGATATTTTGCTGAAATACAGAATTCTCTCTACACCAATACAGTTTGGAAATCTCACCCTAGCAGTCATAAGAAAGTGAAAGACAATGCCTAGATAATTTCACACATCCCAAAGTCTTTAATCACGGGTTGTACTTCAGGAAATATGTTAGTCACATACGTATGAACTTCACATCAAAGTGCAGAGATACGTTTCTTTTGCTTCATGCAAGGTAACCACTAGATTATGGATAATTGTTAAATGAAATTGTCTTATTTTAATTTATCAAAGTTCACGAATGTTACAGCAGAAACTGTTCTGAGTTAACAGAGTAACAAAAAAATCTAAATTATTAACTTTCTCTGACATTCAAGTGGTCTGTATTTTAAAGCTAAATATCAGTTATTGGAATGTAAATCAAGCCTCTATGATACTCAGAGTTGTAGCTTAGCAAAATCCAAAAAGAGTTACATTTATTCCATTCAACTTTTTTCAAAGAATTCATGAAATGTGTTGCATTCTATGTTTTAAACATTTTTTTCTAGCATGTGGGACTTTAAAGCCGTCTGTCAGTGGAGGCAGAATAATCTGTTTACCAAAAAAGAATAATTAGTTTCTCCTCTGTTTCTTTACAGCCAAGAAGTTGGAACTCTGGGCTGATTTCTAGAGCAGAGAATAAGTGGCTAAGCAAAACCAATTCACATGAAGAGGGGAAAAGGTGTCTATAATCTGTGAATGACTGATAAATACATTACATTACATTACATTACAAATGAATGCGTAACTTTTTACCTTTCAAAATGTAAGGAAAAACAGTAACAGTTCCTTAGCCCAAGTATTGCATTGCCTTGATCTGGTGTGAGAAGTTTCTCTATGAAAATACAGACACCTTTAGCTTAGGGTTATATGCCCTAAAATTATTGAGATACCTTTTGTTTCATGGACAACATTGCCATTTGTATTTTTATAATTATAAACTGGTGTTAAGGCAGTCATCTGGGTCCATTCAGAACAAGCATCTCTGCAAACAGATCTATGCAAATAATAGGTCTAGGAACAAGAAATGCAGCCTCTTTACAGAAAATGAAGCTACATAGGAAGGAGCCATGGCCCTGCAAAATGCTCCAGCACTAAACAAAGACAGACTGCGATCTCCTGCACCATGTAGCAGAAAGGACAAAGGTAATCCGTGAAGGTGTAAGTCCAAATAGTGGGTAGGAAGGGAGACTGTTGTTTTCCCTCCATGTAAGAGTTTGTTACCCACCAAATGCTGGTTACAGTGCAGGGGCTCTCCTTTCGGAAAGGAATTTGGAAGAAGGGAGGCAGTGCAGAAAAAAAACACAGCAAAAATAATTCAAGGGCTGGAGAAATGCCCTACTGCAAGAGAAGCCAAAGGTATTTGATCTGTCCCATTTGTCAAAAAAACCCACAAAACATGGAGCAATGACTCAGTTACTGGCCCACCTTCACAGAGGGAAAACATCTGGTACTAGAATGCTCTTGAAGTGAGTGGACATGGCATGACATGAACTGATGGCTGGAAGGTGAAGCCAGATAAATTCAAACAGGAAACACAGCACAATTTTTATTACTTTATTATTATTATTATTAACTACTGAAACAAACTACTGAGGACAGCAACCTGGACCGCAACCTGGCAGTGTGTTCTCCACTAGAGTTATCACTGGGATATCTGCTTGGATGAGGCATGCCACTCAGTCCAGTGCTTGGAAAACTGGCTGAAATGTGCGATAAAAGCATGAGAGTTGAAGTCAAGAGTTCCCATTGAGCCCCAAGTGCTATGGAAGTCTGGCTGTACAAATTTCATTTCAGTCCATGTTCTCAAAATCATTTGGGCTTAATTTTTCAGCTCGGGAAATAAATCAGTGTCAATATCAAAAGAAATTTTTTAGATCTTGTCTTTACAGATCTTTGATAACAACCAGTGAAAATGGAAATTATTACCACAGTAGAAAAAGATGTTTCAAGAATCCTTACAGCAATCTGTTCCTTTTGGACCTATAAAACCATTAGGAGGTTTGGAGGGGTGGAACTGGGGGGGAAAGGCATCTAGTTACTGAGATTTTTTTGTACATTTTCATGCTTAAAGAGCAATGCTTCTGACAGCAATTTTCATTGAACACTGTTATTTATAGAGCCACTTCAGCAGTGAAATAGGAAGCTGTAATCACACTCCACATGCTTTGGCAGCCCTTGACATGGGCAGGATGTCTGAGATGTACTGTACTCAGACTTTTTCCTTTCTTAATAACAATAAAAAAGAAAATAAAAATCTGCTTTCAGAGCTTCCATATAAAAGGAGAGAACTCATTAGCTGAGAGACATACAAAATGCAAAGAGCTCTTTGTGCTTTTGCTGTGAAGATTCCAACTTTAGCCAGACGTTGTGTTTTAATTGGATTTTTCAGCAGTAAGAGCAGAAAATTCTCAAAACAAACCCCCCAAGGGAGGAGAAGTGACTCTGATCTTTCTCTTTGAGCCCCTGTAGCCAACAAGACATGTCCAGATCTTTGCTCCTCATGACTCCAGCCCCAGTGGAGCAGATCCCTCACTCACCCTGAGGAGAAGGAAGCTGCTGCTGATGAGCGATGGTGCCTTCCCAGCCCCCAGCTGCTGAACCCGCCAAAATGCCTTCCAACAGGCCATGCCAGAGAGGGGCTTTGTTATGTGCTCCTCTCATCAGCCCAGCTCTTGTTCCAAACCTGAAATACTTCAGCCCCTGCTGCTTCTCCTTGGGAAGATGCTGAAATGGACCCTTGCTCCCAAGGGGAGCTCAGCGGGGCCAGTGGGACCCACAGTCACTTGCCTTGGGCAGCCACAATGCCAGGAAGAAGCCTCACTTCTCCAGGCGAGCTCCTGCTCCTCAGCGCCCAATAAATGAACACTGAGTGGCTTTGCTTCCTTTTAACACTCTGAATAGGGGTAAAAAGCTCAGAGCAGGCTGCTGTCTCACATAATTATGTGATACGCACCATACAATAATTCAGATTGGAAAGGACCTGTAGAGGTCTTCTAGTCCAACCCCTGCCCAAACCAAGGCTAATACCAAAATGAATCCAGGTTCCTCAGGGCCTTGTCCAGACAGGTTTTGAATATTTCCCAGGATGGAGATTTCTCAGGCTCACTCCGCCTGTTGCAGCGCTAACCCACTCTCAGCTTCAGAAAAAAAATTCCTCACGTACAAGTAGAATTTTTCTTACTGTAGCTTGTGTCTGTCACCTCTTGCCTTTTACCGCGCACCTCTGAGAACCCTGCTCCATCTCCTCTATAACTACTTTTGATTGTTGAAAGCAGCACTAAGATCCCCTCGAAGCCTTCTCTTTGCCAGGCCCTCCCAAGAGAGTCAGAGATCATAAACTCAAAAGCCTTCACATCGTGCTTTTCACATCGCCGATACCTGCGTGAGAAATGAACATCAACCAGCATGTGCAGTCTGAGGAAGCGAGGGCAGGGGCTTAAATTGGAGCCCTACCTGTCCAAACATGTCACCTCTGGTCAGTGCTGCTAAAATTTTGGGTAGCCCCAAGAAAACCTTTTAAAACCTTTGTCTCAGATCTCCTGCATCTAAACACTACATCAATAAGCTTCATCTCATCAGACGTTTGAAATTTGTTGTCATTTGAGATTAAAACAGCCTTAAGCCACATCAGTATTGCAAGTCCATCAGCAGCAATGTTGTCTGTGATCAGCCAGGCAAAAAGTAAAATATTCTGTTGTAAATTGTACATTTACTCCCATTTGCACTAAGCACATAAGGCAGAGAGAGTCAGGACCGCCAGGCCAGCAGTAGCTCTGTTCCTTCCTGCTCTAAGCCCAAGGGATTTTGTACAAGACAAATGGCTTCATGCTGTCAAAGGGTTTGTAGGTCTCGGACCTTTTTTTTCCAGCTGATCAGAGAAAGAAGCTACAGGAAAATATTTTACTGAGGACAACGACAGACTCGCTGTGCTGTTATCCATAAGAAATGCATATCCACAAACGTTTGCGTAAGGGTTGGAGCACAAAATCATGTTCGTCACAACAACTACCAGGTAGTGGCTGCCTCCTGACTGGCTAGCACCTAAGCTAGCAAAGGAGAAATCGTGAGCTGCATGATGACAGTCTATGGATGGGAATATACAAGCGCATTATCACTGTGAACCTGGTAAAGTGGTCACGGTGTGCTGGCTCTGCCCCCAGCGCTGCCCCTCTGACCATCCTCAGCGGGACCTCTGTGTCAGACCTGGAGATGGGTAAGCACAGGGGCACCTACTGCAAAACATCAGATACATTCCGTGTCACACGGTAACTCTTCCTCCAATAACTTCTTTGGGTGTTCATATCCCAGAGCTTCTTTAGGAAAATACTTCAGATGAAACCTTCCTTTCCTTGAAATGAGAATAAATTTGTCCCTGTTGAAGTCAGTGGCAAATATTTCTTTCTTCATACCCCTGGCAAAACAGAAAAATCTACACTTCTGAAGTCAAAATGAAGCTGTCTGTGGCTTCCTAGTTTCAGCCAGACTGCAATGACTTAGCTTAATTGTGGTTCCTACATACATGCAAATGAACTGGTTTACTGCAATTTAATTTGGAGCATTTAAGGTAGTGGAGCTGAAGCACGTTATGTTGTGACAGATTTGAGACTTAAGCCCACTTAAGTTAAAAACACTAAGATATAAGAAAGAGATGCAAAAAAATGCTATGAGGAACAGTGAGAAGGAATGGACAAAAGAGAGTCACTGCTGACATCCTCAGTCATAAAATCTTCAACACATGCAGGAGTTTCATCAGGACCCTGAACATGTCGCCTAGGATGGTTTCCTTGCAGAGACTTACCCACGTACACTGGGTTCTAGCACTCAAACAGCCTGTATGTCCAAGACAAGAAAACAGCCATGTAATGAAATCTGATGCACAGAAAATGTTAGGAGAAAGTGGTATTCACAGGGAATTATGACCACGCAGCTTTTATAAAGATATACACTCTGAAGTTATAACCTTCATATATTGGGCACTTACAGGTGTTCGAGTGTGTGTACACAACACCAAAGACATCCCGTGCCAGCCAAATACAAGTGATTGAGTGACACACTGCAAAAATTAGTATGTACCTGCTAAAAAATTCCTTGAAAGCAGAAAAAAGAGTGTGCACAGATTGTCTCATCAGGTCCCTGTTCAACCCCAGACCAAGTTAGGTGTGATTGTATGTGAAGTTACTCTAGTTCTTGATGACCAGATACCATTTAGATTATTGACAAAGAGATTTTCTGACCTCTAGCTAAAGCATCCATTGTTCCTGCAGAGCACAGTTTGCCTGGTGAAGGTATTTCAGAGGTTTGCTTTTCTATTAGGAGTTGAAACGTCAACTGCATTTGAGTACATTACACACAGCCAGTTTGAAAGGGAAGCAAAAGCACCTGCCAACATGGCCAAAAAGAGATATTAGAGAACTGACCTAATAAAGAGTAAATAGGAAATGGAAAAATGCCAGGAGAAGACAGGAACAGAAGCATGTTACAATATCTCATATATCACCCTGCACTGACTGGTGTCCTGAAAAGTAATAAAAGAAGACAAAAGTACTTCCTAAGCTGTCTGTGGCTACATCTATGTTAGTAAGTAGTGTGGTGGAATATGAAAATGTGTGCAAAAATAATGAGCACTCACGTCCCAAAGAGAAAAACTACGAACTTATAGCTGTAACTACCATTTGTTAAGAGCACCTGAACAACTGCCTCCAAGGAGGGACTGAAGCAAAGCATTCTCTTCAGCAGGGCAAATCCAGATAAATTTGTCATGGATGGCATGAAAAAGATAACTGCTTAATGGGTCTTGGAAGCTAACAAGGATGTTGCACAGAAAACATCAAGAAGAAAAAGGAAATTCATTACCACACAGTGCTTAAAAAAAGCCACTAGAGTATTCATTGATATCAAAGACCATATTATTCACTGCAATTACTCAGCTTCCCTCTTCAGGAGAAAAATGCTCCAGCATTGTACAATGTTTGGGAGGGAAGGAGTGTCTCCTAACAGCCCAACAGTCCTTCTCTATGAAACACCAGCCCATCAGGGTCACCAAGTATACAGACACAGAGTAACAGCCCTTAAATCCTTAAAGCAAATAAAAGTTCTAATTGTAAGCAGTTATGTGTGCTTATTATACATTCTTTTTCAAAGAAGATGCTGCTTTCATTCTAAATTCACCTTTAATTGTTCTATCTCCTTTCTTTTCCTGTTTTTCATTTTTATTCAGCTAGGAAAATTGCTCGGAGGCAGGCAGAAGCATGATTTGCTAGCTGCTTTCCAAACTTATATACGCAACAAAAAGTCTGCAGCTTAACAAAACAGTAAATACAACATAACACAAGAAACTCTCCTTTCATTCTCTTCTTCGGTTGAAGTCAGTGTTTGCAGAGACATTTATTCCATAAAACATGTGCATTAGGTTGTAAGACTGTCATTAAGATACATGATCACATTAGGATGTGGTCTGTGGAGGAAGAACCACAGTGCTGCTGTTGAAACGCAGCAAGATTAAGGTTAAGGCACAGCTCAGTAAATCTGTTCACAGACAGCCAAGGCTGTGCTTCCAGATGGGCCATACCAGGGTAGCTCAGAGCTACTCTTCCTCACCCTGAGTTCCATGTCCTGCCTTCCCTGGTCTCCAAGGAATTGCACCTCCTGAGCAGGTGACGGTAGCTTTGTTCCCCATGGCCCTTGTTGGGCTTCCGTAGCATGAACTGGTCCAGCCACTTTTTGAACCCGTGAAAATGTCAAGTATTCAAAAATTCATGTTGCAAAGAGCTCCTGGGCCATGACACTTCATTGCAAATGGTATTTTATTAGAAGAAGGTTTTTACTGGACAACTGCAGTCATTCTGGTTAAATCCAGGCTGAAAGAGGGACCCTAAAGCATCAAAAGACCAAGGGATCATTTGGAATAAAGAGGAGCTGGATTAAAATCTCTGGTCTAAAACAAGTTTTGCATCTGAATGTCCCACCAGCCCAGCATTTGACCTGACTTTGGGTGTTCTGCTGCTCATATCTACCAGTACAAGCTGTTGGAGCTGCACCAGCTTCTACAAACTGATTGACTACACCAGTTCCTGTCTATCCCTTGGCTCTGGGAAAAGGAGACTGGGCAACCTGCGGTCAGGGCATTCACTTCCTGTAGGTAAGATGCAGCTTGAAGCTTCTTTCGTTGCTGGAAGATCTGAAACCACCTAAAGCCCCACTGTGAATGAGGACACAGAATCAAGGACAATTCCTCTTGGGAGTGACCTCTGGAGATTGCCTAGTCCAGCCCCTGCTCAAACGAGGCCTGGCTTCAAAGCTGGGTGAGGTAGGTAATAGATGAAGGTGCTATCAGCTGGTGTACCCAAATTAACCCAGTATTTGGGCCAGGCACTCCCTGAGTACATGAACCCACTGTGAGAGGGGAGTGGGCTCCCAGCAGACCATGGGTAATGGCCTGTGGGAGACACAGATGTGGAGTTTGTGTCTCCTGTGGCCAAGCTCATCAGTGCAACCACCAGGCTGTCCCTAAGGGGTCTTCATCTGCCTCTTATTCCTGAATTCTTTATTTCATCTCAACATCAATGGTAAATGTTTCAAAGTGTCACAGTTTCTGTGGACCAGACACCTAATTCTCGACCTGGAAGGGCATAGGTAGAATTTGGTATCTCCTTATTAATCCATAAGGTGAGGTGTCAAAACTAATTTAGGTCCTTCTTTCATCAACGCACTTCTGTAAAGTTTATCCTCCAACCCATCCTCACAAGCGAACACCTAAAACTACACCAGAGGCTGGGCCCCAGCCTGCCCAGAAGGATCTTAAAAGGGGCTTATAAGAAAGAAGTGGACAGACTTTTTAGTAGGGCTTGTTGCAACAGGACAAGGGGTAATGGTTTTAAGCTAAAAGAGGAGAGATACAGGCTAGACATGAAGGAAAAAAATTTTTACGCTGAGGGTGGTGAAACACTGGCCCAGGTTGCCCAGAGAGGTGGTAGATGCCTCATCCCTGGAGACATTCCAGGCCAGGCTGGACGGGGCTCTGAGCAACCTGATCTAGTTGAAGATATCCCTGCTCATTGCAGGGGGATGGACTAGATGACTTTTCAAAGTCCTTCCTATCATAAACTATTCTATGATTCTAAGTTTGCTTAAAACGAGCTGGCGATGCCTGTAGCAAACTGTACCAGGCGAGGGTCAGGCCCCAGCGCACATGACAGCAGCGAGAGCGTTTGGCTGACACTTGCATCTCAGCTGACCGGCCTGACCGTTATGTAAAATTCCTCAGACAGCGACAAGGAATTCCCGGTTAGACACAGACGGTCTGAGGAGCAGCTGGATGCAAAACCCGCAGGAGGAGGCAAGGATTTATGAATAAACCCCCATTTCCTACACCAATCTGCACTGACTCCCTCCTCTAACAGAGGCTCCCTCCAGCTGTTGCATGAAGGGTCATCCATGGACAGCAAGTTTGCCAGTCTTCAGCTCAGATGAAAGATAATTGTCCACTACTGACGATAGTCAAGCACTTCTTCTCCTGTGCTTCCGAGCTTCTTAGTGCAATGCACCACAAAAAATAATTTCAATGGGAAATTGTATCTTCAGGGTGAAACAGCAGTTTGTAAATTAAATGAGCCCCATTTGGTGTGCTATAAAATTTTAAAGTAAACCAAGCAAGGGCTCACAGGCACAAAAAAAAAAAAAAAAAAAANAAAAAAAAAGCGTTAGCAGTTATAAAAGCAAGTATAAAATGCCAGCACAGAAAATTAAGGGCCTCTTGCTTTCAATGGACTGTAACAGATTGAGTTTATTGTTGAAAAAGTCAGGTCATTGTCTGAAGCTTGAGCCATGTTTGAGGGTATTTAAGGCTCTCCTAGTAAGTTTCGTTGTGCTTATTAGTGAGTGTGTCCAGCTGCTTCATTTCCTACAGAAGCACTGCTGAAGTGTCTCTGCCTCTCCCTCCCTCATCAATTTTCAGGAGCTTTAGCTTTAAGGCACACAGCTGTCTGATCCACATTTACCCCAGGGCTCGCTTTGGCTTTTTTTTTACAATTTTTCCAACGATATTTGTATTCGAGGCCCTGTAATTAGCCCAGTGCCCTTCAAGACTGCCAGGTAAAATTCTCCCTGCTACTGATGAGACAGAACAAGAAGTGTTCATTACCTAACCGGGGAATTAGAAGATAATTGATAGAGGTTTATGAAGGTGCATTGTGTCTTTGGAAAGGTAAAAGAAAACATATTGCCAGAGCTACTAAACAGATTGAAACTATTCTTGCTTTAAACAGCCCCCATAACCAGAAATCTTCCTGTATACACACCTAAATACAAATGGCAAATATTCAAAAGTGCTTTATGGTATCAACATTACTGATGATAAATGACAAATATTTCTGCCCACAGAACTCTGATTAGCTTGATTTAAAAAATTTTCTAAATTATTCATCTATCATGAGATCTCCACAGTGTTGTGAAATTTGCAGCAGCTTCTATAACGTGAATTCTACTAGGAACTGAAATTAAGTCTTCTTGCAAAGAGCAACCATGACCAAAATTAACAGACGCTGTTTGCAAAGATCACTCACTAGAGACAGATGTGCAAACACTGAAATGGCTCCTTCATAATCATATAATTATTGGATGACGTCTCTACAGACGAAGAGATATTGCCTCAACTATGCATATGACTATAGGTTATAATTGATGTCGAACATAGGTAAGGCTGCAGTTTAAGAGCAGTAGTAGTTTGAGACTAGCGCTAGATCCTGAACAGCTGCAACCTCTCTCCAATTAGTTTATTTTGGCATTTTTCACCTTGAACACTGCCCTGTTCCCAAGAACATGGAAAAAAAAAAAACTTAAATATTTGTGGCGCTTATGTGATGACTTAAATACAGTTTCCATCAAGCATTTTAACCAATCCAGGTGTTCTGCTCAAAAATCAAATTACAAACTTACAAGCCTACAAACACATAGCAAAAATATATTTCTAGGACAAGCAATTACAAAATGCTGCGTTTCATTACTTCTCTGAAGCTCTTTCAGGTGGAAAATCACCCATAAACACCCTTTGGGGCTGTTCAAGGAATAGGGAATGGTGCCAGGTGTCACACTTACATTTCTGCTTTGATTCAGTTTCAAACAAACTCCCTTCCAGCAAACTTCCTGCATCCCCACTGAAGCGGCTCCCTCATCGTGCAGCTGGAAGAGGCCCTTTGCTGCCCTCGCCCTGCTGCTGCTTCCCGCACAGACCCAAATACACCCCAGCTGTGCCTTGTGCCTCCCGGGGCAGCCACTTCCCCGTGCAGTGACTGACAAATCCACGCTAATCAGAAATCCAAAAGAAGTCATGTAACTGTATTGGCTTTCTGCCGCCAGACTGGGAGGGAAATGTATGCTTCAATTCCTCCTGGTCTGATAACAGGTAAATAAAATGAGATTTTTAACAAATGATCTCACAAACAATGGAAGGGAAAACACCTCACAGTTCAATGCAAGGCCTGAGACCAGAGCAAGCCTCTGGCTTTGGGGCAGCCCCAGAGCCCCCCAGCACGAGCAAGTCTCTCCCCGTGATATATGACTAAACGTTTCTCAGGGGTCATTATTTCAGTCAGGGAACAGTGATGGCACCAACTCTAATCCTGATGGAGAAGAGCTCTGTGTGAGCAACCTCTGTGAGGCTGCCGAGAACTGCAGCCCAGCTGTGGCAGCAATTGAGTGAGGCACGACTTCATTTCCCAAATCCAGACCTCCTGTGGCTGAGCTGCAAGCTGCAACACCACAGCAATATTAGCAGAAAGTTTTGTTTTGGCTAAGCAGAATTCAATAGCTGGGAACTAGTGGGGGGAAAAGAACACCAAAACAAACCAAACAAACAAACAAAACAAAAAACGTAACAACCAACAAACAACACAAAAAGCAACAACTACAAAACACAACAACCAACAAACAAAAATACCCCTGCTGTCCCTTTGTGTGAAGCAAGCAGAGAGATCATAGCCCCATCTATTGAAAAAGAATAATCAGTGCTGTTGTCAATTTTGAAATTACAAGTTATAAGGCTCATCATGCCAAGATGCTTTATTTAACTAAAACAGAAATGTGGCAGATCATTTGTTTTAATGTCAAATTAAACTAATAACTGTAATGATATGTATAAAACAGGTGAAGTTCTCTGCTGCAAGCAGTTCATGTCAGAGAAGAGAAATGGTTAGAGGAAACCTCAAGCATAGCATCCACAGGGAGTGCTGGTAGTTTCATAGATCAAATAAACACAACAATAATTAGCCCTCCCAAGAGAGTAAAAGAAGTCCTGTGTTTATGCAAACTAGTAAAAGTCAATGAGTACCAAATGAGAACTCTACAGTGCTGAGCCTGCTGATGCTTCCTCTGAAGTGACATATGACCACGGAAGAAGATAAGGGTACCTGCTGTCGATGAGGGGGGAGGCTGGAAAATGCCAAGCAGACAAAAAAACCCTGTGGACAGTGGCAAGCAGACAAAAAAACCCTGTGGACAGATGCCTCCATACCACTGTCCCATGTCCCATAGCTAATGAGAGTCTTTTATGAGAATTCAATAGCCCCCAGATCAGATACCTTTTGCACCAGAGCCTCAGAAATCCCCACTGTGCCCGACGCTACAAATTATCAAAGTCCTTTCTTTGTTACTTCTTTTATTTTTTATTATAGGCTCCTGAAATACCACAGACCTGGTACCTAAACCTACTGAGTGCTGCAGAAGGATTTCTGCCAGCCTAAGTCTTCTCTCAATAGGTGTCATGAAGATAGCTTCAAAACAAGGTAATGTGTGCTAGAAAAAGTCATCAATGAACCAGAAGATCCTGTACCCTGCACAGAAACAGGTTTATCCACTCGTTTCCTGAAAAGGAATGCAATTTCCATTCCAGGCCATCGTTTTCACTTTTAAAAGACTTTTTCTGCTCTTTTTGACAGGAAAATGTTTGGTGCAGTTATATTCCTGCAGAGATCAAGAATTCCAATATTTTCAACAAGATCACAGGTCTAGGATCAGGGCTAAAATGTGGAAATGCAAATAACATGAAAGCCCAAATGTTGATTTAAGGCTGAATACAGAATCTTCCCCACATCTCGGAGTGAATGGATGGTTTTGGCAGCACTATATAGCTCTTCTAATGAACACAGAATGATTTCTTTCTTCTCTCAGGCAAATTAAAATATCAATGGGTTCATTCCTCTTTCTTGTTTTATCTGTTCTTAGCTGGACGCACATATTTTAGAGAGGGTGATGATCCTATAGTGACCACATTAAAAAAGCAAACATCTGCCAAGCATTACCACACTGTGGTTTCTGAGATAATGCTCCATTTGTTCCCACTCAGAGCGGTGACACACACAGTGTGTGCCTGTCAGAAAATAGTAGGATTATTGCAGTGTTCTAGCTCGATTGCCGAAAAATTGTAGGAAAGGTCACCCAAACTTTGGTACACAGATTTCAGTCATTTTCTTTTGTAAGTACGGCAGGCTGATGTGGTTTTGTAAAGGTCTTGAAGAAGAAACTGACTCACCACTGTATCAATAGACAAAATTTATTGCAGTATTAACACAATGCGGTAATATTTGCTCTTGTCTCGATTTCAGATTTTTTTCCCTTTGTTTTTAATCAAATGAAGTATCCTGAACTGAATACAGTTGCTACCCTCCTCCTAAAAAATACGTTGGCTATGTGGCTATTCTGCAAAAGTAATTTACCAACACTCCAGCAGTTTAATCTATTCTGTGAGAATAACAACGGCCAAATCTTAACAGTAAGAACCTGAAGGCTTTCTGCTGTAACAGGATTTAGCAATAACTTTTAATTGGCAGTTCAAAGTTAATCCTCAGGGGAAAATGTGAGCTGGCAAAAGCACCCACTCACAGAAAGAAAAAAAATATCATTAGACTGTGGAGGGTTTTCTCAGTATTTTTGCAGCTATTGTTATTGGGAAGCATTACAGAAATAATTGTTGCGTTGTCCCAGACTAACAAAGCTCTTCTTATGTGATACATTTTATGTCTTTTGTACTTTTTTTCTCTACCAATGAAAAAGAGGCCAAAAGTTTAAATATTTCAGTTTTGCTGGTAGGTTATAACTTTATTTCACACACCTTCTGAAGAGAAAATCATATGCAAATCCCATAGACTAACACTCTGCTCTTGCCTTTTTGTCCCTTGATATCAGTTTCACATGGCCACAAGACTAAATATTTCTTCTGTTTCTACTCAAATAGCATCCCCAAAGGCTTGTAGCGAGGAACCATTTCTCCTCCTAGATTTAGCTGCAGGAAGAGCCAATAACCCAGACAAATCTTCTCATTAACTCGTTGGGATCTGTTCAGCTCTAAATGTCAGCAATTCTGACATCTGCGGTTTCCCTTCTTTGTTCCAGTGATGTTTAAAACTAACTCAGGGTGACCTGCTTAACTCAGAAGAAAGCACATGGATGCTTCAATAGACAACTGATGAGGTCCGATTTAGCCTCCCACCGATGGATCAAAGTCTGCATTGAAAACTAAGCTTTCAGCAACAATTCAGGAGCTGCCCTCACGAAGGTGCCAGGAATTCTGATGGCAGCATGTGAGAACACCATCTTTTTTGGTGAGAGTTCAGGCAGCAAATAAGCGTCTGTTTTCCACGTATGACTATATTAAGAAATTAGAAAAAAAAAAAATCCTACACATCAACTGAACCACATCTCTTGAAAGCAGCAGCTCGTCAACATCTGTCTTATATGAGTAATAGTTTTTATTCTCAAAAAAAAAAAATATATGTACATATATATGTATGAGTATTGCCCCCCTACACCTCCCTGCAAATATAGCTACATTGAAGTAACAGGTCTCCTTGACCTCTTCCATGAAGTTTCATTGAAAACCAAACATTCACAGCTAATTTGGAACATCTCAGGCTCTCGGGAAGTGGGACAGTTTCGCCCTCTTCCTCCTGCAGCAAATGCAGGGCTGTGCAGAACAGACCAGCCCATTGTCGATCAGCAGACTGCTCTCTGGCTGGCAGACTACTCTAGCAAGATGACTGGAAAAATCACAACAGCTTGTTACAAATACAGCCAAGATGAGTAAAATCCATGAAAAGCAATGTTTCAGAGAAGTAATGGCAGCATATACCTGCTGCATCTATTATTCATGAAATCAGTTTACTTGAGACATATATTCACTCCACAGCATCAATATGTTATCTCAACATGCAAAACTAAACATAGATTTTAAACATGAAGGTTCATGTTTTGCAGACCATCTAGCCCAAAAAGTAAGTCTGAACTACTTCCATTGCACATAAATAAGAGGCACAGAAAAAAAACCCCACCAACACATTAAAAATCACAGTAATTTTGAGTACCTAAGGAATCTACAATCTAAAGAAAGTTCAGTCTTTTATATATTTAATATTCAGGTGAAAGTTAATGTTTGACACAATGTAAAGGTAAAAGAAAATGTAAGTAAAAGAGTTATTGAATATCATATTATATACCTTATGTGGCTCACTGATGTTTTAAAATGCTGAATGCTCAGGTACATATAAATGCTGTCCAGAGACCCTGCACGATTCACAGAGTTTGAATAACTTTTAGTATGTAATATTTTATTGCACACATTAAAACTCCTCCTCTCAAAGTAACAGGACTATATTAAACTATTCCAGAAAACATTTATTGTAGAAAAATTGCATTTTACCTGCTTTTCTGAAGAATTCTTGAAGTGGTTCTTTTGTTTGAAAATAAAAACCTCTAAAATTTAAAAAAAAAAAAAAAAAGGTGTACAGATAAAAATAGAAGAACTGGTTCACCTGAGGAAGCTGGAAGTTGTCTGGTGTTTTCCAAATGGAGAGTTTATTTGGGTAAATGACTTTGTTGCTGTGGAATTCAGCTCAGTTCTTTGTAGTAAGCATCTCTGGATGGGGAGAGAGTGACATTGCATCCTGTGCACACTCATAAATGAAGCAGGAATTCCCAGATTTGCCATCATGTGACTTCAGTGCGGAACGAGCACTCGACTTACTCCCAGCACCCGTTGCTCTCTGCCCAAACACAGCTCTTCCCAAGCCCGAGGTGGCTGTAACAAGTGGCAAAGAGAGAAGTACAGAGATCACACTTAGCTTCACTGAGCAGGCACTTCATGTGCTGCCCTGCGCTTGGGCAGGAGGCAGGAGAAGAACAGGGCGAAAGTACCATTGTTAAACTGCCACAGAAGTTATACAAGAGCAGCTTTAACAGTTCTTTCTGTGAAAAACTGGTCGTATATGAAGGCTGGGATAAAAAGTAAATTCTCTTTTTCTGCCATCAGAAAGTACTGGAAAGATTATCCCGACAAACATTCTCATTCTTTATACTGGAATTCCAAAGATTTACGAATTACACTGCAGTATTCAATGCAATGTTAATTAAGCCGTACAATGGCCGAACTCTTTTTGCCTGTATCAGAGAAAAGCTGATAAAAGATAATATAATCTACACTCTCTATACAGTGTGAACTGCCAACTGGAGGAACGGATGCTACATTAATATGATAGTTACAGGTAGAATATCACAAAAGAAAACAATACAAAACTCATTCTTCACAAAGAGAATGATGCTATTGGCATTTTGCTTTGAAGAACTGCATTAAGCAGTAATGATGGTTTCTGCTAGCTGAGCCTTCCTAAAGAAGCAATTGCTCTTGAAAGACAAGCAACCATTTTTGACCCAAGACTCAAGGCAGAGCTGAACACTTCCAGCTCCCTCAGGATTATCCATGAGTTCATCAATAGTTATCTGCAATGTTCTCATTTGATGTGCATCATGGATGTACATCCATGGCTCGTCTCTTCCCTCTTGCTGCTGGGGACAAGTACTTACTACACAAGTCTGGTGAGGAAATGCGATAAGGTGAACCATTATGCAATTTCTATTAGAATGTTCCATTTGTACTGTTGCTGGAGGTACTTAATCACCCAAGAGTGTGTTTTTCAATGTTGGTTTGTAGTTTTATTTAAGGTTGTAGATTCTCTTTTATTGTAAAATAAGTTCCAGTTTAATCTGATTGTCTACGAACACCAAGGTGACAATACCTTAGGCTCTAGGAAGTTATTTACACCCCTGTAACTCAAGAAGTACCCAGTCATGTTTTGAGAATGCAAATCTATTTATATCTATCCTCAGGATCTAGTGTGGCAATAGACCTGCCAACATCAGATGGGCCTTTTTAGAGTCATAGAATCATAGAATGTCCTGAGTTGGAAGGACCCCACAAGAATCACCGAGTCCAGCTCCTGTCCCTGCATGTGACAACCCCACAGTTCACACCATGTGTCTGAGGGCCTTGTCCAGTCTCTTCTTGAACACTGTCAGGCTTGGGGCCGTGACACCTCCCTGGGGAGCCTGTTCCAGTGTCCACCACCCTCTGGGGGAAGAACCTTTTCCTCATGTCCAACCTGAACCTCCCCTGGCACATCTTCCTGACATTCCTCGGGTTCTGTCACTGGTCACCAGAGAGAAGAGGTCAGTGCCTGCCCCTCCTCTTCCCCTTGTGAGGAAGCTGTAGCCCCATGAGGTCTTCCTTCAGTCTCCTCTTCTCCAGGCCAAACAAACCAAGTGACTTTAGCTGCTCCTCGTACAGTTTCCCCTCCAAACCCTTCACCAACTTCATGTCCCTGTTCTGGACACTCTCCAGTGGCTTAATATCTTATTTTTTATCCTGTGTTGCCCAGAACTGCACACAGTGCTCCAGGTGAGGCCGCACCAGTGCAGAGCAGAGCAGGACAATCACCTCCCTTGCCCAGCTGGCAATGCTGTGCTGGATGCACCCAGGACACAGGTCCCTTTTGGCTGCCAGGGACACTGTTGGCTCATGTGCAACTTGCCGTTGACCAGAACCCCCAGATCCCCCTCTGCAGAGCTGGTCTCCAGGATCTCATCCCCAGTCTGTATGTACAGCCAGGGTTGCTGTGCAAAATCTGGCACTTGCCCTTGTTGAACTCCATGTGGTTGGTGATGGTCCAGTTCTCCAATTTGTCCTGATCCCTCTGCAGGGCCTCTCTGCCCTTGAGACTGTTGACAGCTCCTTCCAATTTTGTGTTATTGGCAAACTTACTTAGTATTCCCTCAACTTCTGTGTCCAAGTCATTTATGAAGACATTGAAGAGCACTGCCCCTAAGATGGATCCCTGCGGAACCCCACTAGTGACTGGTTGCCAGCACGGCATAACCCCATTTACTAGAACCCTTTGAGCCCATTGCTCACCCACTGCACTGCGTGTTTACACAGCTGTGTGCTGGACATCTTGTCCAGGAGGATACTGTGAGAGACAATATCAAAGGCTTTACTGAAATACAAAAAGATCACATCAACAGGCTTCCCTTGGTAAACCAGGTGGGTAGCCTTGTCATAGAACAAAATTAAGTTGGTCACGCAGGACTTTCCTCTCATTAACCCGTGCTGGATGGGAGCGATGACTGCATTGTAGTTCAGGTATTTTTCAATAACTCACAGAATAAACTTCTCCATAATTTTGCCAGGCACAGAAGTAAGACTGACACAGAAAACATCATTTCCGTGAAAATATTCATTTACAGACAGAGTATAAAAATACATGTGCACTCCCATACAATTTTATGAAGACAAGTGAATCCATTTCTCCTTTCAAAGATTATTCTGATACAAAAGAAAAGAATCCCTTTACTAAGATAAACTATTTACCTCCAACTTTATAGTTGTCTATTTGTGTTTCTCTTGTTTGGACACTTCAGCCATAGCTGAGAAACCCAAAGCAGGACATGCTGTAAAAACACAGAAAGATATTCAATTTCCCTCTATACAGATGATGTACAACATAGAAGACAACAAACAGGATAAGGAGAGTAAGACATCGCTGATCTGCATAGTAATGGCAGTGTTTCAAGAGAGCACACATCAAAGGGATGCAGGCTATCCTGTTTGCCACAATAGTTCATCAAGCATTCACGACCTCATTTAACCAGTGCTACATCACTGGGATTGCCATACTAACAGTGGAAGGCCAGGCAGAAATCCCAAACTGAAAGAAATGCTTCCTGTGAAGTTTATATGTTAAATAGGCAACTTCATGCACTCTAGTGAAATGGGAAATTAAAGTCATCCTTTTGAATTTGTTTCCTTTAAACATTTAGCTGGACACCTAGCAGTAGAAGTGAGGGCATTTCCTGGTAAATGTAGAAATAACCTAAAATCTGAGTATAAATCTGTGATAATTTGGAGGCCGCTGTACACAGAGAAACTACAAGTTCCTGCTAGTGCCATGGACTCGCTGTGCTCTTCCAGGCTTTCTGAAGCTGTGTGGGCCACTGGGTTGGAAGGAGCTGCAGCATTTCCCTCCCAGGTGATTAAAAGCCTGGAAGAGTTAAGTCTACCCAAATGAGTGCACTGAAGAGATTAACTGAAGTGATTCTCACCAATCTGCAGAAGCATAGAATCATAGAATCATTTTAGTTCGAAAAGACCTTTAAGATCGTAGAATCATAGAATAGTTTGGGTTGGAAGGAACCTCCAAAGGCCATCTAGTCCAATCCCTCCTGCAATGAGCAGGGACATCTTCAACCAGATCAGGTTGCTCAGAGCCCCGTCCAGCCTGGCCTGGAATGTCTCCAGGGATGGGGCATCCAACACCTCTCTGGGCAACATGGGCCAGTGTCTCACCACCATCAGTGTAAAAAATTTCTTGCTCACATCTAGCCTGATCATCAAGTCCACCTGTTAACCTAACGCTATCAGGTCCACCACTAAACCATGTCCTTAAGAACCTCATCTATGTGTCTTTTAAATACCCCCAGGGATGGTGAATCCACCACTTCCCTGGGCAGCCTGTTCCAATGCCTGACAACCCTTTCCGTGAAGAATTTCTTCCTAATATCCAATCTAACCCTCCCCTGGCACAACTTGAGGCCATCTCCTCCTGTCCTATCACTTGCTACTTGGGAGAAGAGACCAACCCCCTCCATGCTACAACCTCCTTTCAGGCAGTTGCAGAGAGCGATCAGGTTTCCCCTCAGCCTCCTTTTCTCCAGGCTGAACAGCCCCAGTTCCCTCAGCTGCTCCTCATCAGCCTTGTGCTCCAGACCCATCAGCAGCTTCATTGCTCTTTTTTGGACACACTCCAGCACCTCAGTATTTTTCTTGTAGTGAAGGCAAAAGAAAGTTGTCCAGCATCAAAAATAGGAGCTAAGGTACCCTTAGGGAAAACAGATAAAGGCAAACTCAAGACATTCAGGACGCGTAGGACGAAACAAAAATGGGAAGCAGATGAGCGTCTTATGGTAGAAAAGGGTTTTCAGAAGTAGGTTAGCTGCAGATGCTGTGCAAAGAGCAGCTGAGCAGACCTGAAAGACTCCATTGTTCAGAAGAAGACATCAGATGTACTTCATTAGCCTGAGTTATGCCCTGAGAAACCGGGGCCGATGTCTGAGTGAGAACGAGAAATGGAAGGAAAACGCATCTGGGGTCTTCCTAGATCCAGGAAGGAAGGACAATAGGAACTCCACCGAAAGTGTACAAAAGCAGGCGGGGCTCACCTCCCAGAGCTGTAGGGCCAGAAACCAGGTCCTGACCACAGCTGTGGCACAACGAAACACAAATTGCAGGAATGTCCTTATGGGTGATAAACGTGCAGGTATCAATGCAGAAGCTGGAGTATAAAGGCTGAATCAATACAGTGAGTCCAGTCAGCTGTTTAAAAAGCTCTATTCTGAGCAAGAAAATCAAAGGATGGTTGAGAGGAAGAGGCAGAGGGGAGAATACGACCAGTATACAGCTGTGGCAGACAGGCTTACAAATTAATGTTGGAAAGCAAGGTGTCATTAAGAAGATCCAGATGAACACTGGAAGGCTGGAGGAGGCTCAGGCTGTCAGGAGTGAATATGACACTGAAAGCACACATGTGGACAATGGAGTTGGCAGAAACACTCCAAATTAATCTCAGATGATTGGCGCTTGAAATGCCTTGGTCTTTGCCACACTTATCTATGCATTTGTGATGTTCTTATTCATTCCAGGAATACATTTGGCATAGGCAACGTGAAAGCTGAGGGTGCAATGTTGTTGGATTTGCTTATATTGCTAGTATAAATGATTTCGCTTCCCTAATTCTTTTATTAAATCTAAGAAAAAAAATAGCAAAGTAACATCATATAATTGCACTAGAGAAAGTGGTGCTCAGCATATGCTTCAAATCTCTGAAAATAATGCATTCAACATGCTGCTGATGTGCTATGTGGAACATTATACCTTGTTCTTGCAGAAGAATCTGCAATTGGAACAAAAAGATACGCAAAAAGTACTAGTGAATTACGAAATCACATGTAGAAATCTTGCGCATCACTGCAAAGAGAAAGCTGTGATGTGGCTCAGCTTGATTTATGTTCTCACGTCCATAAGCCTGTACAGTGAAACAGGAGCTAAGTGGGGTCTGGACTCAAACTGCTCATTTTTCCAATACTGAGTTTTGAAACTTCTCAGTTTCCATGGATTAAAACTGAACAGAGCTGGGCAGCAAACCAGGCTTGGTGCTGGATTAATTATCTGTTTTTTCAGAGCAAAACCAGGGTTTCCCACGCCCCCTATAAAGGTTTTTATGGAGAAAATTAGCATGAAATCCTGGTTTTGGAGTTAAGATAAATAATTAAATAGATAGATAAATAAATAAGAACATAGCCCATGTATTCTGAACAAGTCCTCACGGTAGAGGTGGAGGAAAGACTCGTTTGGCAGTGGGGAATAAACAACATGCCTGCAAACAGGCTGGCTGTTGTGTGAGGCTCACATAGCTCAGACCAACAGAGAGGGGCTTTTGCATTCCTGATGGATTTTCCAGGCAGGAGATCGCAGCCTGCCCAACCCCAGGGGCAGGGGGCTGAGGGGAGAAGCAGGGAAGACCACCGGGGTGCCCTCCATCCATGGAAGGATTGACTCCTCCACTCACCATCTCATCCCCTCCCACTGCGCTGCCGTCGCTGTGTGAAAGGTGGGGATCTAGCCTGACCACTCTCCTGTGCTTCAAATGAAGATACAGACACCTCTAATGGACAAATCATCCCGGCCTGAAGTAGGGAGGGATTCATGCTGGCGAACGTGAGGTGTCTACATAAAAGCCACAGGTCTAAATTCCCGCTTGTAGTCCCCTGGAGATGCAGGGCCAATGCAGTCACCAGGGTGAGAAAGGGACACCCCAACCACAGCCAGGTGTTCACTTCAGGATGAGATTAAAAACTCTTCAGAATGTATATCAAGTGCATTGATTAAGCTCCCACATCCCAAAATAGGGAGAATAGGCACATCCACCCTAAATGATTTTATGATTCTGTGAGTTCACGTGTGGACACCTTCATGTTAGGCACCTAGATTTAGAGGACATGAAGCTTTCGGGGGACAGTTTAGTGGTTCCCCAGAGGGAGATGTCTACATCTCCTGCACAGTGAATATGAAGAGGGAGATGCCTTTGCAAGGGGTCTTTCCAACCGGGAATTATTTGATTCGCTTAAGGCAGATGTCCACATTCACCACCCTGTAGCTGCATCCCCATGTTCCCTAGAGCTGCACTGAGCAAATGCACACCAGGCTCAGACAAGTCTGAGTCCAGCTGTGCCTGGGCTCTTTCCCCATCTGCCCCATCTGTTCCCTTCTCCTCTAGTTGTCATTTTTCTACTTGTATGCTCTTGGCTCTTCCTCCTGTTTCCTACCCCTCTGAGGGCCTGTCTGCAACAAAGATGAGATCTGCGGAGGAGAAGGATGGTGAGAGGAGTGGAAGTGAGTAGAACTGGTTAAAATGCAGGGACAGAAAAGTCCATTTGTGCAACACCAACCTGAAATAGTATAGCTTTTTCCAGAAAGGAAAGCAGAAAGGTAGGAAACATGGGAGAGGGGGGAAAATCTAGTCTATATCTGCAAACCATCCAGCTGTAGTGAGTGTGACAACTGGTTGCTGGTTGGGTTCCTCTGCAGTTACTGAACAAGAACAGTACAGTTAATAGTTGGATGTTGATTTGCCATCTTGAACTGACCAGCCAAGAAGCCTGTGCTGATATATGCCAGGGCTGACGAAAATCAACTCAGTTAACCAGAGAACTTAAATGAAAGATTCACTTTCTGGAGTACATGGGAACAAGCATTTGCTCCAGGTAGGGCTCCAGCAAGGAAAACCATAGGAAACCCATCTCTAGCAGCCAACCCCGTGGTACTTTTCTTTCAGGATGAGGCTAAAACAGTACCTGTGGTCCTGTCATTCAGTCCTCAATGATATTAAACAAACCTACCCTGCACTCCATAGGGACTCCACTACCAGAGGTCTCCGAGTGTTTCATATCAAGCTCCAGTTCTTGTCACACTGGACAGCCCAGCACCGACCGTGCCTCACCAGCAGCAGGGGGGTCTGCGTGGAAGGGCAGAGCACCCACAAACTTTCAATCCTTGCTCACAGCACGCTGCTGGCAAGGACACAGGCGCGCATCCCAGCCCCGCTGCCTGTGCCGGCACCCGCTGTGAAAGGCTCCACGCAGCAGGTCATGGGATGCATTTGGGGAGGGATGCAGATAACAAAGGTACCCTTTCAGCCCAGGGCCCTCCCTGAAAGGTGGCATTCGCTGCCTGATGGGCACTGCTCCTGCTCCCAGCCACAGCCCCCAGCCATCGCAGCCGTGCCACATGCCCATCGTCACAGGCCAGGGAGCTGCTGGACAGCTGTACCTTCCTTCAGGGGCCCAGGGACAGAAGAACAGCATCCAGGTGATACACAAGGGGCTACTAGGGCCATTACGTGACTCCCTGTGTAAGAAGACGTGATTCCAAGAGCAAACGCCCTTTTATGCATGAGCACTTACGTCAAAACAAGCATGAGACAGTACCCGTTGCACAAAACGAGCTTCATATTCAAAAGTCATCCCATATCCTTAGGGTGAATCATAACTCAGCTGAAGCGGTTACAAAGATAAATCTTCATTTGTGCGGATCTCTCATCTACACAGAGAAAAAAATACTGAGTGGGTCCAAATTCTAATCCCTCTGCACCACGTATGCCCTTTTCCACTTGCCCACCCTGCACTGGTCTGGAGTGGAGTGAGAAAAATAATTGATCCAGAATAGTTACGCTGGTGTCCGTGCAGAGGCAAACCTCAGTTTTAAATAGGGTTATGGGCCATTATTTCTGCGTGTGAGGCAGAGCAGAAAATATGTCTCTAGCAGACACGATACTAATTTGCTTAAACTGGGAAGTTTTCTGAATTTTTCGTAAAAAAAGGAATTTGACTGCTATGATTTTTCAGTAAGTTTAATAGTGGTTCACAAGTTTTTTTCTTCCCGTCAAAACTACATATTCCTCTCCCATTTTTTGTCCACATTTGAGTATACTAATATTACATCATGATAATTAATGATACATACTTTATATACGATTCTGCTAAGAAAGTTGTAACGTTATTACACATTACCTAACATGTCCCGGCCCCATTTCACAGAATCTGTCACGTTAGTCTCGTTGAGCAGGAACATCTCCACTTCCGCAGGGTTTCACTCAACATTTGCCAAATTGGTGAAAATCATTTTCTTTCCAGGCTCTTTAAAATATAGCTGGCTCCCATAAGCTCACTTATAAGAACATCTCACCATAAATCCTCATCTCCACACTGGACTTGAACAGAGGAGAGGTGTATTTCACAAGACGCTGTTTCATCTCACTTTGCCTTTTTTGTTTCTGACTTTTTACTCTCCGTGGTAAAGAAGTGTTCATGACCTTGGGAATGATGCAGATGTCTCACATTAACATCAATGGGGCTGTTAAAAGGCTGAGACCCTGTAATGCCCACTGGCTTTTTTTGGCTTCTCCTTTTCTATCTGTTATCCTGCTTTTTTTTGTCAGCCACAGACTTTGTGAGGTCTCATAAAGAGTTAACTCATCATGGGTGACGTGGGTGTTTCACCTCTTTAAGGGTCTGGTATCCTGTAAGAGAAAACTGCAGGATTATAATGACAATTTAGTAAAAACTGTGTTCGCTGATGTAATTCCATCAGACCAAAAGCCATACTAAGAGGAAACCAACTCTGCACCCATCACCAGGGGCCGTCCTCCAGTGACCATCATCGACCTCAGGTTTCTGAGTTACATGCAAGTGCTCATCCTTGACGGGTGAATCTTGCCACACGGGGTTCTGAGGGCTGTTCAACTCCGGCAACCCCAAGTCCATCTCAGTGGTAGGAAAGCACCATTTCACTTCACGACAATCCATAATTCACCAGATGAAAGCCCTCCATCAGGTAAAAATCCCACCCTCACATATTACAGTATAGCCCCTTCTCAGAGCAGTCTCTCATCCCTAAGACGGCTTTGCAGACTAGTTGGTGTTTAACGCAGAGCAGACACCTCGCAACCCCTCCCAACACAGGAGCAGCATAGTTATGATGTTATTAGGTGCTGCTGTCTTCTTCAGGAAAGAGACAAGTTACTGAAAACTCATGAAGTGACCCCAAGACCAGCCACATCAGTAAATAAGTACTCAGTAGCTGTGATTCACTTCTTTCCTAAAAGCATGTCGGAAAGCTGGATCTAGGTTCTCGATGGGTAGAGAGGGCACTGACTATTCCTGCAAACACAACTGACTCAAAGTAGTTTTGAGACCACAGAGTAACCTGAATTTCCCAGAGGTGCCACAAAGCACTTGTTTTACCATCTCCCATAAGGCCTTAGCAGCAATTGTCACCGCTCTGTAAGAGATGAGAAGGTGACAAGACAGTTTGTACCACTCCCAAGCAGAACGAAACAGCTTGTGCAGTTGTCTTTGAAATTAAACAGCCTGTAAGCAAATTCTAGCTAGGGATTTTGTCCTTCCTTCCAAGGCTTGCGTAAATGGATATCCCAGAAGCACACTTTGAGTACGTGAGCCATTTCTGTGGCCAGCTACTGTAAAGAAATACTTGCTCAAGCTGTTTCCCATTAGTCGTCTCTACATTCTCTAGTTTTTACGTCTTTGGAAAACAATACCCAGACCAAGATTAGCGTATAAACATGTAAGGGCAATCTTACTTGCATTTCTTGGCTGTGGTTACGCTGACCACATCCTTCCCAACTCTTGTGACATGGCGTGACACCAGTAAGCACAGTTACCTTTTGTCTGCTCTTTCCTTTTCCCTGTCAGTACATTTTAGCAGACTGGTGAGCATCGGTGCTGTTTGTCCTTGCTCCCTTTTCAGGATGGCAGCCTTTTCTAGGTGGGATGAGCCAATTCTCTGCAGTGCACCACCTGGCAAGAACAAAGCCTTGGTCCCATCAAAGAAATGTGTGCAGTGGTCCCACGAGATCGCTTTTATCAATGCAGCTTATGTGTTGAAATAGCTTTTCTGTACAAGGCAGGAGCTTTCATCTCCTGACTTCTGGTCATGTGTCTTAACCACAGAAGAAGCTTGAAAGTCTCCTGCAGGCTTCTCCTCCTGGTCATGTCTATATATGAGTATTTTAACACCACTGTAGCCTGCCTGGGACCCAAAGCAAGACCATCTTGGAAGCAAACATCGAAATGGTATTGGCATCCTGCAGCACGTAGGCAGGTCAAACCCAGGGACTGAAGCCAAGAGTTATTCCACCTGGAGCCAAGACTGTTGACATCACCTGGAGTCACAGTTGCCTGTTCTTGAGAAGAATTTTATAGCAAACACACTTCTTATTCCCAGGGGCTTTCCTCCTCTGATGCATATAATGTCTAATATTGGTCTTCTGACAGTACACAAGAATGGTTAAATAGACTACCGCCTTTCCAAACAGTTGCCATTTTCACAGCAATCAATCTGGATTTGTGCAAGACAACTATAAAGACAAATTTCCTGGCCACAGGATGCATTCCCACTGAAGTGGCCAAGGCCCACAATAGAAAATCTGTGTCACCTTCATGCTGGCTCTGGGACAGACAATAGCTAACACTACACCGAGCTTAATAACATCTACTTTACCTGTAATCATTTGACCAAGTTTGAACTAGTGTAACAAGTCTACACAACATTTAGTTACCCACGCCATGGGGCCACGGCACTTTGTATCTGACAATAAAAGCCTCGAAGTGGTACTTCCAGGTCTCTGACCCGACCATGCCGGGTTATCCCAGCGAAGGAGCCAGTTAGGATGCAAACACTGAGTCTGCAAATGGGATCAAGATGAAAGGCCTCCAGATATTTGCAGTGTCGTGCGACTGCTAAAGAGGAACAATAAGAAGGACTCAAGGGCAGGGCTGGCTTAGCAGTGCTTGTTGTCCCTCATCCCCATCTTACTGGCCCAGTGCGATTGGTTGTGGAACCACCTAATAAACCAGAGAAAGGAAGTCATCCCACTGATTTATCAGCCTCCAACAGCTTTCGAGCGGGAGCTGAGGAGGGAGTCACTCCTGGCCATAAACCAGAAACGCCACTACGCTGGGGTGCTGTGGGAGACTGCTCATCCCACCACACCAGGCTCAGCCAGAGTGGTGGCATTCGCTCCCTGCAGATGTGCAGCTCTGGCTGGAGCTGCAGAAAGGCATAGGAAGACTCTGGCAGCTCAGAACAACAGACTGTCTCTGTCCTAAATGATAAGCAAGCCCTGATGGGGTCAAGGAGAGCTGTATATGTAGAGCTGCTGTCTCATTAAGGAAGTTGTTGTTGAAAAAGAAAGGATCCTGCTGAACCAGTGCAGGCCTGTGCTGAAAAAGCAGGCAGCTTCAGTGTCTTCACTCTTCGTAACTGACAAAGATTTCAAGGATCTTGTCTACAGTAAGTCTGGGTATCTCAAGGCACCTCGGTTAGAACATAATGGGCAGGGCACCACTGCAGAGTCTGTTCTACTTCCTAGAAATTCATTTTTAGAAAAGCTAGTAACGACCTTTTCACTCTCTACAACTACCTGAAAGGAGGTCATAGCACGGAGGGTGTTGGTCTCTTCTCCCAAGAAGCAAGAGATAGGACGAAAAGAAACAGCCTCCGGTTGTACCAGGGGAGGTTTAGATAGGATATAAGGAAAAAAACTATTCACAGAAAGGTTTGTCAGGCACTGGAACAGGCTGCCCAGGAACATGGTTGAGTCACCATCCCTGGAGGTGTTTAGCAGATGCACAGATGAGGTTTTAAGGAACACAGATTAGAGGTGGACTTGACAGTGCTAGGGTAATTGCTGGACTCTATGATCTTGAGAATCTCTTCCAACCAAAATGATTCTTTGATTCTATGAATAGACCATTGCAGGAATAATAAATGAGCTGAGACGATTCAATAAATCAGTTTGTGGAGCTGCCTGACTTGCGGGTAGATCAAGTATTGTCAGGTCATCACCAAGAGATGTCTAACAAGGTTTTAAAAACTCTTATTTATCAAAATTCATGATCTGCCTAGGCTGGGCATTCGAGTGCTTAAATGTCTCTCAGGTTAGAAAGTGTGAGGGCCTGGGATGGGACATCATATATATCTATTCTAAGGAAACTATTTCTTCTCAGCCTGCTTTGGAGAACTGTGGACAACTGGTCATTTCTTTTTTTTTTCCTTAATCCCAATATTTTACACAGTGAAGTATTTATGATAGTGTTTTTATCTAGCTTTTGTGCATCAGACATTCACACTCTTTTCAGCCTCTCCTTCATGTCTGTTTTCTAATAAGGCCAGAGATGTGCTTCCCTTCATCCTTTCTCCAGGGAGGATGCCTGTGTTTTAGGGAGTACTCCAGCCCAGGCTTCATTCATTATCAGGTTAAAATGGACTTTCTGCCTCTGAATGCCAACGCAACTCCCCTGCAAGGACACTTGTTCCTTTTGGAATGACTTGTCACTGCTGAATTGTTTGGTCTGTGGTCCTCACATCCTCTGGTCCACTGGCATTGCCGCATCAAGAAATTCTTACAGTGTTGTTTGGCCCTGCTGCAGATAATCACATACACTCTTGACTTCTTCATGAAGCTGCAGGCCACAGCTTCATTTACGTGCATCACGTACCTAGAAGAGCCAGGATCCGGTAACCACGCATGAATTGCCAGTATAGCCCACTCCTAATACGGAAAATTTTGTCCACTACCCCTCCAGGTGGAGGCCATTGGAAAAAGCTCAAAGTCTGTCAGACCTCGCACAGATGCTGTCGGTATCCAGCTGTGGCTGGAGTTCCTGCAGCCTGTCCTCACAGCTTCCACCTCTGCAGGAAGGGGCTTGGTCTTATTCCATGAGAGCCAACCCATTAGCCCCCTTCCTGCAGGCCATTCCCTCTCCAAACACACACCCAATCCACTGGCCACATCTGCGCCTCTCTCCATGTCTTACAGCTGTTTACACAGTCCTTGTCAGGCACACACCAACACTGTAAAACTGTTCTTGAAGTGAACGTTTCATCCTGCTGGGTAGAAAGCTGCTTCTTTACACGCTTGCCATCAATTCAGACGTTTGGACATCCACGTCTCCATGGCTCAGCGATCACCTCCAGGCAGGGCACCGTGCAGCTAATTCCTCAGCCACACAGCCGACCAATGAATCGTGTCTGACCATAATTGCAAGGGAACGTGGGAGGAGAGCGTCTGCTCCTTTGAGCGCATCTGGTCAAAGGAGCCACAAACAAGAACAGAGAGAGACAAACCTGACTGACACATGATGAGGGAGATGAGGATGAGAACAAACCACGTCAGTCACAGTAATTGGTAAGGATGCATGGGAATGCTTATTTTATCAGTCAGGAGGATAAGGAAAGGGAGGGAGACAAACACACAGAGCCCTGAAACCTGAACAATTAGCATTAACAAACACAATAACCAAAGGCAAAGCTGGCCAGTCACAGTAACTGGTGGGCTAGCAAGAACCTGCAGGCAAACTGGGACTTCGCAATGCGTAGGGGTGCAACCCAGAGGGTCAGGGGTGCTGGAGGGAGTGTCTGGGACTGTGCCTGCTGGTGAAGGGGAGCAGGGAGGGACAGACAGAAAGGGCTATAAAAGGGGCCAGTCGCATATTAAACAGGGCCATCTGGCTTTGTCTGGCTGAGCCCACCACCTGATCACCACCGCCTGTTCAGTCTTCTTACAACTTATTCAATCTTTTATTAACTATCACTGCAGCATCGCACTCTCCTGTGCATGTGTGCTGGAGGGACCAAGCGCTGGCTACTGGCGGGACCCGTGTGGGTGCGAGCGAAAACCGCGCCAGCTACTGGTGCGAGTGGGGTCTTGGCATCAGCTACTGGAGCAGGTGGGGGTCTTTAAGCCCTGGCCACTGGGGTGGGAACAGTGTGTCTGTGACCAGCCATGTCCGTGTGTGTCTTCTGTGTCTGAGCCTGGGACACCGGCTGAACCTGCGAAGGGGAAAGCAGCAGCCACATCGCTCAGCCTGGGCAGAGACCCCAGGGTGGGCTCCAGGAGCTGTGCAGGAGGGGTCCCAGGCTGGAGGAGGCAGCCACACTCTAATAGCCCCGAATATCGTAATAGCCATAAAACATCCCACCAAATTCCTGTCATTCTGCCAAGGTCCCAACAGGACCAACATGCTCCCAGAGAGCTGGCTCCTAGACCACACCAGCCGCTGTACGGTCTATTTTCCTCCTCTAGTACATGCAGTATGGTCCATCACGCAAGTCTGTGCTACTAATTAAAGTCATTTTATTGCGGTGACAGAGCCAACATCACTGTTCCCTGGGTACCACCAGTCTCAATCCCCCATATTGGCGTTGGTGACTCATTGTATGGTAGATCCACATCTGCAACTCCAAAATAAGAAATTGCAAAGGCAGCTGGGCTCTACCTCACATGGGTAACTCGTCATGAGCATCCCAGTCTGAAGCCTGGTCAGTGACCTGCCAGGAAACAGCAGCCCCCAGGATCACAGGAATGTACCCGATTTGCGCTACAAGAAGTCCATTACCTTCCCCAGTTTTGCACAGCCTCTTCTCTCCCAGGAATCCCCCATCCTCTGCAGGAGCACTGAGGAAAAGCAACCCAGGCCAGCCCCAAGCCCACCTGGCCCCCCAACGCAGGTACTTCATGCATTTGATTCCTTTCTTCTAAGCACAGAACTTCATAACCAAAATCAATCATAAAGGGCTTTTGTATTTCTCTGGTCAGCCCTTCTCCTATCAGCTTCAGTTTGGACATGGACCCTGCTCTCTAGCTTATTTTTAGAGATGCTTCTAAGTCTATGTGACGAAACTGATGAAAAACTTGAGAAGCAGGAGAACCAGAAAGGACACATGTGTGAGTCCGAGTCAAAATTGTTCTCCAATTTAGAAGGGACCCTAAAGCTTTGCATGCAGCTTTACCTCCATCTCCTTTAAGAGGCCTTCTTATCTTACTTCTAAAGAACATTACAAAGGAATGGAGAGTATCAAAAGCCATAATAAAGCAAACCTGCCTCATCTGCCAACTACGAAATCGAACTATTAGGATGGTTTCATAATTTGAGGTTTACAAATCTCATGTTCATGCCACAAATGTCAAGCATATCAGAACAAACGTTAGAAAAATTATCACTTTGAAATTATGGAGAGACCTTGCTCAAAACAGATCAATTTCTGAGCATCTTTTCTTCAAAATAGTAGTGAAATACTTTACGTGGAAGGACTAATTCAGAAGTCTGTCTTCTAGGAAGACGAATCACAGCTTCATCTACTTGGTCATTCTTCAATTTCTCTGCTTTTGGACCTTTGCAAGGGCGTGCTTGTTTTAGAAGCAGCATTAACTGTCACATCTTGGCCGCAGGTCAAACTCTCCATAAGGAGTGATACAGGAGAGCAGCCTCCCACAGCTGCAAGCACCTGTTCTCGTGGATTTTGATTTTATTCTTCTTCACATTTTCTTTTCATATGAACTGTTGCTAGCCAGGATGACAAGCTCCGCCAGCCACCAAGACAGAACTACATTGGCACTCATGACAGTGAATACGGCGTAGTCTTATCTTGGGACTTTTATCCTACAGAGGTGCTGTACCCTATCCCTATTAAGCCTTGTCATTAGTAGCAAGTATGCACAAGTGCTTAATGAGAATTTAATTTCTTTTCACTCAGTGCTGACACATTTACTAAAGAGACCTTTAGACCATGCTAGAGGGTACCAGAGGATTTGGTATTATACCGTGTGCATGAAATCCTCCACATCCTCCAAACAAACGTCTCAAAACGCTTCTGCCAAAATCTTTCTTGGGTCATGATGCCACCCAACCTCGCTGGAGATGAAGGATGACCAGAGTCAGGAAAACAACTGAGCCAATTCTATTCTGTGTTTCTGTGAGGTCTTGGCACAATCCCGCTGGCTGGCCATCAGATGACTACATGCAAAGCTGAAGAACGGTGCCTTGCAGACATATCCTCAACATTCACCTGTGAGACAAACACACGAATCAGCAAAATCTTTTCCCAGCATCAGGAGCATCAGTTCATAAGTAGTTTGTGTGTCACATTCACAGTTGTGTTGCTTTGCTGCAGTTTTCTCTTACGGTAAGGACATGACTCCACAATAGAATAACTTACGCCATCTCACTCGGACCCAAGCTGAGTAAAAGAACCACGCTGGCATGTTTTAGTTAACACCATATTTTTTAACTGCAAGATTCATCTGGAGATTAATCTTGAAAGGCAGCATCTACAGGAAACTACATATCTGTACATTTTCTTTAAACTAAAAGGCAACAAAGAGTAATTTTGAGCATGGGAAGGGATTTTTTTCTCTCAGTCTTCGGCATTTTTATGACAGTAAAGCTTTATAACAAATCAAACCATCACTTCAGATTTACAGGGAAGTAACATGTGAAGAAGGGAATGGAGCACTAGAAATCTGTTCCCCATTTGCAAGGTTGAGTCCTTTTCCTTCTCCGACCGAAAATTTGCATCTAAAAGCCGATTAAGAGCAAATGCCATTTTTTGACCACTTGAAACAATGGCTTTTCAAGAATGACAACTGGCTACTCCAAATGCTGCAAGTCAGGCCATAGGTGACAACACATCTCACATTGTAAAAGGGCATGTGATGCTCCTCTGCTACTATGGGAAAGTAAAGGAGGAGGCTTAAAAAACGTCTCTTACACCACTCACTTATTAACAAAGCAAACTGCTTCGTTACAAAAAGAGCATTTCCTTTTTGCTTTTCTCGGAAGAAAAACTTCTTTTAATTCCAAAGCAGGTTATAAACTTCCCCATATTATAGTAGTTCATATGGGGTTTGGAATTCAAGAACAGCTATGGAACTTGGTCTCGGTCATTGTGCTGGTGGCATTTGGGCATGACTCACCCATCACATCTGAAAAGACAACCACAGAATCTCTTTGATCAAGCTGGATGCCTACAGGGCTCTGACGTTATCATGGTGAAGGACAGCAGACAACCACATCAACACTTCCGTACCAGATTCTCCACTCTGTACCTCAGGAGACACTCAATTTACCAGCAAAGATAAAAGAGGTTGATTAAGGGGTTTGGGTCTTGCATCTTTTTTAGACTCAAAAAAAACTTCAGTGATTTTCATCAGCAGACAGAGAAAATCCGAAGGACAGAGGAGAGGTCTGAATTCTGGAATCTGCAGTGAGACAGAGGACCAGGACAGGAACATTCACCACAAGGTATCTCCTGCATGAAACAGCGGTCTCTAAAGCTCATGAATTTCAAAACTCTGACATCTTAACAACAAACAGGTACTTCCACCACTACTTTGAAACACCAAGTATGTCTCGGGAAAACTGATTTCAAGACCACAGATCGTATTTAAATTTACGTAAGTTAGAATAGAAGTCAAACTGACATACTGAAAAACACAAATCAACTCTGAGTTGTAAATATTCACATATACATCAGCTAATAATTAGTGAAGAAAGGGTATGACATCACCTTCTACCGGATTTTAAAATAAATTATTAGTGCCTTGGCACAACTAGATCTTATTTTCCTGCTTTGAAAAACTAATGCATACACTGTGTGGTTAACACAAAACATCCGCCTGAATACCACATATCTCAATGAGTTATTCAAACAGGCTACTCTGGACACAGAGTTTCACGATGAAGTCTTGTAAAATGATCTATTTTTCTCAGAGACAATATTGTAGGGGTGTCATTACATTCTTCTACTCACATTCAGGTACCTGAAGACATCTGTCCCTCAAAAGCAATTTTTTCTCCCACGTGTCCAAGAACAAATTTACCATTACTGACAACAGTAACATTAGGAACAACTGCATAAAAAAGGTGCACCTCATCGCTACCATTCACATGTTGTGTAGACTTGCTCCAAGTTTACTACAGCTCATGCTCTGCCTATGGCGACACACCTACCATAGCTACATATTGGTGGAGCAGCACAAGCAACGTTTGGTCAAAAGGTGAAAATTGCATAAACATTTCTCAGTAGAGCCATTGCAATGTTCATCCCATGTAACAGCTGCATTACCACTGAAAACTACATTCTTTTTTTCTGTGGTAGAACTTTTATTCGGAGGGAAATTATAACTTTTGCATTTACATGGCACAAATTATATACAGTACACTTTCCATGATAAGAATTATGATGCTGTTCACAGAAAGGTATCAAATTTGAGATAAATAATGCAGAAGCTAAAATATACAAACCAGGGGTGGAGGTGAAACTATTGGCCATTTTTATTACCTGTAGAAGAATTTCAAGGAATAATGTTAATTCAATGTTCAAAAATTTTTAACAAACTTCTAGTAAAGTTAATTGAAATATTTATAATACTATTCAGTGGTTGCACAGTATTTCCAATATACAATCAAGAAGATGCACAGAACACAACACTTAATATGGAAAAAAAAATCTATTGCACCCACAATTTAAAAGGTTTCACTGCCTTTTGGATGCTGCACTACCATATTTATATAAACATTTACAACACTTCAGTAAACACAAAGGTTCTAAATGTAGTGCAGCATTATGGGGGGCCACTTTCAGCTCTTAAAATAAATGTTAAATGCCCATACACTGTGCCATTTATTCTAAGATGATGGTTTAAGCTGTAACCCTTAATTCCTACTGTGAGTAGCAAACATGCTTTCCCCATGTTCAGAAGATTACCATCCTCTACATTCTCTATACTCTGAGACCTAAACTGTCCTTGGCTTCATTGTCATTTTGGCTTTTTGCCTCAGTGCTTGTGACAACTATCCCTTATATTGTTTTTTTTTAATGTCCTGTTAAGTAGTCCTGCGTAGAATCTGAAGCAAAAGAATCTGCATCTTCATTATCAGAATCATCACTGCTGTCATCAGCCGCCGGCTCCCCTGTCAGCGCTATCCGGGCATAATCGTCAGTGTCTATAGACTTGCAGAAGTGAATGGCGTACTTCAGTTTTTCCTCTAGTACTTGCTTACAGGAATACCTGGGCAGCTTCAGGAGAAAGAAGCAAGTGTATGACTCGGGAAGGAAGTGGTCTGGAGGATTGTATTTATCCAATACCTGTTGAAAACAAAAAGCATCGTATTTTTCATTCACAGTTCAAACTACAAGTAAATATCAGAGTAATACTTGAGAAATTTTTTAACAGCGCGTGTCAGATTTGTCATTCCAATGTTGAAGTTTTTTAAAAGCACAAGGGAAAGACCAAATGCATTTTCCCTCCACTAAGTAAAGAGATAAAAACAGACATATGTGAACTTCTTTGACTACAAATATGTGGTTGGGAACAATCTAAAAAACCATAATGTTACTTCAGCAAATATCAACATATGATTTGAAGACTGTGGTTTTTTAATTTAGCTGAAATGATTACTGAGCAAAATGCCTAATAAATGCCAGCAAAAACAGTTGATGACTGACAGTAGAAAACAACCAAAATCCAGAGAAGCAAATGGCTGGGAAATGAAATGAATATCCACTTGCCCAGATCAAGAGAGAAAAGTATTTAAACACATTATAGGTCTCTGTTGCGCTGTTGAATCTACAATGTAATGTTGCATAAGCAGTTTGACGAAATCAGCTGTTCTCTTGTTATATCATGCTACTACTTCTCCACTACCGTATTTCTAAAATAAAAATCCAACACCCCTCACCTGAATAACAAAGTCCCTCCCTCTGAAGTCTGCGATCGTCCTGGGCAGCCTCGTTCTGCCCCACACAAACCGCAGGAAGAGCGACCGCTCCGTGTTGGAGAAGGACTCCATCACTTCCCAGAACCACTGTATCAAGGAAGCAGTTGGCTCAATGCCTTTGTAAGTTGCTACAGATTTCAGAAGGTGAAGTGGAATATCTGGGCTTCCACATACCTGAAAAATAAAATACAGTGACAGGCTACAGAAGTCTGATCAAGTCAATTACAGGCTATTTGTTCCCTCCGTTCCGATAAAATATTTAATCAGCTTATACACCGACAAAATAAACATTCAAGTATTTCACCTGCTGTGCATAATCTTCTATTACAATAATACTAAATATAAGTCTTCCCATCAGGGAACAATAATGAACCTTCTTTCACGTTCCTGAATAACAAAGAATTAAACATTTCACTCAGGATGAATATCTCCAATTAACCTCTTATGTCCCTGTTTTGTAGGGGTTTTTTTGGCTTTGTTTGTTTCTTCCAGAAATAGTTCATTAAATCACTGCTCAGCTATATCAAAATAACCTTATTAATGCCAAGGGGGCAATTAAACATTTTCTAGTCTTTCTTTGGAGAAAATGTCTGCGATCACAGAGTGAGCACTGTAGATAGTATTTAACATGAGTTTTGTGTTATAAGATGTAAGTGCAGCACCTCACTCCAAGTCAGTCTGACAGAGGTAGCAAAACAGAAATTGATACCATAGTTTCCAGTTCATATCCTGTAAAGAGCGAAAGCAGAGGGACTGGAACAACACGGGCCATCCCCTCACGAACTGCTGCAACTTGTTCATCAAATTCATGAAGTCTGCAGAGACAAATTTTCAGAGTTTCTGTGAAGGCCGTTTCTAGCGATTATTTCTAGCAATTACTGTAACATCAAGGAAACTCTAAGCAATTCTGAAGTCTCCAGCTATGTGCCGAGGAACATTAATGAACATTTATCACACAAGATACTTGACTTTTACCAGTTTCTACAGCAATTGCACAGACAGCTCAGTAGGGAGAGCTGCCTCCCAATGTTTAGGATATTTTATTTCTAGTATTATTCCTGTGCTGTGCCTGGCAAGAATAAACCAATACCCCATTTGGAAACAACATGCCCTTGGGAAAAGAATGTGCAACACTAGACAGACATTATGGAGGGAAAAAAAAAAAGGGGGGTGTTCTGAAATAAAACATGACATCTGAGGACAGGAGTTACTGTATTTCAAGGCAGACACAGATAAGTCTAACACTTTTCTGCTTCTGCTGCCACCCCTGATTTGTGTTTTGCATCTTTTTCCCTGTCAAATCATGTCTGAGATGTTTTACAGAGCTCTCCAGAGCAAAGATTCGTGTAATTGACAAGTCCTGTCCTCAGGCTTGTCATCACCAAAATGAACAAAGATGTCAGGACAAACTTAGTCTTATGCATCCACTTTTTCACATGTATTCTCTTCAGGCGCTAGTTCTTCTCTCAAGGGCTTCATATAAATAAAAAAACCTTGATACCTAATCAAACCATTTAAATGTTTCTCCCAAAGGACTTTTAACTGGAAAAAGGTTTAGAATTGCTCATGTCCTTTGAGGATGGACAGAGTTGGCAAAGGAACAAAACAATTTATTCAAAGGAACGTAACATTTTATATAGACACACCATTTATCCATTTCATATGAAATTTTTGCTGTCAAAAATAGGTTTAAGTATGGGTTCATAACCATTTATACAAAACAAACAAACAAAAAAACCCATAAAAACCAAACCACCACCAATGACTGTAATTCAAGTAGTTGTTGGCAGACACTATAACTACAAACTAAGAGGCAAGTATGTAGTGTATATGACACAGTCTTGCCCAAGCACCCTCTAAAACATTTAACCACGGCAAAAAGAATAAAACAACTACGAATCACCTTCTTGTCCAAATTATCTAATTTCCATAGTTCAACAGGCACTAGGCTCACTGCTTCACATAACAATATATGGTTCCTTCTTAGACATACATGTCTAGATTAGTTACCTAAGTATTTAAGCAACCAAAGGCCAGTCTTCTCAAATACTGAACAACTATTTCCCACTGATTTCAGTGCAATGTTCGGCTTTGGGCACCTATGGGTGAATCTGCTTGTCTGCACACAGCTGTCAGACCTATTTTATGGTGTTCAGGAACAAACACTTTGGTTTTTGTGTTCCAACTTAGCTCTATCCCAGCGGAAACCAGAACAGAATATAATAAGAATTCATCTGGGACTGATGACACGGACAACTGTGGGAGCAAGAGTACTATAATACATCTAAGGTCTCTTCACAAAGAACTCAACGATCAAGCCTACTTCTTTATCACATAGGAAGAACTACACAGACAGGGCATTTCTCCACCTGTTAAAGTGGCTGCCAAAACTGCTCTGTCAGGACAGCTCTTAAAATCTAGAGCCATACCTGCTAGTTTGTTTCCTGAAAATTAAGTTTAATCTTTTCTCCTTGGAGAGATTAAAAGAAATCAGAAAATCAACACTGTCATCACATGAAAATATTAAAATACTTATACATAGGAGGTTGAGGTAGTATATTGTTTAAAAGTTTTTACATATTTGTAAAATAAAATGCTTATTCGTGTCAGTAATTTGAACGACTTATTCAACAAACCTGTAGTTTATCGCCATCCTCACGTATTCAGCTCTGTTATCCAGTGTAATATGGGTGTACTTGGAACTCAACTGAATATCCTGACCACTTGCATTAGGCACCGTGAATGGGAGGCTCATAGCTTCAAACTCTTCTGAAGTAGCTTCGTTGTCTCGAATGTACATAAGCCCAGGAATAAAATCTTTATCAACCTTTTGAAAACAAGCCCGAGGTGAAGTCAGTTTACTAGCACTATACAACAGCATCTCTTGCATTCCAAAAGCAGTGCACCATGTGTCATCTACCAAAAGCATTGTCAAATACCTGACTATAACCCACCCAACTGAATTTCAAAGCCATAAGATAGTATTTTACACAAAATTTCATTATGTTGGGATGTGGGAGGGTGCATGTGTTCTAGATCTCAATCCTTATCGGGAGCATTTGCCAAGAAACTGTATTATACAAGACAATGGATTTAGAGCTTAAAAACATAGTAACATCTACAAAGTCCCGTGCTGGTTTTGGTACAAAAGGAATCCCCCTACTGACTAGAAAATAACTCAATGCCCTTACAGTAACTACATTTCTACATGATAGTATGTGAGAAGAAACTCTTCTCTGTAATGAAAACCTCTTCCTCCACATTTACTGAGGTCAGCAAAAAGAAATTTGTGATGTTCGGTATGTGGGCACAAACTATTTTCAGCAGTAGTTTGAACACATTTTCTTTTCCTTCAAAACAGTGTAGGTGTGTGCACCCCATCAGTTACTGCATCTTGGGACAACACACAGTAACAGCTACAAAAAGGTCTCCTGGAACGTAGGAGTTCGACCACAAACATTTGTCTAATCTAACCCACAGGAAGGTTTGAGAATGCTCTAGAATTCAAATAGCTTATTTAACTACTTTTGAATGACTTAAATTTACGGTTTTAACAGGCAGTACAAGTCGTCCTTTATACACCAGCTCAAAACGGAAGAGGCCAGTCAAAACACAAGTATATAGAAACCAGGGAAGCCAATCACTGCAGAAAAACTTACGCTACAGTCTTTTTGTCTTCCATAAGTTATATCCTACTCAGAAACTTCACACTTACCTCACTGAGATCAGCAATTGTTAGATTCATTCCTGCAAGCTGTTTCCATACTGGCTCAGCCAGGTTGAGGCTCAGAGGGCTGCCAGTCCGGATAGCAATGCCCAAAAGTACACCTGTAAGTTTAAACATAATTTTTTAAAATTTCTTTTTGTTAGATTCCCAATATCCTGATCATGTCGCAAAAGTAGAATGTCACAACGTTGCTGAGAAATTACCAAGAAAACGAAACATGTTCATATGCAAGAGTGACTTGGCAGCGGGATTTAATAGGAAACAATCTCTGTTTGCTCCAGATTCATCTCGTCCATTTGGTGTCACAATTAACAGAGGGGTCAGCCCATTCTGAAGCTCCTCACACATTTCTGCTATCGATTCACTATAACCTCCACCGCAATCATCCACAGATTCACCTTGAAGAAGAAAAAAAAGGCTCCAAGTTAAATGCTCTTCCAAAATAAATGAAGTATTGAAATAAACTGTATTGCCTTCCACAGGGATGACTGAGTAAGCAGCAGTTTACTAAAAGCTACACTGTCACATCTGTTCATGTGAAAACCCTTCATGTTTTGCTTTATATTTAGCCAGTTCATTGTAAACTGTATTATTTAGAAGACGATAGAACATATCACAGTGTAAAAAATGGTATTTTGCCAGAGTATAACTAACATTTTTGTGTTATACACTAATCAAAATACAATAGAGGTAGAAAGTTAAAGCACTATGATTCCTAAGCACCATTTTAAAGTAGATACATTTTATACAGCTTGAATAGAGTAGATAGAATGGCTCTTCAACCCAAAATATTTTTCACCAAAAAGCTCAAAGTAATACATGAACTGCAAAAAATAGTCCTGTCAGTAAAGCCAAATAGCCAGGATTACTTGCCAGTTTGGACAGCTGAAAAACAGGTTTAGGTTTTGCAGAATGTTTGTTGTAAGCAAAAGAGTTGCCCCTTGTATTTGAGGACAGACACATTTCCACTAATCTTCAGGTTTCTTAAAAATTCATTTTAAAAGGCTTTTTTACTACCTAACATTTTAAGCACCTCCATCTGCCTACACACATACATTGTTTTCCTATATGCCTGCCTTCCTTCAGGTACTCCAAAAAAGTAAATCTGAAGAAAATTGTGAAGTTAAGTGTGAAACATGTTGGGGTGGAGAATCCACTTACCAACAAACTTGACTTTCCAAACACGATGAGGAAGCAGAAGGCTGTCAGGGCTGAAGGAACTCATTTTAGCGCACATCTGTCCAAACACTGACTTTGTGCCATCAGGCCCAGCCAGTCCTCCTTTGCTCCTAGAACGTTTTACCTATTGAGTAAGCACATTATAGAAGTCACTGTAAAAACATATTTCAGGTTGCATCGCTGTGCAGATCAGACAATAAGATCAATGTTTATAAAATACTAACGTGTTTAGCACAACATTTGCAGAGGTCCACAGTGCATCTTGCATATATGTGACATATACAGATGTAGAACCAAATTTCAAATTACAGTACTACGGTATTTTTCAGTACCATTTATATAGATATCACAGACTCCTATCACATATTCCAGTCCTCTCCAGGAGGACGAAAGCACTTTAAATCTCAGGCTATTAGGAACCCAGAATTATTTCATAATCACACGATGGATGAGATCAGAAGGTACCTCTGGCCATCTGGTCCAACCCCCCTGTTCAAGCAGGGCCACCTAGAGACAGCTGCCCAGGACCGTGTTCAGACAGCTTTTGAATATCACCACAGATGGAGACTCCACAGTCTCCCTGGGCAACCTGTGCTGGGTCACCCTCACAGTCAAAAAGTGTTTCCCAATGGTCAGAGGAAACCTCCTGTGTTTCTGTTTGTGCCCATTGCAAAAATATATACTAGTGAGGTGCCCCCTTGAGCTTTCTCTTCTCCAGGCCCTTCACTGGACCCTGTCCAGTATGTCCATGTCTCTCTCGTACTGAGTAGCCCAGAACTAGGCAGTATTCCGGGTGTGGTCTCACCAGTGCTGAGCTGAGGGTAAGGTTCACCTCCCTTGACCTGCTGGCAACACTCCTCCTAACGCAGCCCAAGACACTAATGAACCTTCTTTGTGGCAAGAGCACGTTGGTGGCTCATGTTCAACTTGGTGTCCACCAGGACCCCCAGGTTCTTTTTTGCAAAGCTGCTTTCCAGCTGGGTGACCCCCAGTACGTATTGGTTCACAGGGTTGTTCCTCAACACAGGTTGTTCCAGGTGCAGGAATTTGCACTTCTTGTTGAATTTCACGAGGTGCCTGTGAGCCTGTCCTTGAGTTCCCTCTGTATGGCAGCATGACACTCTGGTGTATCAGCCACCCCTCCCAGTTTTGTATCATCAGCAAACTTGCCAAGGGTACACCCTGCCCCATCATCTAGATCATTAACAAAGGACTGGACCAGGACTGGACCCAGTATTGAACCGCAGGGTACACCACTACTAATGGCCAAACAACCAGACTTCATGCCTTTGATCACCATCCTCCGGACCAGTTTTCAACCCATCTCACTGTCTGTTCACTCAGCCCTTACTTTGTCAGGTTGTTTCTGATATAAAAATAGGACATACCTAAACACTATGGAGAGTTATTGGCTCCAAGATAGGGTACACAGCAACTTCTCCAAGAGGTCCTATCTCTGTACACAGCTGTTTAACTGTCAGCGACTACTACGATTATCACTATGTATAAGCAATGCAAATTCCAGCACCTCTATCACAGAATAAATTTTTCAACTAATGCTTGGATTGGTACAAACATGAAAAACAGTATCTGGTTATGCAGATGCTCCCACTACATGTCCTGACCTGACAACGCTGAAAGACTGTTCTACATCATTTCTATGACCTAACATAGTTACAGCTACTAGAGACAATCTTAGTTCAAACACAGTTGACCACAATCACGGTGACAATTTTTTTAAATGAAACTAAAAATTTGGAGGTTGATTAGGCCTTAGTGATTTTACTGTTAGAGCTGGAAACATGCAAAACCAACAGGTGTGTTCATTGCAGCTAGACAGAATGATTCTTACCAGTTCAGCTAACAACTCTGTGGCCTTCCTTCACTAAATAAGGAATTTTATGTTCCCCCAACCACTAAAACCTTACTTTAAATTCAAACAGTTCATTGTTTATCTGTCTCTACTCAGCATTATATCTGTCCAGCTTTAAAGGAAATTGGAAAGACAGAAGGGTAGCAATGACAAAATCTGTTGATGAAAGAAGTTTTCTTCCCCTGTTCCTGAAGAAGCAGCCAATTCCTTAGTAAATTCATTTTTTACTGGAATGCAATCCACTTAATTAATGCATCCTATCTCTACTCATACATTCGATTGTCAAATCTGGGTAAGTTTTGCATACATAAGACAGATTAGAGGCTGTGGTGTTGGCCATAAAACTGCATACCTGTTTTTCTTATATTCATTAATGATAATATTCAAATACATATCTATGGTACTTACTAGGAGCCTCTAAAAATGAGTAAACACTACTAAAATACATGTGTGTACACACACACCCCCCCAGAGCGATGTGTTTCTTATGCACCTACAGAAAAAGTGTATTTTAGGATTTGATGAAGATCCATGAGAAATGGCATACAAGGAAAATCTCACATGTTTTCCTGCAAGAGGTACACACAAAGTTGATAAGAATACAAATAGCATTTCACCAGTATAGAGAAGAAAGAAATGGAAAGTACACAGAAGGCTGGAGAAACCCAAGGTATTTTTTTCCCCCTTGGTGTTCTGCAATTTATATTCGCAACCTGCCCTGACTGCAAAGAGACGCCTACAGTGCACATAGCTCACCAATATCCAGAGACTGTTCATTCAGAAATAACCCAGACACGTCCCATTGATCCGTATTGGGTCCCACTCCAAGGTAGAGTGTGTCTCATCTGTTCTGATGCTGCATACTTCTGATGCTTTGGATAAAACATCCACCAGATTTCTTTCAGGCTTTATTGAAAGGCTGACACACTCAAGTCCTTCTCATGTGTAAGATGTTCAGTATCAATACAAGTTGGTTTTAATTCAACAGATTTCTGAGAAATTTGGATGCCCAGAAATTTCTAAGTTGAGAAATCACTGAGTCTTCTCTTAAAAAGGGGAAACTATGATTAGAAGGTTTGTGAAAGCAGTAGTTAAGTCACTGTTTTTTCAAACCCCAGACCTAAAACACAAATTAATCAAGTGACAGTAAAAATGCAAGCAATCCTGCCTGAACTGAATAGGATGGCATGCACATTTGCTATTACACATTTAATTTAGTATTTATTTACTAGCAACACAGAATTTTCATGTAATCTGAGCATTTAGATGCAGGAATGGTTACAATCTGACTGTTAACAAAGCAACGTACCATGAAAGATTATTGGCATTTCTGCCAGTACCTTAATACATTGCTTGCTGACAAAGACAGATGCCCATATTAAAATGTATTAGGTCATTAGCAAAGAATAAAACACTTCACTGAAAAATGGCAGAAAAAGCCATACAAATGTGTTCAGGCCACAATCCACCACAGATGTTTTAGGTTTTTATTGTACATGTCTAGAGCACAGCTGTTGCTCATGTTTACAAATCATCCCCTTTAGAGACACAGTAAGTATTTCATGAAAGCTATTTTACTGAATAGGGTCAGATATAACCCTCATTAAATACACACCTTATTAAACACAGATAACGCAGCATTTCAAGTTTTTAAAATACATTTCTGGCCTTCTTGCTGATAACTTTCTAGCATAACACAAGTTAATATGTTGGTTAGAACCCAAGAAGGATTTTCATAAAACAGGTTGCCATCAGAAGATATCACCTTCTGGAAAACCAACTTTTCCTGGACCAGAGAGAAATGCAGTTGTTCAAAACCAGCGTACAGTGAATTGTGGGTGAATTGAGTTGAAGAACTTGCCTCAGTGAATAATCACTTACTGGGAGCAGAACCATTACAACAAAGAGGCAGAGGCACTCAAGTCAATCTGTAATCTGGTTAAAGCATGTTGAAGTAAGAAAGACCAAAATTTAAGTTCTTACTCTGAATCTGAAGAATAAAATTTTGCCTCAAGCAGCCTGAGAGGACCCACTGAAATACTGGCAATCCTGTGGGAACTCTCTCCAACCCACCAAAACCTGGGAGAAATGCAGTACGTAAAGTCATGTACTCAGAGCCTAATAAAGAAGTTTACAAAAAGTTGACAGCTTATTAGCTGGAATCAGCTAAAAAAGATAAATACGTATCTAGAAGACAGATCCATGAAGATAGCAAACACAGTTCAAGGATATGCCACGAAATGAATCTCCAGAAGAGGCAGAGAAGTATCAGTGTGATAGTTGCAAGAGCTCAGCCAGTCTCACCTGTACCTTGAGGTTTCAGCTATCTATGCTCAAACTGAAATGCTACCAAAAAAATACCGTATAAAAAGTTGAAGATTAGAGAAAGACTATTCTACACAAGCAGACAAAAATAGCTCTGCCTGATCAGTGTAGGAAAATGAAGACTGTCATAAAGTGAGTGTTCTTTAAAAGCACATTTGATAAGGCAGAAGACAATAACCAGGAAGGAGGAATGTTATTTAAACTGAAGTATAAAACTCATAAAAGAACAAATAATTAATTCATTGATATGCTCTGCCTACTTCAAGATCAGATAATTTTTAATCATGCTGATAAGATTTCTGCAACCCACATTTAATAAGAAGCCCTAGCGAGGAGGAAGAAACTGTTCTTAAAGTGGAATTTTGTATATCCATAAGCGTGCCATTCCTCTCATGACAGTAGAGATAATTGAACCAGGAGATCCTTTGCAGTATTACATTCCCGAAAGTAGACATTCTCCTTAATAACTGAAATTTGGAAGAAATTCCTTTCAACTGTTGTGATAATCTCTTTCATCCAAAGGCAAGATACAATTTAACAGCATGAATGTGTTTGCCTATACGTCGTAACACACTGTCCATTCAACACCACATGAGCTACACTGGTACTTAAGTACTAGGTAAATCTGACCTGCTAGTAAGAGGGTCAGTAAGTAAACTTGAGCACTGGAGCCCTGTCCAGACACGTCACTGTTAGTTCACTTTCTGGGTCAGTCTTCGTCTGCTTCCATTAAACCTTTCCAGAACAAGGCCAAGGTGCTGTTTTGGAACATTTAGTGACCATTCCAAAAAAGTACTACGGATAAAACCTTCATTAATTTGCTTTCTTCTGCCCTACACAGACCTCCAACAGTGTCCCAAACTATCTTTGTACATTCAGGCTTGTCCTCATACTACATCTTAAACCATAAAATGTTTACCCTCAATTTTATGCTATAGAAATACCAGGCTGGCACTTGGGTGAGTTGCAGTTACAGCCATGATGTATTTCACACACCTTGAGCTACAAAATTACATAAAACTACCGTGTCCTACTATCGCAATGCTCCCAACAGAAAAGATCCAGGGCCAAGTAGCTTGTAAGCTGAATGTGATCTACCCTGCAGGAATCTGGTCCATGTAAAACTCGACCACAGGACAAATGAGTGATGTTTGGCTTGCTTTTACACCACAAGTTAGATAGCTGTTATGTCCAGTCCTGGTACTTCCAGAGAAACCACTGAACAAGAAGTTAATCTGAGGAAATACTTTTAAAAACAAATCAGTATCTGGAAAACAGCTGTAAGTTGAAAAATCATCCATTTATTTTACACAAGGGAAGATGAAGTTAAATGACTGCACCATATAACATGTAAACTGTAAGACGAGCCTTCTGAAAGCAAAGGGATTGTAAAGCCTAGCTGCAGTTAAACTCAGCTGCAAATAAGATTCAAGTTCTTAATATTGACAATTAGCTGTTTGAGACTACGTAAAGCAGCTTTAATTCTTCAATTAAATATTATAAAGGATGGAACAGTTTAAGAATCTGCACTTTCACTCTCTGCAAAAGCTAACTGAAGAAACTGGGACCCACACTTGGTACTCTGTAATCAGGCCAGATTAAGAACGTGGTCTTTTTCAGCCTCCACTTAGCTAAACCTAGGACTGACTTGTATTACAGCAATACTTCATTTTCTCCAGAAGCTATGAAGAAGGGAAACCCTGCAGCTACCAGTTCTTTTCTAGATTTCAAGACAGATTCAAGTAGTGAACAGGAATACAAGAAAAAGCCTACCTTAATTAATTAATTCAACATGAGGAGGAAGACACCAGGAAATGAGTGCTAAACCTACTCACTAGTTCCCTGCTCTAAAGTTAAATACTTGCACTGTTTTATTGGACTTTCTGAATTCACACACACACACAAAAAGTAACAAGAAAAGCTGTGGCACTCTTTTAAGCTTCAACTTCCCACATAATAAATGAAAGCAACACATTTTAACCAAAGAGTCATGGAATGGTTTGGGTTGGAAGGGACCTTAAAGATCATCTAGTCCCAAATCCCATGCTATGGGCAGGGACACCTTTCACCAGACCAGATTGCTCAAAGCCCTGTCCAGCCTGGCCCTGAAAACCACCAGGGATTTTGGGCATCCACAGCTTCTCTGGGCAGCCTCACCACGTGCACGGTGAAGAATTTCTTCTTTAGATCTAATCTAAATCTACCCTCTTTCAGCTTAAAGCATTACCCCCTGTCCTATCACTACATGCCCCTGTAAAAAGTCCCTCTCCAGCTTTCTTAGGGGCCCCCCTTTAAGTGCTGGAAGGCTGCTGTAAGCTCTCCCCAGAGACCTAACATTACCACAAGGAATGTTAAGTTCCCATAGGAAATTGCGAAGAAGAAGAAGAAAGAGGATCCAGCCACAACAGGATGTGCTTCTGTTTGCTAACTAGTCAAAATTTTCACAATTTCTCCATTCTAGCCTTAGAAAGAGTAGGTTTTCTTACTTTTTACAATAAAGAAAGAAAACCACCACTAAAGGAAATAAATGCATGAGGACTCTGTAAGACCAGGCTTCAGTCCATTTAAAGGAAAACAATGTTTTACTATTCTATGTTACAGAAATATCTATGGAAAAAAGGCATATCTGGCCTAAGGCACAACATTACATTCTCTAACATCAATGATAAGGAAAAAAAAGCTTTTGTATCAAACAGTTCTGCAATCAATATGACCACATGTGATGACCAGTAAAGGACAAGACCGTATCAGCCTGATTTTTAGTTACATTCAAGGACTTTTTTTTTTTCCTTGCTGTTTTGCTTTTCCTTCAAGTGCTCTGTTACAAAAGCAACAGCTGAATAATTCATGTGACCATCTGGAAAGGTAAGAAAGGCATCAGAATCACTACTCTCAAGTTATCTAATGTAGCAAGTTTTAAAAAAGTGATCCTTTGTCAAACAGGACATACTTTGCTCATTAGAGTCTAAATCATTCACTTAATATTTCAAGAAGTGTCCCCCTCCCCCAAACAACTACATACTAAAAAGAAAATGAGCAGCCCTTCCTGCATTCACTTCTTCATTGTTTGATTCTCTGATAAAAATCCAACTCTTCAGTACTCAGATACCAAACAGCTGAAACATAAAGGGACTTGACAAATGTATAGGACTGTGTACTAAACATACAGATAGTAAAATCAAAACTTGAGCTTAAGTACCTGTATTCTGTTGAGCTCTACGACTGGCCCATGCTGCCGATCTCTCACCATAGTTGCTTGCACAACTTTTCTGAAAGCTGCCTCCTAAAAAAGGAAAATACAAAAAAATCCAGATAGTGGCAAAACCGCAAGCAAATCAGAAAGCTGCACGTATTTCACAGATAAAATACATACTTAGTTCAAGTAAGGAAAAGAAAGACTCTTCAGCAGAATAGAAAGACTGATCCTGCAATATTATCCTTCAGCAATCTCCTCCTGAGTATATCACAAAACACTACAAAAGGCATAACACTTCCGAGTCTTTCTTTGGAAGAAATGGAAATAAGCATCAAATACTTTTGAAATACTAAAAATAAACAAAACCAACAGAAGATAAAGCTGTGAGGTGTTAGTTAAGGTCCATGTTATTTGTGCTAATACAACCCAACTCTGAAACAGACGGGATACTAAAAAAGCAAAGAAAGTCTCTCCTGTATCACTCAAAATCAGGGCTTGAAAAGTTGTACTGCACCCAGATTCAGTTATCACTAAGCAACCAACATGCCACTGAGCACAGGTATAAATTAATTTATACCAGAATAATATATGTACATGGAGAATAATTACTGTCAGAGAAAAACAATCAAAAAAGCCAAAGATGAGACTATCTTGCTATGGAAGGCCACTGAACAAACAACAAATAAAAATAAATTAAAAAATAAGACTTTTAATGCAAATTCAAGTGTATGAGGTTCTCTCACTAAATGTTTGGATCAAATGTTACACTGTCAGTTTCAAGCAAGCTTTAAAAAGATTAAGTCTTTAGAATCTCTGAAGGTAAGCCTGACTTAAATGCCTAAATATGAATATGGCATCGCAACTTCTGGTATCTTTGCTGAATGCTTTTGACATAAAATATGCCTGATATCACATTTCGTCTTATATCTGAAGCCTTTCTGTAACTGTTATGCAGACTCTTAATTATGCAAAATGTGCCTCCCGCACACCCATTCCTATACTTAACATAATATACCTAAAGACTCCCTATTAACAGCACTGACATATAAAAGTGTAATGAACAGAATAGCTAGGATTTCTCTTTTCTTTTTTTCCAGTTTAGGTTTTGATGAAAAGTGTGGAGTCTTCTCTTGGTCTGTGAAGCATGTATTCTGCTGGACTGCTCTACTAAACTATTTTACTGGAGTCTAAAGAAAGAGACCTTGAGACGACACATGCTAGGGAGCCTAGTTACATGCCATGTATCTCATTTAAGGACACAGAACAGCACTGCAGAGGGAAACTTAACTGCTTCTCTTTTCAAATATATCTCCCAGCACACTTTGTCTGTTTATATAAGGTTATCATTTTTTGTTAGACAAGTTACTAAGACAGTGAGAAAATTGAGATCCAAAACTGATGATCATACCGAAAGCAAGTCATGTTTTTAAAGGCTTTCCACATCTGAAGTTTTGAATATGCATTGTAGCCTTCAAGCATTATAATTATCAGGATTTTCTTATGACTGAATTTACTTAAAACTATAAAAATCCACTTCCTTTACTGATTTGAAATTGGACTCCTCTGTATTCTGTCTTTACTTTCAGCCCAGTTTAAAACAAGTCTGTAACTGCACAGAGCTTTAGATTGACTAGTATATCACCTGGTCACAACAACTAAAATAGGAAAAGCAGACAATGACCATTTCATATCTATCTTACTTTTTTTTTCCAGGATACCATCTACTGAATACTCTAGAATTCAGCTATACTACAAACTGAAGATTTACAGTATACAGTTACTTTAAGATGAATACACAACAAACCTATGATGAAGAACTGAGGAAAACAATAAAAATAACACGTTCACAAAGAAAGAAGTTTGCATAATCAGAACGCACATATTTGAAATACAACTTACAGAACAAATTGAGATACATAGCTCTATTTTCTTCAGAAACAGTTTAAACAGTACATTTCACAGCTACAAATCATTCCCTTAAAAGCATTCTGATAAATACCTTTCCCTGTGATATCAGAATTCCCCGTAATGTGTCAAAACCAATTGAGGGTCCTTGGCCACTTTCATCAAGTCTTCCTTCAAGATCAAACATTGGAATGCAAGGACAGAAGAGTTCAGAAATGTGATGCAGCAGCAGAAGCCTGTTTCTCAACGAAATGATGGGAATTTCCTGTAGATGATTGTACTCCATAGGAACCTATAATGGGGCAATGACATCTAAATGCAATTTAGAATTATTATACACTTTATTTCATTAAACAGAATAACCATTTATAAGATTTGTAGGTAAATTTGTATTAGAAATGCAGATATTTGCTTATTCACACTGTCAAAATGTAATTCATGGATTTCAGCTGTTTGTAAAAAACACTAATAGTATCCATCTCAACTGAAACAAGTATTAGAAACTTGACAATGAGACTACTCTTGCTAGTCCTTATTTTACAATTCTCTTTATTCATAAACAGACACATTTTACATCCCATCATCACTACTCCCAGGCATTACAGCTGAAAGAAAAAATATTCAAAAACTAAACTTCTCAACATAAAGCAAGCAATGAAGAACTCCCTTGGAAGACATACGATTTTCATAGCTGGAATACAGAATTAAAATTCCTGCCAATTTGCAAACTGAGTTACTGTTCCGCATTGGATTAACACTGAATGAAGAGTCTCTCTCACCTCAGAAAATTGGAATCCTTCTTTGGAAATATGGAAGTAAAACAAAGTAACTCAAAGCCAAATCAAAGCACACTGAGCTGGGATTTAGAAAGGAAATAGGTCTACTGAAAGATCAGCAATACACATACTAAGTGTGTTTAAAATCTGAACGCAATAAGCCAGAAATATTACCTGTGTAGGGAGCTTGCCAGCATTAGCAGGTTTACTGGTTGACCAAGCTAAAGTATGTGCTGAGCCACATGCTACTCTGTTGATCTTTTTACCCTGAAGTGCTGCAACCAAGCGTGGTCTTTGGATGGCGTTAGTTGTTCCATCTCCAAGCTGCCCTTCGTCATTATCTCCCCATGTATACACTTCTCCTAAACCAACAAAAATAAATAATTGTTCTGAAGCTAAGATGGAAACTTTTGCCCCACCTCCGCTTTTTTTTTTTTTTTTTTAAATCAGGATTTATAAATCATTTAACCAAAGGAGGCCTTGGACAGTAATCAAGATTTTTAGGACTGACAGCCATCCTGAAATCCACTATCTAATGCAGATAAATTGTGAACAACATGGTTAAGCCATGGTCTATGTCGAGCAGCTAGGATAAGATGCATTTATTTCCTCACAATTTGTATAACTTTAAAAGTTATTTTCCAGCACAGGAGGAAATGGTGGATCAGAAGAATAACAGGTACACCAGAAACAGCCTATATTTGATAGTTTCATAGCAAAAAAAGTTGACATTGAAACAAAAAATAATTAGAAAAGGCTTGACATTTTGTATAAGAGAGATCCTGTAATAGGTTGTATTACTAGACAGGACATTAAAACGGCTGCTTACTGCTGCAAGATAATTGGAAAATACTTTTAAAATAGCTATCTCACTTCTGAGCATTCATTATCTGCAGCTATATCCTATTTCAATAGCACCTATAAAACACTCAGTTATTGTGCAGACTTGTTAATCAAATGTGGGAGTCTGCTACAAAGAATATTCAGCATCTCAACCTGCTCAGTAAGAAGCAATATTGTTTATGCAGTGCTTCATTTAGCAAGTTAAACACCTCAGCAGGATCAGAAGACCCTGTAAAAACCAAAAAGCCAAATCCATTCATTCTACTGCTTGACCAATCTATAATTACTTTTAGAGCTATATATTTTGCTTTGACCATCAGCATTTATGAAACTTAAAGTCTCTATTTTTTACTAATTCAAAATCTTCAGCTGATTTTATGTGATCGTTTTAAATCAATGACATGCTTGCTGCCCAAGAAATATGCAACATCTGCAAACACAAAATATGTCCACACATATAAGAGGATCAGCATTTTTAGTAAGGACAGCCTACCAACAGCTGACTATAAAATAAGGTTTCATTTTTCTTAATTCAGTACTGAGAGCTAAGTAAATTATTTTGTTTTTATACCATCTTCAGTGCAGCAAACACAGTGCAAAGACCCAGTAGCAATAGCAATGACTTTCTTTCCTTGCAGCCCCTGCACTTGTCGTGGTCTTCTAACATGGTCATCAGATCCATGGCCTAGCCGATGATAATCTCCTTTGCCCCTGCACAGAGAAGGTAAAACATTTCAAAACTGTGTTTTAATTGTGGAAAAAACTGAATGACAGAGTATGTCTGACATTTGGCCTGTAGATGTATTTATAAACAGCTCAATACCAAAATATTCTCTACATATTCAACATTGTTCATCGCTAGCTCATATGACATGGATGTGATTCTGCTGATACAGTAAAAGTTCTTAAACCTCCAATATGCTGTTCCTACTTATTCTGTGTCTGTCCTTTTACCACTTTTGCAGAGAGGTGGTTTTTTTCCTCTTAAAATGGTGAAGTATTACAAGCATTCACCTGCTATAACAGCATGTTTACTGACCACAGACACTGAAACTTTGTACAGTTTAGGGATCTCCCTAACACCATGCAAACAAGGGGGAAGAAGGATGTTTGGAATATACTTTTAGTCTTTTTAAACACTAGGTGTTTAAAGCTGTAGTTTAAACCACAAAATCTGGAATAGCATAGGAAGATTAAAGCAATGAACTTATATCAAATTTTGGACTACAGCCACCACAAGCTAGACACAATTTTGCTAACATATGAGAATGCTGTTTATGCTCTCATCTTCTACCCTGCATGACACTTCAGGCTTATACTTTTATTGACCTCCCTGGAACTTGTGCATCTTATAGTGGTCAATGCCTGGAATGACAACTCTGTGCTTAGGTTTCCAAGACAAAATACTTCGATTCTTCATGCAAATAGCACTACAGGATGTTCCTCAAAGTAGTAGATTTTATTACTAATCAAGACACAGGAACTCAAATAAGTTTTTGATGGTGGGGCAAATCAAAACTGTGAAGGCAGTATACTGCTAGTACATGTTGTAGAAAAGGTTACATCTAACACTGTCAAAATAAGTAATACCAAATACTTGCCACGTATATACTGCTCCAGATTTCGTAAGAGCCACAGAAAATTGTGATCCACATTCGACTTTAACCACTCCAAGGCCTGTGAGGGAATCAATCTGGGAAAAGAATATAAAACAAAACTGAAGTTAATCAAGGAGGTTCTAGTTTCATAGACTGCACTGTCTTAAGTAAAATGTATTGTGCAAGTGTGTGTCTATATGTATATTTATAAATTAAAATGTGTATGTAGATCATTTAGCAGAATGCTGACTCCTTCTATCTTTCTAGACTTTACTACTTAAACATTAAAAAGAAGCTCACATTTGGTAAACTGTTGAAGATCACTTCTAGTATGTTTCGCCAATAGTAACTGAGCAATTCCTCCTTAACAGAAAGGGTAAGGCTCTGTCTTCAAATCCTCAACATCAATCATCTCTGGATCATATGACATCGCTGTGATTCTCCCAACACAGTAAAAATGTTTAAACCTCCAGCACACTCTTCCTATTTATTCTGTGTAGGTCATTATGCCACTTTACCATCAATCCTATGAGACTGACGATTGATGAAATGCAAACAAACTATTTTTATATTGTGTTACATCATGTAACAAAAAGCTGGTATTTGGGATAGGCTGGTAGACTTTGTCCATTTGGGAACAGAACTGGGACACCTGTATTCAGGTAATAAAGTGTGATTCTGGCCTAAGAATCTAAAATTCACTGTGTATACCTATACACAGTGACACACTTCTCAAACACAATGTTCATCTTCATAACAAGTGCTGTAATTCAAATTAGATGGCTACATGGATTTCATTTGTAACACATGAAGAAATTCCAAGTCAACCATGGGATTTAATTTGTAACATATAAAGAAATTCCAGGTCAAACATGAATTCACACGAAAGGTTTAATATAAAGTAAGATTATGTTTCAATCAATCGATAGCCCTTTCTGGAATTAAGGTATGACTTCAGCAGTATTATGGAGACATATTAACATATGGAAATACGAAGATTTCTTGGCAAAATCTAACATTTTGACAGGAACCAAAATTAAAATGATAAATATTGCTGGAACTAGCAACATTCTCCAAAGAAAAAACATTCAAGTGCAACTTTAAGAATCAGTACAAAATTTAAAGACTCATTGTAGCCTAAAAAGTTCTTCCTCAACAACAATCAGAAGGATCCTGATGTCCTAGGATGGGTGGAAGTTTGCAAATACTGACAAATCTGTCTTCAGCATTCTCCATCAACCTCATGGTTTCTAAAACAACGAAAAAATTACATTCAAATACCTTCATTGGTACTTTACAGCCATCACTGCCTCCTCTCCCAAGTTTTCCATAATCTCCATCTCCCCAGGACCAGACTGTATCATCATCAGTCAGGCACAATGTCTGTGCATCTCCACTGCCACAGGCTATGTCAATCACACGGTAGCCTTGGAGAGCTTCCACCTGTAAATAAATCACCCATTTTTGTTCACAATAAAAGACTGAGTCATTTAGTTTCAGAAGAGATGACAAACCCAACTTGGCAAGGTGCTTCAGTGGAACTGCAACTCTGAAAGACCACAGGAACAAGCAAATAAAGGCAAGTCAAAGGGCTTTGTTCTTTTCAAATCAGAAAAACGAAAACTATGTATCTTAAACACTGGATTATTCTTTTCAATTGGTGAACTAGCTAAATCTTTTTGACCTAAAAAGTCAGGGAAAACAATTAATATGAAACACCTAAGGTTATCAAAGGCTCTATTCTGTTAAAATAATTTCAGGTTCTCTGGGTGAGTACTGTATACAGTAAGAAAAAAAAAGTCCTATTTTCAAATACTCTTCTACTAGTTTATAATTTTCTAGTACTGGCATCATAAGCTGATTTTAATCAACATCTTTTGAAATGCTGCCATCTAGTGATGAAGTATGGGATTTGGATTTATAAAGTATAAGGATGGTGACGCGCATGTATCACACCTTCCCCATCCTCACCCCTACTTGAAATGGGTTGCAGGCTGCACAATCCACCATCCAAAGCACCATGGAACTTCACATACTTCAACTCATCTACAGATTACCTATGTTCATACTAACCAAGAACATGGAATGGGGAAAGATGTATAGGCCAGATGGGTAGACCTTGTTTTTTGGAAGGCAGGGGAATGAGAACAATTGGAGACAGGTGATAATAGTCCCAAAATTTACTAAGAATGTATGATACCTCATCCCACAAATTCAAGCACTGAAAAAAATTAATGTTTGCACAGCGCTACAAATACAAATAAGAAGTTAGCATTCATTTGGTTCAACTAATATAACCTTTGCTGTATTTTCAGCAAGAGAAAACAAGTAGCAAAAAGTTCTCATTTGAAAGGCCAGGCAGTTTTCTTAAGAGCACTATCCTAACTTTAGGCTCTTGCAGTCTAGTTGACAGGAATACAACAGTCTGAATTACAACTCGTCAGCTAATCAGTATACTCATTCTTTCCATATTCAGTACTGTCCAGGTTCTCAGATTTACCACTTAAGAATCAAATGGGAACAGCTATCTTCATAAATAATTGCTTAACTCAAATTCTTTTAGCAAATAGCAATTAAATGCTCCATAATTACTTAGGTGGAGTTCTTGCTAATTTACTATGTACTTCAGCACCATCTCAGTGTTCAATCATGGGAATTAAGCATAGAATTACTGTGTCAGGAAATAAACAGCAGTTTGCAAGTGGCTAAGTGGCTATCACAGTCATCACTCTTCTGTTTTCCAGGACATGAACAATGAGGGGACCCAGGAGACAAGGAGCTCCTCTGGTACTTTTCAGTGCAAACCACTCTTGTGAAGGGGTAGAATCTACTTCCTGGCAGGTGGAGTGTTTGACTTGGGGTTTTCTTTTAATCTTCTCTAAGACAAATTCCTTAAAAACCATTTAGCGACCTCCAGCAAAGTTTTACAGCTCCACTTTTCGCTTTATTCCTCCAATCCATTCCTGTTTTCTAAAGCAACTGTTCATTTCTTACAAATACGTGCCACCATTTTGCCACTGTATTCTTAACATGCAGAAATGCAAAAAGTTACGAATCAGAAGGGAAGAACAAGACAAAGGCTGTATAAAACTCCAAAGGTTTCTTACCAGTTTAGGTTTCAGCTGGTCCTCACTATCTCCATGCCCCAGGCGTCCGTATCTTCCCTTACCCCACGTGAAAAGGTCTCCTGCAGCTGTAATGCAGGCGCTGTGGGCTCCCCCAGCTGCAACATCAACCACTTCTATGCCTCTCAGAGATTCAATTACACGGGGACGATCACAAGGGCTGAAAAGAAAATATTTGCCTTGACAAAACTTTTAGAGCAGACCATTCGCATTCACCAGTCTATGGAGAGAGGTTTTTAAAATGACAAGGACACATAAAATAACTGAGTGTTTGCTTTTGCTCCAGTTTAATATCCTAAAGATATATGTTTGTCACCTAGAAATGTTTTAGAGGCCTGTAAAAGCTTGAAGTATTTTACCGTACTTTATACTACAGCATTACAGGTAAGCTGAAACTACAAAACCACTTCCATTAAAAACTAATGAAAGTTAAGCATTTACCCTGGAAAAATCAGTCCAATTTAAGATACATTATCAAAATTTCCAGCATAAAATGCACTGTTGCACCCCATGGACTTTTTCTTTTTGGACCCAAACATTATTATCTTTAACACAACAGAACTTTTCCTTTAATACAGGCAGCAATGCATATGGAGATCAGAAGGAGAACGGCAGTTCTGCTCCCTGAAGTGCAAGACAGATCCCAAAGGAAAGCCCCTGGACTTCAGCATCCACAGATGCATTAGAACACAAAATCTAATTACAGAAATCAGAGTAACTGTTTATCTGAAAAATATTTTGTGGTTCTCCAACTTAAAAATGTATATTTTCACATCACTACTTGACACTAATTTCTCCATGTAGGCAGTGCTCATACAACATTTCAAATACATAGCAACTATAATAAGTATACATCAACAGGTTTTATAAACAGTATTTCAAAGTGTTATTTACCTTCTGTTTCCATGACCAAGTTTACCATCTTCTGCTTCACCCCAAGAATAAACTTCTCCCTCAGAAGACAATGCCAAACAGTGCTTTCCTCCTGAGTTCACTGCAACTTTCTTTATAAACACATGTTGAATGGATTCCAGTAAAGTTGGAGTAGAAACTGACTCTGTTCCTCCAATTCCAAGCCTACCACCTGCTCCATATCCAGTGGCATAAAGCTTTAAAATGAAGAATAACATTATTATTTTTTTTTCTCTTGAATAACATTCACTAGACCTATAGAGAAGAATTCTTAATGTATGTATACTAGAATACAGTTAAAGGAAGGCCTGAAAAAACAGTGTATTGCATACCTCTATACCCTCTTCCGGAAAATAAGAAGTATTTTGAAATATTTCACACAAAAACGAGTGAAAATATGGCTACATATAAGTCAACGAGATATTTCATTTTCAACCCTAAGGCTGACTTTGTAAAAGTATCAAGAAACCACAGCTCTGTGTGATAATGTTACAGAATCATTTATCACCTGTAGGTTTCTTTCAAGCAGCACTACTCCAGTTTTCTTTCGTCTGTGGAATATACACACCTAAACTCAGTTGCTTCTTCCTCTCTGATCCCATAAATAGAATTTTAAGTACTGCTTTTCACTCTCCTTTCATCTATCTGAAAGTAATTACTCTCAACAGAATGATGCCAAGCAACATTATTAATCTGTCCTTGTCATTCTGTGGCTCATTAACAAGGATGATACTGCCTGCTGACAACAAAATCATTAGAGTATCTCACTACATGAATGTAACTTACAAAAAGTTCTCGCTAAAATTCTCAATTACATTCTTTACACAAAGCTGCCATATGTATAAAAATAAGGACTTTTTCCAATTTGTGAACTTATTTTTTTCTCCTGTACCTTGCACTAAACCTCTGCACGGTGCTCCTTTTCTCTCAGGATTTCAGCATCTGCTAATTAGATCCTGCGATATCTAAATTACAGGCACTTAGCCAACTGTGAACAATCTGAGACTCCAATTGCACCTCTCCCCTGTTTGAGAGACATCATCACCATAACATTTTACTGTCTGTCCTGTTTTATGAGACTGTGAGCATGGTACATGTATTCAGCTTTGTTTTCGCAAATCTGATCTCAGTTTTGAATTGAGAGCTAAAATACATATCTAGTTCCATGCATTTAATAGTACAGTACACTGAATTTTTAGACTGCACTGGCAGAGTTGGTATAGTTCTGTTCCTTTAAAAAATAAAATAAACCAATAGTAGTAGTAGTAGTAGTAGTAGTAGTAGTAATAATAATAATAATAATAATAATAATAATAATCCATGCTATGCACATTATTTTTCTTTAAGCCGAATCCATTTTGACTGAGAATGAAATACTTCAGGGGAGTCTAATAAACAATTATGTGTTGTATCCTTACTTTCCCATCAGCAGTCACTGCAAACAGAGTCTGTTCACCACCAATTAACTGCACTGGTCTAAGTGTAGCAAGAGCTTCACATGGAGTTGGGACTTTGACTTTTGCCCCTTCAATCCCGCCAAGCTGTCCTCTGTGGTTATGACCCCAACCATAAATCGTGCCACTGCCTCCAGCTGAAAGCGTCCAATCATCAGGCCGTCTGCAGAAAATGCAAAACAAACAAAATTTTAAAAGAGCTTTTAAGAAATCACAAAAAAATGCATTTTATCTCTGTAGAACAACGAAGCATCACAAGACCAAACCAATAACAGGTGAAAGAAATAACCTGTTCATCCACTGGACAAGCTGCTCATCCTGTTCTCTCTTGAAGACATCATGGCACTCATGAAGAACATCCATATTTTCATTATCTGCCATTAATTCTCGGATTTTCTTTGCCACCTGTAAATATTTTGAATTAAACAACATTATTCAAACGATCAGTTACTTGTACCACAGTTGGCATAAAATACTTCAAACTCAGTATATCTTTTTAAATGAAACACTTTTGTATGTTCCATGAACCATTTAAAATATTCCTGCAGTACCTCATCAAGGAAAAGGCGAGGTAACGGTGTCCTTTTATCAAGAGCCACAGCAACCCTGGATGCCATACAGTATCTCCTGAACCAGGCCCATTTGTGGGTCTCTGCACAGCACGGAAGAGTGTCCAACTCCAGATCACAAGCAAGAGCCACAAGCACCTGCAGATAATCAAAAAACATTTTAGAGATGTATCAAAAATGTGTAACAAAATGTAATATGCTTTTCATGTAGTTGAACAGCTCATAGACCAGTAGGGCCTAACACAATCTCAAAGACATGTGAAGTGCAAGGGACATTAAAAGCCATCTTCGTTAGTTACTGTCATTGATGGGGCAGCATCTAATATACCCACAGTATTTCACACAGTTATGTATCTAATTTCCTTTTTTTGATCTAGAAATTTTCACAACCCATCTGTGATAAACACTCCTAGATTAATTAACTTTTCTATACCAAATGCCACGTGCCGAACTTTTAACCTTCCATTTCTAAAGTAAGTCTCCTTCATACAATTAAATCAATTTTCAATTTGATTCAATTTCAAATCAAAGTTACTGATGGAAGATTGTGAACAAAGGATTCCTTCTCCCCTGTATGAATTTTTACATATTTTAAGAATTTATTTTCCTTAATATAGATAAGTCATCTTAGTTTAACTTTTACTACATATGAGGCTTTTTCAGCCTTTTATTCTTGTTACCCTTCTCTAGACTTCCTCAGTTTATTTTTATTTTGAAGTACAGGGTCCAAAACTGAACAGTCTTCCTTTGAAGACATTCTTATTTGTTCCAACTAGACGTAAACAAAACCTTCAAAGTATTTAAATAAATAAAAATACACAACACTGATATTAGGACAACTCAGAAATCACTTATCAAAAACTGTAGTCTACTGTACTTCCAAGATATTTTTCTGACCTACCTATCTTTGCCTAGCTAGGTACTCCTTTTGGAAGTAATATTCTGATTTTGTCAGAAAACGTTTCTAATATAGGACTAGGTGACCTTACCACATCTCACCATAAAAAGCCAGAACTATACTAATCAATTATTTACTGATTGTACCCCATTACCTTAAAGAAAGGGCTGTGGAGCAATTGTTTGCCACCTCTCACAATGGGGTCTTCATAGTCAAACTGTCGCTGCAAAGCTTCTGGAAGACCTTTAACCAAAGCAGCTAAAGCACTCCCTGTGAAACTCTAGAGAAACCACAGAACTAGAAAGTTAGTCTTACTGTATGTATTTTTAAAAGTACATTACTTAGATGACCATGACAAAACTTAATTAACTTCCCAAACTGCAGTTAGCTATGTGAAGTATCATTTACATCTATTTCATAATAGAAAAGTATTTCTATCACTTTTTGGCAATTCCAAAACGACACCCACACATTATTGGAAATTTTCTCTAAAATGGAGTACCTTTGCAGACTTGCAGACCTGCGCAAGAAAACTATTCATTTGCACATTTCTTTTTTTACCATTAATAACAAAAATGTTGTACTCCAGGGCTAGCATTTTAATGCTTCACATACATCTTAGTATGAAAAAATGTGAAGAGGGGAGCACCACTGCCTTCTTACCAAAGCTCGTGTTTCTCCATCGTTATCCCCTAGAATCCGGTTGATGTTAATAGACTGGCCAAACTCTGTTGTGAGCAGTTTTCGTAGCCTCTGCAAGGCCCACATTCTGTGGCCAGCAGCTAAGGAAACATAAGCACATAAACAACGTGACTACTTAAAACAATCATTCTAGCTTCAAACAAACCAACTTTAGTTTAAGACAATACCTACCTAAGGCACTCAGTTGAGCACAAGCTGCAAGAGAAGCTGCCAAGCGAGGAACTATACTCCTGTTAGAGGCAAAATTTAGGCGAAAATCCAACAAACACGTAACCAAATCCATTGAGGGACATGAAAGAATGCAACGATCTGAGAGAAGGTCTTTAGGGCCTGCAAGAAACAAAAAGCAAAAACAATAAAACAAAAGGTGGGGAAGATTTATCCTCAGACTAGAATAAGAACAGAACATAGGCAGGATTTAGCTGATGAAACACAGTAGTCTAGAGCACCAGTCTGCATCTGCATTGGTCCATTCCACCTCCCTTTGAAGGGACTGGAAGAAAGATGCACTTTCATAACATAATTCACCTAATTCCAAAATAGATGCATTACCAAAAAAAAAAAAATCAGATGAAATGTGCCTCAAAAGTATCCTCTCTTCACTGATGAAGAGGAAAAATAGAGTGATCACAAAATATTTTAATCTCGCATTTATCTCGCAATAAATGCAACTGTAATAAACAGACAAGTAAATCTACTCTCTCATCCTTCTGTAAACACCATATATGATATCTTACCTGCAGCTGGCATGATAGGGTAAACAGTGAATCGCCATCCCCATCCATTCACAGACCCATCACTGATGAATTTCCACTTTAGTTCATCGCCTGGAATTCGCAATTCACTCGACCAATCTGACCACTCACGACCTGTTACAGTAGGTAATATGAACATATTCATTATACTGTTTGAGCCAATGCCAGCCTCTCAGCAACAGAAACTTCCCTCCACGGTTGTACATTATAAACATCACATAAATGTATTCAAGAAAAAGAATAAAAGCTATGTGAAGCACATGAACATTAACTATAAAGATGTTACACTAACGCAACTTAAGTATTAAACAGTTCAATTCACGCTAACAGATAGCCTCAGTACTTTCAATACGACATTCAAAAGACAACTATGAGATCTTACTGAAATCCATTGTCTTATTTTCAAATTATCTTTTAATATAACAAAAAAATATAACAACATATACATTAAATTAAGCTTTACAGCTTTTTCCAACCAGAAATCCAATCAGAAATATCTCAATAATGAGACACATGTGCACCTGAAACAGTCTGGAGAAAATTAGTCAACAGTAAAAGCCCAGAAATGTTAAGCACAGGCAGTAACTACTGAGACCCTTGCACATGATGCAGTCTATGAGTAGTATAACGTAAAATTTGATGAGATTAAAAACATTCCTCTAAAAATCTACTGCAAATTAATAGTGCTTAAAACTTAAATCAGAGATAACAGGATAAAAGATGGGAAGGTTTCTTGGAGTGTCACATACATAGGCCAGAGTAGAGAACAGAAAAAGAGAGCCTAGATAATATTTTGGGCATTTGACAGCAGAAGAGCATTTGTCTTGACTGTATGAAAGCTCAAATTTCTCTAAGTATTACCCAAAAAAGAAAAAAAAAAAAAGCTAGCGAAAGAAGTATCCTTTTCCGGTTGTGTTCCAGTTTGCTAAAACATACTTTGGTTATACAGAAATTCACACATGTTGGCAGGAGTGCTAAACACTGATTCATTACACTTGAACTGCTCTTAGGAAGAGCACAACAACATGCTCTTCTGATAGATTCTTTATATTCAAAGATGCAAGATCACTCTTACATGTCTGTGTCTAGATCCTACATATTTTTAGGTTAAAACAGAATATCAATTTACATAGATTTTCCTCTTTTTTTCCTTGCCTTATCCCTCACAGTAAGTCAGTCACAGACAAGCGGTACGTTTCATTCAGCACTTAACAGTAAATCACACGAGACGTTTTTGAAAAGCACTAGTTCTCATAACCTGATCGGACGGAAACAATTCTGTTGACACCATCCATTATGGTGAGTGGATCGTGCCGCCGCTCTGTAGAACACTGGCGATCAAATTCTACCCTCAGTCCCTCAGCACCTAAACAGCAACAAAGAGTTTACACACTTCTACTGCGCAATCAATGCCATGAACAAATGCAGTATTTTAGAAATCCACATGAATTCAAACACAGTTGTCTGGAAGCCATAGCGCTTATTAAGAAAAATAACTTCCTTTGGTTTAATGACATTATTTGTCTGTAATTTCCTCTCTTTGAAAGGCTTACATCGCAGCAAGCTCATGTGAGTAAAGGCTAGCAGACAGAAGACTATATTCAGAACATTCCCAACTAAAGTTGCAACAGACAAAAAATGTCTATTTACAGTGAAGGCAAATAGCTCTTTGTTGCCTGTATCTTTTGTTAAGTACTAGGTAACTTAGTGAAGGAAGCACAAAATGAAAAGACACCATTAAATCAATTTTTTTCCCTAATGCTAAAGACAGGTGTTCAATTACTGACCCTGAAAAAGACTCAGTCCTTCTCAGCTTCACAACTGAACAGAGAACAGCAAGGATATACAGCTGCAGTCACAGCCAGCAAACCCAAAAATGCGCATTTCACAGGATCAAGACGCTCATGCAGTAAGTGTTTTAACAAGTAACTTCTTATAGCAACAGGACATGTAATGTTGCTTTAGAAGTCCAACAGACAGTTTTGCAAGCTAAGGAAAAATTTTGTGCATGCAGGCTTGAAAAATTAACTGAATTTTAGTACCATAAAAATTCCATACCTGGTATTTTAACTGTGCCACTAGAAGACGTATCATCAGTATATGGATGGCTGCTTTCTACCACAACCGGTTGCGAAGAGAGGCGACCACTTTGTGAATCAGTTGCCACATCTTCTAGTTCAGTAACACACAACTCCAACAACATATCAGCAACCTAAGAAAAGAAAAACATACACTTTATGAAAAGTAAGTTTGGTTAGTCAAGAAATCCAAGCCAACTATCACCCTTCCCAAATTCAAAATAAATAAATAAATAGATCATTTGGTTTTGGAATTCTGATTCTTAAACAATCATATTCATGCAAAAGTACTCTTTTCGGTGGTGCTAAAGCTAGAAAAACTCTTAAAAGCCAAACAATTTAAGCTTGCAGTAAGTAAAGGACAACACAAAAAATTGTTTTCCCCTTACAGACCAAAAAAACCAAACCAAAAAAAAACAAAACAAAAACACTGTAAAATTTAAGCCGTGAAGCATAGACCAAGAGCTTAATGAAAGGTGTGAGTCTCCCACTGTATTCAGTGTTGGTGCAGTCTCACTTCGAGCACTGCGTGCAGTTCTGGGCCCCACAATTTAAGAAGGGTGTGAAGGTCCCTGAATGCCTCCAGAGAAAGGCAACAAAGCTGGTGACAGGGCTGGAAGGCAAGTCCTGTGAGGAGCGGCTGAGGACTCTGGGCTTGTCCNATATTTACACAAGGCCTTTAATAACATGCTGTAACTTTTGGTCAGCTCTGAAGTGGTCAGGCAGTTGGACTAGATGATCATTGTAGGTCTCTTCTCGCTGATATGGTCTATTCTATTCTAAATGTTTAAACAATATGTAATACTGCAAAGCATATTTAGAGAGAAAATTCCAATAGTACTCATTTTTAAAGAGCAGTTTCAAATAAAAATTCTGACTCTGGAGGTAAAACAACTAACCAAAAAAACCACCAACAGCAACAACAACAAAAGAAAACCCAAACAAACCACAACAAACACCCACAAAGTTGTTCAGCTACTCACTATTAATGCTATAAGCAAAAAAAACAGACGTAAAGTTTAAGTGTATATATAGTGCGCATCTAATTGGCGTAGCAGGGGTGTATACCCAGAACATGAGTATACACAACCGTTTAATGTAAGGAGTTTGAAAACTGGGGTGGGGGCGAGTAACAATTTGAGAAATGCCACTGAAATGCCTCTACATGAATAACATCAATTGGGCTCTCCCACAATCCGAGCTTACTTGGACACAGATACCAAAAGATTTCGCTGTTCAAAACTGAAGCTGTTCTTGTCATTTATACCATCAATAAATAAATTTTCTCTCAATTCAATGCATACTCCTTAGCAAAATCATTATGCATCTTTCTGGTCACTGAAGCCAAGTTTTATAAAAGAACACAAAAATCAGCTTTGTATAATCACTTCCAATGTTTCAAATCAGTCTTAAAGCAATGCAAAGCCATAAATTAACTACATCATACGATTATATCAAAAGAAATGCATTGTTACTCACTGGAAAAAAAATATTCAAAGGGTAAAACTACAAGAAACATTAAGCAATTTTCAATTCATTCCTATAGGCATATATTATATAAATAATTTGTGATTGGTAATATTCTTTCACATAGCTGTTGGTACCCAATATTGCAGCATTTTGACCTGTGAGTTGTCCCAAAAAACCCCACACCTGTGGATACTTTGTTACAAACTATTTGTATTTGGATACAAATAGTTACAAAGTTCAGTGCACCAAAATTAAGAAAAATTACTATATTGTTAACGCTGCACTAACAGCACTTTTAGCTAACAATAACGACTGCATTAATTGGAGAAATGAACTCAGATGCAAAACAAAACCAGCATGGAAGTTTTTAAACTAACATTCTGCTGATCCAGGCAATAGGGCTTAGTTTAATTCAGCTTCATTCCAACAAACAAAGCCACTTGTCCAATATATAGATACAGTTCATTAAGCTTCTATTTTAATGCCTAACTGCATCATGACAAATCAAGGAAATTGTCTGTTACTGACATTTGTAGCACATGCGTGTATTCATGTAATTGAACCATAGAATCATTTCAGTTGGAAGAGACCCTCAAGATCACAGAGTCCAACCATAACCTAACCTAACTCTAGCACTTAATCGTGTCCCTAAGAACCTTGTCTATATCTGTTTTAAACACCTCCAGGGATGATGACTCCACCACTTCCCTGGGCAGCCTGTTCCAATGCCTGACAACCCTTTCCGTGAAGAATTTTTTCCTAATATCTAACATAAACTTCCCCTGGTGCAACTTGAGGCCATTTCCTCTTGTCCTATCACTTGCTACTTGGGAGAAGAGACCAACCCCCTCCATGCTACAACCTCCTTTCAGGCAGTTGCAGAGAGCAATAAGGTCTCCCCTCAGCCTCCTTTTCTCCAGGCTGAACAGCCCCAGTTCCCTCAGCCGCTCCTCATTAGCCTTGTGCTCCAGACCCATCAGCAGCTTCGTCACCCTCCTCTGCAGTCTCTCTAGTACTTTAATGTCCATCTTATGATGAGGGCATCATTAAGACTCACAAGTATTTAAGTTCAACTCGAATTTTTATTAAGTTTCTCAGTATGTTGAACAGCACTTCAAAAACAAGAAAATAGCCTAGTAAGCTACTACTAAGAAGGACATAGTTAAAATGCAAGAGTAACAAAAGCTGACCTGTGGGTAAGCTGTGCCCATACCAGACAGAACAGCCGAAAGAACGTCTCTTCCCTTTTCGCCTGCTCGGTTGGACACAGCGAGCTTTAGCAGGTCAACCATGACTCGTGTGTCGTCTGGTACCAATAGACTCGTAAACTCATCCAAGTACTGCGGTTCTGGGCCAGATACTTTGCTCTGACTTTCTACGTCCTACAAAACAAATTGAAGAAATATTTAGGCAGTGAAGATGAAAGGAGTATCTCACTGAATCTGAACAAGTTAACTTGTCTGAAGAAGTTTAGAGGTAGTTTAAAACACAGTTCATAAATCTGAGATTATATGGCCTCAAAATTAACCTGTTAAACACATTTCTCAAGTGTTAACTGTTGAACACATTTCTCAAGTGAAAAAGTTGTTCTAAAACTTCAACTTCAGACAAAAAAAAATATATATCCATTTGTCTTTGGATAGATTTTCAAAATGCAATCATATACAGAATAACTTTAAAAGCATTAAAAAAAAAAAGGCAAAACTGCTTGAAATAAGTATGGTAAGGACTTCATTTTTAAGGAAGGTATTAACAACATTACTTCTTTGGTTTTTGTCATGGTTTCTGCGATGATACTGGCAGCTCCAGGATCATCTGTGACTGGAATGAAAGGACGGGAAGAGGCAGCAGCAGCTGAGGGAGTTATAGCAGACGGTGTCACAGCATCTTCAGAAGAAACAACCTAACCAAAACAAATAATAATTAACAAAAGCTGCAGCAAGATACTGTAAAACCTTTAAGAATCTAATTATTTATTAGAAGGACCTATGTTCAAAGACAGAAACAATGTAGAAACAGCCATAAATTCAAAGCGAATAGATTTCGCTCCTTGTACTTTCAGCTTCTATTTTTTGTTCCTTGGCAAACCAGTCAACATCCCCCTCAATGCCAGCTGCCACAAAAACATACAATAAAACATCAGTGCCTGCAGAAAAGCCTACAGAGTACAAGACAAGCCCTAACAACACATGTCAAATTAACAGTCTTTTAAAGGAAAAGATCTCTTCAGTAGCAAGCTTTTTTTCTGCTTCTGTTTGCAGTAGAGAATCAACATAATAGAATTCCATTCAGGTCCTCCTGAGTACATTAGTTGACATAAGTTCACAATTACATATCATTAAATAACTGCCAAATTTTCCCTTAGACGTGACTTTTTTAAATCTAAAGATCACTCTTGTAAAATTAATTTCACACCTGGTCAAATGGTTAATATTTTCTTGTTAATCCTAAAATACTATTAGAAATCACCACAATTGCATTTAAATGACACAGTGCATTTTGAAAGTTCAAAACTGATTTCACACTAAAACTTCAGTTTTTCCGAATCTGAAACACGCGGAGTACCCACTCCTCACATTAGACCATCAAAGAACTGCTTAATCTCTGCTACTATCAGACTAAACAGGACAATATTTTTCAGCTTTACTGTTAAATACTGATGGAAAAAAATCACTCGACTCTTTACCTCCCCTCTCCTGTCCTGCCATGGATTTGGGCTCAGCCTCTCTTCTACATCTCCTCCAAGCACACATTCATCTCCATTGGCAGGGCTTCCTGCAGAAGCAGCATCTGATGGGGGTGCTGGTGATGAAGAGGGACATTCTACTGGTGCAATCATACTTGCAGGCATCAATGCTCCAACAACTGCATCCCTGAAATAATTTAGGACAGATTAACATAAAGCTAATTATACTCCCTTGTTGAACTTAGAAAAAATACGTTAGCTTGTCTTAATAAAATAAGGAAAGGTTTCCAAGCTCTGAAATGAGAGAGTACTTTTATCTCCATTCTCCTTTGGGCCTGATGCTTAAATATGGTGTTTTAAGACCACCATTTTACATGAGTTCCTCTCCATAAATTTTAGCACAAATACTGTGTTCTCTACCAACAAGGAGGGCACTATAAAGTTTTGTTGTTCTTTCCACCCTGGCCCCCACTGCTTCCTCCATGTCATCTATCGTGATTTACTTACACTCCTTTTACACGATTTATTTACTGGAGCATTCCTAAATAAACATTTTTCCCCCCAGGCACTGGGAGCTTCTGTAAAGAAAACGTTAACAGCATAAAGCTAAAATCAATATAAAAAAAATTAAATTGAGCTTAGGCTTATCCTGAAGAGTTCATATTTGTGAAGCAATTTGTAGCTGAATCAGAAGACCCTACCAGATAGTAAGTTATGTCATGTTTCGCTCTGCAAAAGACAGGAAAGTTTGCATGCCTACCTGGCATACATGATTTGTAATGCCATCAGTATATGAGATAATGCCTGCTGTTTTGCAACGTTCCCATCAAGCGACAGGAGAATCTTTGCAAGAGAAGGGCGATTCGGCTTGGAACTGTTTGCCCCACTAATTTTGTTACTGGCAGCAGAAGAATCTGCATCTGAAGGAACACCTGGAATGAGGGGGGAAAAAAGGCGAGAGCTTTTTTTAATGGTGTAATACATAACTGGAACCGATTTATCTAATTTTTTGTTTAGTCAGAAAGATGACTGTAAAACTAACTCTACAGTAGATTCTTAAACTGCAGTGTCTACAGTTACAACATTAAAGTCAATACTGAGGCTTTGCAGCAAAGGCTTTCATAAAATAGTGTTCCTCCTTGTTACTTACTCGGGAAGATTAAAGTAATACAGATATTCGTATTTTTGTGATTAGCATCTAAAACAAGTTTTACTTACACAGAAGTTTCTCAAATAACAATATTAGGTAGTCTTAAAAATACTAATCAAATAATCTATATATATAATTCTTGCTCCTTTTTAATTACATTGCCTCATTCACAAAGGCTTAATTAGCAAAACGTTCAGTGCTTTTATATTCAACACCAAAAAAATGCTGTTTTGCCTCCCTAATTTTTAAGTCACTTACGTTAGAAACAAAAGGTTAACAGTAGCATCAAGAATCATAGCAAGCGGTAACATGTAAGACCACCAATACTACGGCAGCATCCATCTGCAATTACCTCCAGCTCTACCCCATATTAAATACAAAGTCTTTGGGGCATTTCATAAAGCATGTTGCATTTTAATTTCCTGAAGCACAACAGAAGCACAACTAATGATACTTCTGATTAAAGTCCTTTACAACTTCTACTTTCAGGCAGAGATTTTGTTGGGACTTTTGTCTGTTTCCTGTTGGGTTTTTTGTGGTGTCTTTTAAAAAGACAGTTTTCTTTTTGTGCTCTTCTGTCACCTATTAAACTATACACACAACTAACTCTCTAACAGGATTAAACACAAAACAAAACAAAAAAAGAAACAACCATGTAAGGCAATAAATACCAACCAAGATAAGATGCACCTAAAGGGTCCCTCGCTGTCTGGAAAAGCACTGGTTCATGAACAGCTGGTGTAGCTACATCCACTGTTGTCCATGCTACACTGTGGGAAGACCCACAAGCAACCCGGGTGATTTTCTGGCCTTCCAAGCCCTGGACAAGAGTGGGCTTTCTATTGACTGTAGTAGTTCCATTGCCTTGTTGCCCATGGTCATTGTCACCCCAAGCATAAACCTGCCAGTAAACATTTCCACACATTACTTTGCTTCACGAGTTGCTTCATTTAATTGTTTTCTTAAAAACTCCAACAAAGGAATACTAGTGATTTGTATTATTAATCTAGGACATTTTAGAGAACCTATTGCTGGCACATTTTCTTTTTCCCCTGTTAAGTAATGCAGGCATTATCATACTTTAAAACAAACAAACAAAAACAAACAAAAAAAACCCAAACAAACAAAAAAATCCAAGCAGCACTTCATCCAATGATTCACAAATTACTGCAAATTCAGAAGTCATACATTGACTCATAAATTATTCAATGTTCACAGTGAACAGTAAGTCAGTAAGTTAGAAAAATTAGGTGCATAGTTTTTACATTGGGGAACTGAATCAATACTAGGTAATGATAATGCTGGATCACAGGAGAAAAATCTGTCCAGAATATTATGACTGCTGCTGCATTTCAAGAGTGAGAAGCAGGAAACTGATCATGAGATAATACACAAACTAGAAAATATTACAAAAGCTACTATGATAACATTTAAACTCCAATAACAATACGAAAGCTAATATATTTAAAATTACAATCATGCTTATATTTATTCAGGACTCTAAAAAGGCAATAAATACCAATAGAAATTTTTATTCCATTTTATCAGCACTGATGCTATTGCACTGTTCTTCCTCAGCAGTTTAGCTTATTCCTATCTGGATCAAGGAAAAAGGTGGGTGATGCATAACGTACCTGTCCCGTGTCAGTAACCGCTAGACAATGGAGTGCACCTACAGCCACGTGCACAATCTTTTTACCCCTCAGTCCTTCCACAACTTGTGGCTTTCGTACATGTACGTCCGTGCCGTGGCCCAGCCTGAAGTAGTCACCCTTACCCCTGCAACAGATAGTAAAATTCGAAACAATTATATCGTTTACACATTCCTCTGTCAATGCAGCTTCCTAAACGAAAATGCTTCATTTATCACTGGGATTAAACACAAGCACCAACTAGTAAATTCTTCAAATCTGAATCACAAAGGCCTAAAAATGAGGATAACCGCAGTTCTGTGACTCGGTAACTTCTCACCTTAGTAAAGAACAGGTATCATTATGACTATTTTTTGTACATAGTGCAACTCCGATTGCACTAAATATCCTCTGTTGCAGAAACACTGCAACTGTAAATACTTAAAAAATTGATGTGTTTTGATAGTCTTGGAAAGATTTACATGACTTAAGATAAGCCTAACAATAACAGACCCTTTGACAAGTTAACTCATGAAAAAAGATATATGTGAACTAACATGTTTTCAGAAATTAATTTTCTCACACTGTTGCAAGCCTCAGTGTAGGTTTTCAAGTCTCTATGGCTTAAATTCTTCAAAAATTGTTATACACAAACTGCATGAAGAGTATACCATATGCAAAAGTAATGTAAACACCTTAAAATGCCTCTAAGAATGTCAGCAAAGAAGAAAAACAAACAAGCAAAACCCCTGAGATTTCTTCCACTGTGTTTTTTGCAACTATTCACTCAGTTCTGCTGCTCACCCCACCAATTTTTCTGAAGAAAGGTTATATTATGCTGGAGGTGAATGTGATATATGCAATGATATTGCCTACCTAAAGTTGTAAAAGAAGATGTGATGTTTCCCTCAAATCAGTCCAAATTCAAAAAGAATGAAAGTATAGAAGTGATGCAGCTATCCTAAAGTGCAGACGTGCACAGCTGAAACAGCTCAAAATAATCTCATTGAAGACCTGTAATGTCATGAAATAGCTATAGATTTTATGACTAGATGTAGCAGTGTAAAGACAAACTGGGGGAAGGAAGGAATGAGCAAGAATTTTGCAGAGTTCTTAAAGACTGCCAGATTCCCCTTCCTCTTAGTCCTTTAGTCACTACAAAAAAAGAATTTAAAAGATGGGTGAAAGTGAGGGAGAGATACAGTTTCTTGTGGCCACTCTGAGAAGCAACATCTCTGCTAAAACCTCATCTCCATTTTGCAAATAGAAGTAACTTATAAAACCAGAAATTTTGTTGATTTCTCTTCATATTATTCATCAATTGCTGACAAATAATACAACAAAAATGACCATTTTAGACTTCTTAGCTTTGATATACATCAAACAGGCCATAGTCTTATTACACAAGGATGGGGTAGGACTTTGATCTGGTTAGAGCTCTGAAGCTGATGTGCCATACAGTAAGCTCTCTAATTTTACAGAAAGGTTTATAAACTAAAAAAAAGAGGTTTGTGTTCAAAACAAAGCAGAAGTAAGCAGACAGAATAAAAATAAAACAAGTTTCTGAATAACTCTCAGTGATCATTCTCATACCAGCTGTTGTTATGAGGCATCATTACCGACAACTCAGTGGCCCTCTGAGCCCGTGTTTCCAAGGAAGTTCTTCCCATCTCCTCTGAATTTTAGCTTATTTCCCTATCTACTACATCCTTACTCTCCGTCTCTGCTTCAGCTGTAGGTTATATACTCTGAACTATAATTCTCAGGTTCTCTTTTTCTCCCACTCCACTCCAAACCCTTGAATTAACATTCCTTCAGACACCCCATCGCTCCAAAGAGAGGGAATGATCTTCCCCTTCCTCCACTGATTCGGTAAGACTCAGGCACCCTAACAGAGTACAGTACACAACTGAGCGTGCTACAAGACACACTGTTAGAGTAATTGAAAAGATCAAAGCTTGTCTGAAGAGCTGCCAGTTTAAAAGATAAAGCACATAAATAAGGCACAGATTCAAGTTAAGATAGTCAAGCAGTAATAAATACAACACATACTTAGCAATTGCTTTGTTAATGCTTTCTGGCAAATGTAACGTACCATGTCCACACCACTCCCGACTTGGTCAGTGCCAATGAGAACTGTGCACCACACTCGATCTGACAAACGCCTTGGCCGTTCAGCCTTTCAATATTCTGAGGAATGTTGCACCCTTCACTTCCTCCTCGGCCCAGTTTTCCAAAATCACCATCGCCCCAAGAAAACACCAAACCTAACAAACACCAAATGGCAGGTCAAATGACAATCACGGTACTCCTATGCGCTAGAAACCTTCTGGAACAAGATATTCCTACCTTCATCTGTCAGAGCAAGAGTCTGAGCATCTCTGCTTCCACAAGCAACCTGAATGACTCTGTGACCCAGGAGCACTTTAACCTACAAACCAGAAAAAGTGAGAAAGATGTTTCAAAAAAATTATGTTTTAAAACTTCACAGACATTTTCAAGCTCTTATGACTGATCTTGCCCATCGTGCCCAGCCTGAGCACGCCATTTAGCAAAGGATTATCAAGCCTTGCTCACTCAGGACCCAACATAGCTCAACGACAGCGGCAGCTTCCAGCTGTGTATCGAAGTAGATGCAGACAGGAATGTTCAAAACAGCCCAAGCCATTCCACACCACTTCCCAAGAAAAAGAGACTGGATCTTTTTGGCCTTTCTGAAACAGCTTGCCTGTTATTAGAGGTATGTATACCAAAACGTAATTTAGATCACCCCAAAAGGATGTCTTCACGCTTTCATGAGTTTTGTCTTGTCTTTAGCTTTATCATTTATTAAACTAACAAACACATTCACATTTCAGAGACAAGAAACATTTCTTTTACCATCTTAGGCTTCAGCTGTGTGGTATTATCTCCATGTCCCAGCCTTCCATATTCTCCAAGACCCCACGTATACAGTTCACCACTAGAGGTAATGGCAGCGCTGTGGGAACTACCACAAGCAATATCACGGATTCGTTTGGTTTTCAACGCTTCTATCAGTCTGGGTTTATCACAGTTCCTACAGAAAATGAATAAAGAATTCATTGCATTAATTACGAAAGAGTTGCACAATATACTCCAATCTTCACAATACAAAAAACTTTGTAATAGCTAACAGTAACCTAAAGATAAAATGATGCAATATTATTATTACAAGACATACACTTTAGTAGCACCATAAATCTAAAGTTTACACTATTTTAACATATTTTGAAGTTTGTTTAAAGAAATATTTTATGTATACACTGCAAAACTCAGGTGACAAAGCCAAAATATCAAAGTGTATAAAACAAAGTGAAAACTGACATCCTGCCATTGCCCAAAGTTGAGCGATTTGTTAGAAGTAATTATTTCTTCACTCGTGGACACAGAGAAAGACAGTAAGATTAAGAGGTCACACTCCTGTCCCAACTTTCCTCTTTACAAGAAAGAAATTAGAACTGGAATTTACTGTTAGGCTTCCATGAGAATATTGGAAACTTTTACTATTTATATGGTTAGAATATTCTCTAAATAGAGGGAAGAGTTTCAACTCAAGTTTTTCTACTATTGACTGTGAAGAGAGCCACTATTAATGTTTTATAAAATTATGCATGGCCTCTGGAAAATCTGCTCCTGTGAAATGCCCAAGAGTTCCAAGTCTCACTTTTAATAAAATTACAGGAAACACAAGGCAGTTGAACAATAAACAAAATAGTGCTCTAATCTGGACTTCCCTTTTCATTGATCTGAAACACACACCCCTATGAATGCCCAACTGAATTGGGCACTGTAATTTTTTATGTATTCTGAGCAGATCTCCAAAATATATCAGAATGACTAACAAAGATTTCCCCATGGGCTATGTTTATCTTTCTTTCAAAGGATTATTCTGTGGTGCATACAAAGAAAAATCCTGAGACAATTCAAATTTTCCTCAAAACTGTCATGCGAAGGATTAAACTACATATTACTGAAAAGTGTAAGAAATGTATTTCTGGCTAACAAGTTTGTGAACAGAAGTCTAAAGAAAAGGGCTGCAAAATACTCTTTGAGGCTTGCAGTATGAACTGTTACAGCTCAAGACTGTAAAACTGGTATGGTTTTACACCCCAAGGCTCCTCTGTACACCTTACCTTATAAAAGTAACCAAAAGCTCTAATGTCCAGAAATGTGCCATTTCATCAATAACATTCAAAAATACTATATTCAATGACATTCAAAAATACTGTTGAAGACTGTATCCACTGTATTTCCACGTATTACATTAATTGAACCCCTCCTTTTTAAACGACTGAAGACCACTACAAACACTGCACCATAAATTGACATACACTGCTGAAAAAAATCCTTTCACAACACAATTTTGTATTCCCATTGTATTAAAAATCCTGTCATTGTCAATACAGGTGGTCAGCTAATGTTATAACACGCAATACAAATGTTTGCTTACTGAAACACAAACAAATTTGATATCCTTACATTCGACTGAAGTGACCAAGTTTTCCATCATCTCCTTCACCCCATGAAAATACCTTTCCATCAACAGTTAATGCCATAGCATGCCGGCCACCTAAAAGTGTAAACATAAATCTAAATTTCCAAGCTTTCAAGCAGGCAGCAGGTCTAGCAAAAATCTCAGAAATTTGACACTGTTGTTCTTCTATAATTTTATTGCATGATCCTTTCAGTCCAATACATATTACTTATTTTCATCTGAGTTTTTATGTGATTTAATTTAAAACAAAACTTTTGTGAGAGTAGGCTTCCTGGCACATTAAAAAATAAATAAATAAAATAATCACTCAATTTGCTATTTTCAATGCTGCTGGAAAAAGAAAAATTAAATCCACCATTTAGCAATATTCAAAAATGAAAACACATTCTTTGGAATGGACTGAAAAACTATTCAGGAGTTACCATATTTAACTTCCAGCAAGTAAGAAATTGCATATGGTCTAAATTCACAGATTTTAATAACGGAACCATTAGATTCAATCTGACATTTTATGCAACAGGCAGAATTTCATAGCTTCTATTTATCTAAAAATAACTTTTAAAAAATCTAATATGCTTGGGGCATCACAGCACCCAAGAAAATTGAAAAGCAACTATTTTCAGGCTTAATATGTTATGTTTATGTATATAAGAACAGCTATAGTCAGTACCTGAGTGAACGGCCACCTTCTTTACCACATAGTTACTCAGAGCTGTAATCTGGCGGGGAATAGGCACAGTTCCACTAGATATTCCTAAACCCAGCCTTCCATTTGTGGCTTCTCCACAGGCATATACTTTACCCTCTACAGTCACTGAAATGAAGAAGCAAGAGTTTGAAACACCATTAATGGTTCACAACTAGAAATCTGTTTCTGCTCTTAATTACATTTATTTAAAACATATTACCTGCAAAAAGGCTTTTCGACCCTCCAGCTACTTGTACGACATTCAAAGCAGACAGGGTTTCAGAAAAGGAAGGAACCTTTATCTAGAGCAGACATGAAATAAAGGTCGTTACAATACACTTTAAAGTTTTATGCTTTCAGAAGAAGAGCTATTCTTAAGTGATAAACCAGTATCTAACAGGTACTTTTTTTTTTTTTCCAAATACATGAAACCATGAAACTCCCTGTATTATTCAGACGAAGCAAGAATGAACTGAAATCTGCACTTCTGCACTGAGGCCTTGATGGCTTTACGCACCAATAAAATACAGGAGATGGAGAAGACAGCAATGGTTAACTCTTCGTTTCTTGAAAGGCATTCTATGTATACAATATTATATATTTTATTTACAACATAAATTAAAGAAATGTTCTCTTAATATACTTTTCAGATTATGAAACCTTAAATTGATTAAACACTTGCCATGTATCTCCCATCTTGCATTGTATTAAAAATCATGTATAAATGGCTGTACATAGGGCTGAAATTCCTCTCAAATTACACTGAATTCTAATCAAGTTACACCAATCAAAAGATCAGAATTCAACTTTTTTTTTCTGCTTACTGCACCAGCTCCAGGTACAAGACAGACACAGAAAAGTTCAAAATCTTCATTTCATGCACATAAACTCAAAAGGAACAAAATACGTATAGTGCTACACATTTTTAGAACAATTAGTTCACTACCATCTAAAACAAATGGTTAAGCAGCTTCTAAAAATCAAACTGGATTTCAGCGTAACAACCAGTTTTCCACCCAGCAGACAACCACGTCTTAACAGTAAAAAGTCATTAAAACCTACTCTTCTAAGCTTTTCATAAACTCTTCATAAGCTTTTTTCATAAGCTTTTCATAGCTCTTCATAAACTTTAAAATTCTGAATAAATTGGAATTAATTTTGAGTTGTACAAGACTTGCACATTTTGTCTGTTTTGTACTGAAGTGTGAAAACAACAAACATACCTTGGAACCTTTTAGCCCTCCCAGCTGGTCTTTGTCATTCAGTCCCCAAACAAAAACTTTGGTTCTTATTGTAGCTGCCGATTCAAGCCCAGCTGCCTTCTTTCTAACAAGACTGAACATATTGAGGGAAGGAAGAAAAAAAAAAAAAAAAAAAAAAAAACTCAGATTACACCACACTTAACTGGTGGCTGTAACAAATAAAAATCCAGAATGTTTTGCTGACCAGTGGTAAATATACACAATGCCACATACCNTAGCAACCTGCATACTATATAGTATAGGCACCTTTTTACTCTATTTATTGATTTTACATTTTGGAACAGCTTCAGTACTCAGATTACACCACCACAGTTAAGTGGTGGCTGTAACAAATAAAAACCAAAAAAATCCAGAACGTTTTGCTGACCAGTGATAAATATACACAATGCCACATACCAAATATAAACACATCAAGTTTTTAGCTAGGCGTCAAACTCCAAGTATACTGCAGAAGTAGAAGAGTTGTACAAAATGCTACCACCTCACCAGTGTGACAGTCTTAAAGAAGTTATTTATTAACAAATGACCTACTCACAATTCTGACAAACTAAGATGCTGATTTCTCTTTACCACCACCCGATCTAATTAAGCTGCTCTTCTTACAAGAATCTCCAGATTAGAATATATAGACACTGCAGTTCTTTACGATTTCCCCCCCGCCCCTGCAGTTTCTTACCTGCCGGTGTTGGCTTTATCATCATCCTCTTCCTCGTTATCAGAAGCAAGGAAAGGGACTGCAGCCAAATCTTCATCCTCTGCACGTATACGTCCCAGTATGCTGAGGCCGTGTATCTTGCAATCAATCCCAGAGCTTCTGCACTGCTTGATTGCAACCTCAATATACCTGTGGTACTAAGAAGAAAAAACTGAATTGCCACCTTTTGGGTCTTACGTAACTTTATAAAAGGTAGGAAAGAATTCGAACCTTTGCTTCACTTTGTCACCTTAACAAAATGAATCCATAACTTTAAATATTTGGCTTCTCAGCCCTACGTAATTCATACTTTAGGATAAACACATGGCCTCATTAATTTGAGATTGTTTTCACTTCCAATTTTCTAAAAATTCATAATGCACTCCTCCTTGCTGCTACTGAAAAAGATCAGAACTACTATTCAAAATAAGCTTTATCACTCACCAAAATTATCTCCAAATTTAAATTTATCGGGATGTCTTTTTGGTTCATAGGTACACTGATTTACACAAAAAAACCCTAAAATATCTTTACTACTAAGGCTAGTATAGAGTTTGTTATGATTATGGTAAAACTTATCAGGAAAATTAACTTTGCTAAACTCCAAGAAATAGTGCTAAATTAGAGGAAAAGTTAAAGAACATGCTTTAATAATCACAACAGGGCTTCTCAGCCTTCTCTTGCAGCACAATATTTTTCTTTTGCATACAAAAGTAATTCTCACACAAACTTCACTTACTTCTGTACAATCACTGAGAAGAGGCACTGTGGTGTCTGTAGGATTTATATTGATTGTCTTTAGCTCTATAAGGTTATTTAAGGAATTCCCCCCTAGAGAACAAAACACGGAAAGAAAAATATTTTAAGATATGGTGTTTGTTTCATAAACAGGCACTGTGCACGTTAAACAGATGACTACATTAACTGAAACCAGAAAAGTATCTATCATTGAATGTACAAAAAAAGTATTTCTCAGAGAACACACACATACCTGAAACTACAACTAAAGAGGGCATGTAACTGCTGTCTGCAGGGTCCACTATCATCTTTAGTCTGTGAACAAGAACATCTGGAAAAATCTCCAAGCGAATCCAGTGCTAGGGAAAACACACAGAATTTCATTTTCAGACAGTATTGATAGGACTACCGCACAGTTAACAAGAATAAAATGTGTACTGGTTTTGGAGAAAGCATGAAAAACACTTAGGAACGGCACACAACAGCTGCAATGCACAGGAACTGGCCAAAGGAAAACGACCTTGTGAAATTCTCACCTGTCCAGCCTCCAAATACAAGAGAAAGAGTAGCAGCAAATGATTTCTTTTACCCGAGAGCAACACCATTGAGAAGATGGAGAAAGCACAATACCATAGTGAGGTCAAGAAATAGGACATAATGTAAATCTTTGACCAGTTACAGTCTGTAGTCAACCCAAAGGAAGGGTACTTGGGGATACACATTCTCAACATGGTCATCAACAGAGCATCAAAACACGCTGGACAGAAGTCTTGCCACAAATCCCAGTGCCTAGGCTGGCCACAAAGCAGTGCTGTGGGCAAATAAAACTGGCAACCACAAACTAAAGAACAACGCTTAGATGTTTTTATAAACTATCTGGGCACAGAAGCCGAATGTACATTGAGCAAATTTGCTGATCACACTAAACTAGGAAGAGCTGTGGACTCCCTTGAGGGTAGAGAGGCCTTACAGGGAGATATGGATAGAATAGAGAGCTGGGCAATCATCAACCATGTGAAATTTAACAAGAGCAAGTGCTAGATTCTCCACTTGAGATGGGGTAATGCTGCTTATACATACAAACTGGGGGACGAGAGGCTGCAAAGCAACCCTGAGGAAAGAGACCTGAGGGTCTGGGTTGATAGCAAGTTGAATATGAGCTAACAATGTGCCCTGGCAGCCAAGAGGGCCAACCATGTCCTCGGTGCATCAAGCACAGCATTGCCAGCCGGGCGAGGGAGGTGATTGTCCCGCTCTGCTCTGCACTGGTGCAGCCTCACCTGGAGCTCTGTGTGCAGTTCTGGGCACCTCGATATAAGAAAGATGTCAAACTACTAGAGTGTGTACAGAGGAGGGCAACCAAGATGGTGAAAGGTCTTGAGGGCAAGACTTATAAGGTTACTTGGTTTGCTCAGTTTGGAGAAGAGAAGGCTGAGGGGTGATCTCATCACCATCTACACCTTCCTCAAAGGGGGCAGTGGAGGGGAAGGTGCTGATCTCCTCTCGCTGAGGACCAATGACAGGACAAGAGGAAATGGAATGAGGCTACGTCAGGAGAAGTACAGATCAGACACTGGGAAAAGGTTCTTCACTCAGGGTGGAGGGTCACTGGAACAGGCTCCCCAGGAAGTGGTCACAGCACTGAGCCTGTCAGAGTTCAAGAAGTGTCTAGAAGACCTTCTTAGTCATATGATTTAGTTTTAGGTAGTCCTGCAAGCAGCAGAGAGCTGAGCTTGATCCTTATGGGTTCCCCTTTCCACTTGAGATATTGTATGATTCTATNCAATGAGGCTACGTCAGAAGAAGTACAGATCAGACACTGGGGAAAGGTTCTTCACTCAGGGTGGAGGGTCACTGGAACAGGCTCCCCAGGGAAGTGGTCACAGCACTGAGCCTGTCAGAGTTCAAGGAGTGTCTAGAAGACATTCTCAGTCATATGACTTAGTTTTAGGTAGTCCTGCAAGCAGCAGGGAGCTGAGCTTGATCCTTATGGGTCCCCCTTTCCACTTGAGATATTGTATGATTCTATGCAACCGAGGGAGTGCGTGGAGGCAGTTTTAGCCAGTAAGAACATAGGTGGCTTTTGTATTGCAAAGTAAATTTCATATTTTACCCAAGTAAAATATAATCAATGTGTTTGTTAAGAACAACTGTCACCAGTTATTATACTGAAAAGGTAATGGAAACCATATAACCAACTACAGAATAGAATAACTACCCTGTATTCCAATAAACACACAGGTTCCTTATGATTCACATAAAATAATTAGAAAGATGAAGCAAAACTTTAAAAAATAGGCACATTTACTATGAAGACACAGTTTTGCATTTCAGATGCTTGTTTTTACTACTCTTCTATCTTACACAAAGGTAACAAAGAAATATATTTCACCAAGGTAAATACTTATCCTCTTAAGAACAAAGAATCAACCAGTTGTGGCTTAAAGTTACCTTTCCTTGTGAGCCAGAAGACTGCCAGCACTGCTCGCTACCATCAATGAGACGTGAAGCCTGATTCACGGAAGATGAGACATTCAGATTCTTAACTATTCTTGACCAATCATCCAGTAACATTCCCCGCTGGCTGCTGTGCCGTCTCTTCAGCTGCTTTCCAGAACGTCCACAAAACACCGGAGACTGACCTGCAGGGTTAAATGAAATGTTAAGCATGTACCTCTCAAAGTTTTCTTCAAAGAAAAATGCTTTTATTAAAATTATCAGCAACGTGAAAGGAAATATAACAAAGATTTCAAGTATGTAGTCTAAAAGTTTTACTCATTTTCCAAATTAATTAATCTGGCTACATGTAAATATGAAGAGGTTTATTCCAGAAGTTAGCACCATCTTGCAAATACTAGGGATCACACTGTTTTTTAGACAGGCGGAGAGAAGAAGGGGGAAAAAAAAAGCTTGTTTCAGGTAAGTTTTGCTTAACGATGCAAAACCCAAAAGTTTTGGACTTAAAACGGCTGCACCTGTTCTTGCCTTAAAAACAAGAAGTTCTGATTACGAGCCTGTCAAAAGGCTTCCCTGTCCTACCTCACCTCTCTGGAGTCTTCACATCCTGGGGGAAAAGAGGCAACAGCCACTGCACATGAACAGGCAAAACTGTTGAAGAGCAATTCGGGTGTGAGAAGGTATCTTATGTATTTCAAGCTGCACTTGCAGTCATGAGGATTCCATCCAACTACATTTAGACTGATAGCAAAAGGCAGGTGGATTAAAGAACTATATGTTCTACTCTTGGTATAGCTGAAAACTCAGTTCTGACAAAGAGTTACTGCCAAGCAGCCGCATTTTTTCAACTTTTTTTATCACTATGAAGAAAGCTTAAGGGTTGTTGTTTTGGTGTAGTCCACCACGTGGAACTGTAGCACTGCTATGATCTCCTAAAAATGTTTTCTTGTCTAGAGGGTCAGTATGAACATTAATTTCATTATGTTAAGGAGCCAAAAATTAAGACTTATTTTAAAAAACAAACTAAATGAATTCAAAATTAATCTAAGAAACACTAACATCCTGAAACATACCTGGTTCATTTATTCTGCCAAAAGTATGTCGGGTGTTATGCTTCCTGGTTTTAAAACAGGTTTCACAAAAGTCAAAATCATCACAGTTTCTGCATTTGAATCTAGGCCCATTGATAGGAAACATCTGACAGCCATCACACCTGATTTCACAAAAGAATGACAAGTAAACATACTCATGGTACATCTTAATTGTAACACAAGTCAAGATAATGGAATCAAGACAATAAAGCCAAAGGATAACCCATATACATTAAGAAAAATGTAGATCATCACTTACGACAGTTCCCGAAAAGAGCTGGGGACCAGTTCCATTTCTGACAACAGGCCAGTCCAATGAGACTGCTGAGGAAAGTCTACAATGACATCTTTTCCATTGGCACTAAAAGCTGTGACAAAAATATGCAGAAAATACAACATGTTGCAAATCTCTATAGAAGGAAGCAGAAAGCCTCCAGTACAACAAAGCAGAAACACGTAATAAAAGTGACTTTCAAAAGTCATCTTTTATTTTAATTGAACTATGTATTAACCTAATCAGATAGCCTGAAATTAGGCAGAGGGAAGGGGAGTTCTAAAGAATTTTTAAAGATATATATTATTCTATTTAAATTCCTTCACTCTGAATTTTTCATTTATTGTTTTTAAAAACAGTTCCCGAAAAGAGAGTACTTCTAAGCACAAAGACAGTATGACCAAGATCTGTACCTCTTCACAGAATCTATGCCTGGCAGATTACTTCTATAACATCCCTTACAGCTTGACACTAGTGCAGTTTCTCTTCCCTTCCATATGAAGTCTTCAAGTCAGATTTGCTTCTCAAATGAAAACTATTTGTGGTTCATCCCAAGTATAAATGAGAACTACTACAGGAAGCTGCACAGATTCTTTGAGATCTTTACTGTATGTGAACGAAGTGGCTCAAATAGCAGATGAACACACTAATGAAATGGGCTGTCACAGAGTACATGTCTATAAAATCATCACAGATATCAAATGCATTCTATGCTCTCTTATCACCATGCAATATTCCACAAAACAGTGTGAATTCTAAGTGTGTCTAGAAGATTCTCTCCTCAAACACTGCAGAAAGTCCATGTGGTTTCGAGTTTTATTAATTCCCCACAACCCATTTTGAACATGCATTACCTTTGACAACTCCCACGCTTCGGTGAGTAACTGATCCCCATTTGTATTTGGGTGTGGTAACAGAGCTTTTCACACGCACTTTGTCACCTATCTTGATATGAGAGGCAGAACTCTGCGGTGGGAATCCTGGCAGTTGAAAGAATAAATGCACAGTGAGTGCGTTTTCACCCCCCAAAAAATAAATCTCCCTTAGTGTATCGTTCAGTTTTTCATTAAAAAGTAGTTAGCAGTGAACTTACCTAAAAGCTCAACATGGATATATCTGACCCAATAAGTACCACCCTTTTGTTGCCAATCGCACTGTACATTCAGGTCATGCAATCCATCTCGATCCAATTTAATAACTTTGCCTACATCTCCTTCACAAACCTCCTCATAGGTTCTGCAGCACCTTACCATCATCCCCACCTAGGGAAAAAGGACAATTGGATGCCATAACTGTGCAAAGACTTCGTACCAAAAGGAGAATAGTTTCAATATAGCTTTTCATCATCATGCTTACCTGAATATTCTCCCTCACATACACAGCATAGTCATCGTTACTCAGGAAATCAGCTCGTTTCTTATAGGTCTGGCTCTCTGTTACAACAGCACCGCTTGACTGGAAAAAAATCCAAAATAAACACATAACAGTTACAAAATTTGTTTTAAAGTCGGATGAATAAAATTGTTAGCAGAGACTGAAGACAACCCAACCAAAAAAACCCATATAACATCCAAATTGCATGCCAAATGAGAAAAAAAAAATCTGCAACAGGTCAACTGACTATAGGGCTAATATTCATTATCTACTTCACTTGAAACTCAAGTTTAGTTTCCAAAATGACTTGCCGAGAAATGTAGCTGCAAATTTTCAAAATGCATGAAACAAGCTGCAAGTTGTTTTCACGAAATCTGCTTGCCAAAGAAAACTAAAACAAGGACAATTTGTAGGTAATCTAATTAGCCTTCAGATCACATATTCACATTCTACTGCTTAGGCTACTTGTTTGGAGAGGAAAACAACGAAAACACAGTGGTGAATGCTAATCTTCTGCCTAAAGTATACTATTAATTTTTCTGTTCTGTAATACAATGGGATTTTGAGTATTCCCTTAGAAAAACAAGCTGATGAAAAAGATAAGATTGTAGCTATCAGAAATCATTCCTTTCAATACTTGATTAACTGGAAAAAAAATTAAGAGAACTATTGCATCCCAGCTGTGGTGAGAACTTTCAGAAAACTTTGTCTTGTTTAGAGCATTAATTTTATTTTTTTTTCATTTGAGGCCAATATATAGTGCAGTTTCTCACTGCAATATTGATAATGATATCAGAACTCAATGTCAAGTTAATTTCCTTCAAAATACAATGCATTTCTTTCAATTACAAAATCTCATATGTGCCAGAAAACTCAACATAACTCCTTAACAAATAAATAGAAATACAGAATCCATTTCATTTTATTGGTAAATCCTTACCGAAACAGCTCCTGGAAGCTAACAGAAGCTTAATATAAATTCACATTAAAGCCACCACACTCAGTAGGCATTGTAAAGGTTATTTTATCACCAATAAGTGAAAATAGTTTTTATGATTTTTGTGATTCAGTTACTAACTCCTCAGTCATTCCTTGTAGCTAACACACTTTTGTTTTTCAAACCAATGGAAGGAAGGCAGGGGAAAAAGTTCAAAAAAAGGAGTCCTTTACAAATATTACACTATAATATTGACTATTTTAGATGAAACCAAGACCAACTATCAGGGATACTTACAGCTATGACTAGTGAAACACCTACTTGTATTCCACTCTCTCCCTGTGCTACTCATACATAAATATTTATAGATTATTCTTGAGTTCTTTCATGACATGCCTTAAAAAGACATGGCAAACGTGGTCCAGGTTACAGTCTTGAAAGCTTGGGTCAGCAGAACGTCTTTATACTCTAACCAAGTTTGTAAAAGGAAAGAATTACAAAATTTCAGCCAGCTAGCATGATGTAGGTTTTAGTAAATTGATACTTACCACAGGGCAAGCAGCTTCAGCTTCTTCCACTTCCTCTGCTATTTCCTCATCCGAATATTCATCAGAGAGAGTATCAGCATCAGAGAGATCCGTAATTTGAACATCAGGGTGATCCAACAACCAGCCAACCAAGGCTTCCACTCCTAATACAGAAAACAAACTTAGTCTGTCTCTAAGAGATTCTGAGATATTCTTAAGATAGTATCCAAAAAGCGAAGTAACAACTGCGTCCTTGTAAGTAGCATTTAATCTGCTCGTGACTTTCCTCCTTCTTCTAACATCATTAATTTAACTAAATGAAATACCTGGTAAGCCAGACGCACTTCCAGAGGTTCCAGACAGAGATTTCAGGGCAAATTCTATGTTCTTCCTAGGAAATCCCATTTCCATAAGCTGAACTACAATGGGGAGGGGTGGAATTGGAGACTGTTTGCGCTTCTTCACTTTCGTGGGTCGGATATGTTGCACTGTGATGGGTGTTGTAGCTTCACTAGAGCTGCAGTCTTCAAACACTGGAGTTGAAGGATGTGTGGACTCTACAGCCAGATACTGGCACACTGCCAAAGCAGCAGCCTAAATGAGAACAAATAAATCAGTCCCAGTGCAGCAAGCATATTTAGTATGTTTTGCGCGTTTGTGTGCCTGAAATGAAAGGTTATTTGTCAAAAAAGGTTCAGTATCACCTTTTTTTATTTAAATGTCTAGATTAACAAGTTTTAACTGGAATGTGAATTACAAACACTTATTTAATTAGGTTACTTATTAGTGGAAAACACAGACTTTACCTCAAGCTCTTGTTTATCAAATATTGCTTTCACGGGTGATGGCTGTGTAGCAGCTGTCAAAAGCTGCTGTAAAAGAATCATGGGAGGCTGAGGTCCTTCAGGAGACATATCTCCTATGTCAGGAGAGGCAACCGCTCCATCCTCTTGAAACAAAAACATTATTTTAACCAAAATCATGTAATATAAGTCAATTAGGAGACTTATTCTGCGGCCTACTGGTTGATCAAATATGTTATTTCTCACATATTTCTTCTCCACAGGAATCATGCATTTAAGACTAAATCGTGTGTGCCACAATCTTCATACAAAAAAGTAAATGAGAAATTTGTAGGTAAACAACGATTTTACTAAAATAGATCTAGAACATGTCTGGCTGAAACTGCTCAGTAGACAGTGAAACTGCGTAAGGACCTTCTCAGTTCTCCTTGTTACAGTAAGATTATTATACAGAGGTCCTTCCAGGATAAAACACTTTATAAAAGACAACCCACAATCTCCTTGATCCCCAAAACCATGGTGCATACATTCTAGATTGAGTCATTTCCCTCTCCAATATCCCTCTTGGGAAGAGCTCCCTATAGGTATTCATTGCCCCTTCAAAAGAGTATACCTTTTTTGAACCAACTGGGTCATGATTCTGAAACATTTATATTTGATTTGGTATTCTTGTTCTCATAAGTGTTCATGTTTCCTAGATCTTTACTGTGGCTATCTCAGGAAAGTATCCTCTTCATTTCATACCAACAAAAGGAAGTTCCCATATTTGGAACAGTAGTTCAACAACAACTATTAACAACAGTTAGTAGTCCTCACGAACTTATGTTGTTCGGGTTTAAAAAAAAAAAAAAAAAAAGTTGAGCGTTTGGTTTTTTCCCCTTAAAAAATGATGGTAGAAGTAAAACTATGTCCTGTTCCTTGGAAAAAAAACCTGATGATTCTGTTGCCTTAAAATTTGGCAACTGACAAAAAAAACCCAGAAATATACAAATAAACCAAATATATTAATATATTTAAAGACTATATATGTGTGTGTACATACACATAGGCGTTTTAAGACTTCATAAATTCCCAGAGACTTAATATAAACTATAAGGGCATCAATAGCTATCCTGAAAGCTGACAGATCCATTTTCTTTATCTCAATACACAGAAGGAATGTACTTAAAGAATGAATTCAAATTATTAAAACTAAAATTCCTTAAACTTCTTTTAAGATTATGCTTAAGACATTCTTAAAAACTCATAGTTTAAGTTCTAAAACAGAAAAAGAAACCACTGCAAAAAACCCAGAAGTTTTTTTCAAATTACTTATAAAGCTTACTAACTATAGAAGACTTACAAATTTAGCTAACTCCAATATTTCAAGCTTCAAACACTTGATCCACTTAGTCTTCAAACCTAAGTTAAAAAGTCAAAATGCTTTTAATATATAAGGTTAAAACATTTCTGAATTTTAATTTTTAGTTGTCCAAAGACAAACCTAATTTCTAACCTCCAACTGCCACTAGCAATAGTTATAGTCACATACTCTGCCATGTAAACAAACTGCAGCACGCTCAGGTTGCATTTCAGAATACCTGAAGGATTTATCGCACACTCCTGAACAGCTGGCTGAGACAGGATCTGCCTTAGTGTATCCTGGTGAGAAAGTAGAGCTCGGCCTGCTTTCAGTATGTACAGCTTTAATTGCTGGCATCGCAGCAGATCCAAATCCACTTGACCTATCACAAATATTAAGCAGCATTTAGCAATGGGAATATATTATGCTAAAGAAAGGCTATTATTCATACAACCTTAGTCCAAAACCAGTTCATATCTTATCTCACTGTGTGAAAGCTTCTGAAATACTGATGGTTTGAAGTAGCTTGAACAGCACCTGGATAAAAAGTCTACATACATTCTATGACCCATGATATTAAAAACGTCGCCTTCCTAGTTTTCACACTCTAGGCAATCACATAGATGCTATATAGCACAGTAAGTGCAGTTGTTACATGCATCCAATATTTTAAACAATTCAATAAGAAAAGTCCAGACTCAAACCTTACTTACATTTTCTCGAAGTAAAAACGGCATCCCACTTACAGCACAAAGCAATTAATCTCCTAGCTAAACTTGTCTCATAAGTGTCTACTAGTCAGTGCTGACTAAGAAAAAATTGTAAGGTTCCAGAAAATCACCTTTCTTATATACATATATCCAGCTATTTAGAAGTAAAACAAAAACAAACAACCAACCACAAAACAAACAACAGAAAAAGAACCTAAAACAAACCAACCAACCAAAACAAACAAAACCCCAAAAAAACCACACAAAAAACCCCACAAACATACAACTGTACCTGAAAGACCCTGATTAGGAGACTTCATTCTTTGTTTTTCTATTTTACTTCCAGCTAGATTTACTAACTGAGCCCAAACAGATAGCATAGGTTCAGTGAAAGGCAAGTTGTTCACATTGAAAGCCACAACTGGAAGCTAGACAGTGTGGGAAGAAAAAGAAAACAAAAACATACAGGTAAGAGTTTTCCAAAATTTTACAAAATCATTCAAAAGTTTCAATGGTTACTAACTGAAGAAGAGTAAAAATAGCACTTGTCTTCTTGCTCCTGACCAGGAACAACTGGAGAGGATTTCTATTCCCTGTGTAGCTCCTAAGCCTGTATTTGTATCACACAACTGCAGGCCTACTTGGTGAAAAAGCCAGAGTTGGAGCAAGGAAGAGCTGCAGTCCCTGAAACAGACCAGGCACTTCGACTGTGCTTTCACTAAAGCCATATTAACCAACTTGAGACAAAGATTCAAATGAAAACAACCAAGCTTTTCTACACAAGTTAGCAAATCAAGTTAAACACAAATAAATAAGCTCCTCTCACGTAAAAGCTACAAATCACACTGTTGTGACTTGGGATTTTATGTCAAGTCAAAGGACTTCAGCTCAAATCCCTTCTCCTTTCACCTGCTCAACAAGTGAGGATGGGCATTAGAGGCCCTATAGAGGTTTTCGTGAGCATCACCTTAGATTTGCATTCAGAGCATTGTATTTGTTAAGTAGCAGTGTTTTCACCCCATGAAAAACAAATATTTTCTTTGCATATCAGAGCATTTAAACATACCCTTCCCTGTCTTAAACCCTCAACGAAATTAACTTACTGGTTTTAGTTGATTCAGAGGGCACACTCTACACGTTCGCATGTCATAGAACTGGACAGTGATTTTCCCTTTGGGGGTGATGCGTGTCACTGTGCCTTCTCCAAATTCATCGTGAACTACTTGTCCACCCAGTCTCAAGCGACTGTCTATGCCCCCAATCACTGCTAACACAGCCATGAGGCCTCCCACCTCCGGGTTCTCAGTGTCAGGAAAGTAGTCATCCAACACGGCCTAACAAAGAACAATAAAATTAACTGTAGGGAGAAAACATATACTTCTATCTGCTTTAAAATACAAAGTTAATCATGCATACTTCAATTTAAAAATTACAACACATAAATACACATACATAAATAGAAAAATGGTTTCAAAATTAGGCTTAACATTGTTTAAAAGCATTTAATATTTATAATTGCAAAATAAATATTGCTATAAAAATGAGCTTATTTTAAAACGTGGAAACTACCCCTTCTGACTGTTTTCCTGCAAAGATGTGGGTGATGGAGGTTAGCTGAGAGTTGATGTACTTGTTTATGAGTCCATTCCACTGGCTGAGCGAATGGAGCGTCCTCAGCAGTGCCACTATCTCTTCTGCTAATGTACTACTGTGAGTGGCAGTTAGAGATGCTTGGGGCCTGGCCTTTCTCCTTCTCAGAGTAGATTCTAGAAAGACAAAGCAATTGCACAACAGTTGGCACTTCAACACATATATTTTTCTATACATAAAAATAAGACACTTGAGGGGAAAATTCCTCTACCTCTGAGTAGTGGGATATCTGAAGAGCAAGTACTAAGCAGGCTGCCTAAAAATCCAAACAGTTTTTCCACAAGAAACTTCATATCTCTTGACCTTTCATTTTTATCCCAGGATGGAAGTACTGCTTTCAATAAATGTACAGCAAGGATCTAAAAAGAGAATAAACTTCTGTTATTCCATTTTAAGGCACCAAATATTAAAGAAATTCTCAAATATATTAAATATAGAAGAAAGACATTTTAAAGGTCAGCATTCCTTTGTAGTTCTTTCTAAAATGCTGATTTCTTTACAGCTGTGGAAATCGGTGCTACTGATGTTCTGTTCAGTTTGCTAAGAAATATTTTTTTAAATGTTGTGCCAGTTCAAAGTCAGTAACAATTTTATGGGCACATTATATTAGTGAATCCAATCCTTTCAATACTCAAGACTGAGACAAACATACACTGGGAAACAGCGCAAATGACTAAAACACACTGGAAAAATGGGAATACAGAACGGGAAGGATTGTTCAGATTCCAGCCTCAGAACTGGGTCCTAAGATGTATTTCAGAATGGACATTTCCAAGTGTTCTGCAACGAAGGTAGGATAATTAAAAATCACAAGATATAAAGCTGAATGATACAAGAAGGCAAAAAGCAACCACAGTGACACCCAAAAGTAGTTACATGAAACTAAGGCCTCCGACAGAGTACGGGAGGAACAGGTTGGCGCCTGAGACACTCAGCGCAGGACTGACGAGGAGCAGGGGAAGGCTCAAGCGCTGCCATATCAAAGACCAGGTGACGTGGCACATTCTGAACAGGAACATTTCAGGTTTCGAGCTTCCTCATCTTCCACCCAGAAGACCAACACAATAAAAATGACCAGTAAAGGTGAAAAGACCTCTCTTCTTGTAAACCCCTGTCGATAATACATCTTGCTAAAACTTCAAGGTCTCCTCCTTTTCTTGCTATTAATTTGGATGCCGGTACATGAGGAATGCCCATTTCTCTTGACTATTCCCTGAACAACACAGATGACTTTAATGCACTAAGTTCTGCATGATGACAGAAGTCTCATCATATTAAATATAAATTTGCTGGAAGATCACACAGGAATGCACAGGCCTTTTATGATACAAGGCTTTAGTTAAAAACTGCCGATGTTTTATCAGGGAAAAGATTAGGAAGATCTTTTTATCCCTGATCCTTAAAACTTGGAAGAGTTATTTGATAATAAGGTTGCTTTTCAATCTCATAAAAAAGGCACTATAAGATGCTGATGAAAGGAATAAAAAAGAAAGAAGAAAAGGGACAAGGGGAAATGGGACAAGAGAAACACAATACCAAAATAATATAAAGATGCAGCTTCTTAAGAGAGACTGTAATTAAAACAATAATAACAGTTTACTGTGGAAGGAGTGACAGCAGATAATACACAATTTGGTAACTTTAAAACAAAATTGCACATTTTTCATAACCATCTTTTTGTTATTATTTTCTTTATTCAATGTCTAGGAAATGTTACATGGAAGTTTCCAGAACATATCTGTGCAACACTTTCGGCCTCTCCTCTGTACAAAACTTTCAGGTTTTCAATAGAACAAGGAAGTCTGTAGTGTCCTGAAGGGTGAAAAACTCACAGCTGTGTAGTTAAAATAATGAATCCTAAATATAAGAACACATGTTATCTTTTCTCCAACTAATTAAAAAGTGATTTAAGAACATCTGTCTTTTAAAATACTTTTTTTTTTCTTTTTAAGACAGCTAAAGTCTACTAAATTAATTGCCTACCAAAGTAATTTGGAAATACACACATTACCTGTCTCTGTAGCGAAGCAGCAGTGAAAGATTCATGCCCCTCAACAATTTTCATGAGCAAAGTTATCCACTGAGATGTACTAAGAGTGCTGCACATCTGAGGCATGAGTGCTATACTTCGAATGAATCCCAATGTGCACCAACTCCTATGCTGTTCCTTATAAACTAATTTATTTGGCAAGGAAGCTAAAAACAAAAAGATATATACATATAACAGTTGACTTTTTTCGCCAGCTACATATTTCTCTATATACTACAAAGGGCTTTTTTGGACAAATCATAACACTGAGCTACGCCACTGTCTTTACATGAAGCATTAACTTCAATTTTAGAGCCTGTAATTAATTTTATTAAATATGCCTTTAAAACAATTCTCATCCTTATCCTGTTTCCTCATTTCAAAGTAGTTACCAGCGTTACTTCTGAAATTATGAAACAGCTATGGAAATGAATATGACATACCCAGTCAATACTGTTCTCCCCCAAAAAGACTGCTAAGAAATTCATTATCTAAGCTGACCATACACATCCTGATGCTCCTTATCTCACGCTTTTCTCCTGCTTTTACTACTCATGTTCTAAGAATGATCAAGATCACTTACGTTGCTTTTGCTAACAGTTAAGATTTTAAAAGCACTGAAAATGCATTTTCTAGCCTTTGGGCTTAAAGGATTAGAATCTAATAGCAAAAGATTTACAAAGTTACAAGACCACAAAGCACAAAACAGCAGCACACAGCTGAATCAGACTGTTTCTATCTAACGTACCTGATTTATCTATTGTTCCACTCTCCACAAGCATACGGAGTAGACCACACAATGTCCTAGTAGCATCACTTTGCATGACTTCAGCATGGACACCAGCAGAGAGACACAGCGTCTGCAACAGGTTCACGGTACTCGTCAGCATCATGGAAGTGGGGTGGAGGTTCCTTTCAACTTGTTCTGCTTCTGAAGGGAGACACAAAAGGTAAAGGGCTACATTAATACTGAGTTAATCTAGTTCGCAAAGAGTTCCGAAACAAACATGATGCAAGAAATCTGTTGTAAATATTTTCTCCAAGATGATTTCACATGAAGAAGATTCCTTATTTCCAACTGCAAGAACAAAATATAAACCAGATACTTTGTGCAGACATTTTCAAGCTTTTCTCAGCAGTACACAAAAGAAATTCCAAATGCAGTGCAAAGAATAGGGAAGCAGTGTGACTAGATGTATAATTAGGCCACTAAAAAAACCCCACATTTTAGAACGGCATTAACATATGTCAAAATGTATACCTCCCGGTATCTTTAACTAAAACTATTTCAGCTAGATAATACTGTTTTCTTTGGCCCATTTGCAACAAACGTGATACTGTCCTTTCTATCGTCCTTTCTCACAGTAAAGCTACCTTAAGAAAGATTCTGGTTAGAAATGTACACCTATTGAATTAATCTTCTTTGATGAAGCATTTTCTCCTGTGAAAGAAACTTTCTCATATTACAAGATATCGATTTTGGAATTCAACTAAAAGCCTGCCTCCAGTTCTACAAAAAAACCTGGTTTTTTTACCAGAATCATCCTCAGTGTCTGAATCCTCTGTTGTGGGCTGCGTTGCTGGTGGTGGCTCAGCTAGTTTGAGATCATATTTTCCCTCCTTCCCCATTCTGTAAGAATTTGTACTTCCAGTGTCCCACTGCACTCTGATCCAGCCATCTTCTCCCAACTCTCCAATCACACGACCCAAACCTGGAGGAGGTCCATCCTGACAGAAGAGAGGCTCAAGTTACACGATCAACAACACTAATTCATATCCAAAGTTCATAAAATAATAATGCATTTGCTCCTCTTTGCTGCTAACCTAACGGTTAGGTAGCAAACATTCAATATTTCAAAGTTCTGCATAAAATTGGAAAGCATTTCACAATCTTCAAAAGAAATCACCCCAGTGAACTGCAGCACCCAAGTTTAGATCTATTTTACCATGTAGTACATAAGTGCTATAAGTGCCACCTAGTTGGAAGTGCATAATATTGTAGCAAATAAGTGATCCGATTTCCTGTTCAACCATGAATCAGAACAGTCTTGCTAAAAAAGAATCTTCATCACCCATAATGAAGATAAACAAATAACTGATGTATTTTATGTTAATTCTCCAAGTCTTCGAAATGTAAAATGACCCTCAAAGTTTTAGCAGAAAATTCACAGACAGTCCACTGAACAGAGATTTTAACACACCCAAATGTGTACAAAAGAAGTTGTACCTGATCACCCCACTTCCAGTCTACCCCTCTCACCACTCTGGTACCAATTTTCATCATGGCTGCCAGCTCTGGTCCAGAAACAGGGAGCTGAACAGGTGTTGTTTCCTTCCTTGACTCTTCTAGGACTGTGGCAGAAGCTCCACGAGAAGAGGCAATCATATCTTCTTCAATGTTGTCAGAACTAGGTCCTGAAGAGGTTAAAACAGGAAAAAAATTAAAACCAGCTACAAGTTTTTCTACATACCTTTGTCACACTCAAAACTTTAAGGCACATATCTTTTGCAACATAAAAGCAATAACAAATAGGACAGCTGACTTAACAGGTGATACAGTCAGATGAGCTTCTCGGAAACTAGGATATAATGGTTTTCAATGCACAGGGCTTTAAATACTTAGTTTTGAACAGAAATCAGTGACAAATAATAGGGACATGGTAATGATGAGTCCAGCAGCTAAATGGTTTTACTAAAATAATGTTTTTGGAAAAACTTCTTAAGAGGACTCTGGTTAAATACAAGTTACAAGAACAAACATTTGCTGTTATCTAAGAAAACCAAGAAAGAAAAAGCAGGAGAACGTGAATCACAGCAAAAAACACCACAGAGCTTCCTATAACAGAACAAAGGAAGACTACGGCTTAAAAATGCAGACTGGGAACAGTTTTAATATGCAGAACATGCGAAACTGAATGAGTATGGAGTTGGCAGTTCAATGTTTTCATTTAAAATTTTCCATTTTTAATTTATTTGTAATGTTTCCACCAAAACTACACTACCATTCCTGAATTCTAGCAAAGGATGGCCAAAGCAAAGGCTTAGGTGAAAAATTATGAAAGACTAAAGGCTACAGTCAAACTTCTTTCTCAATCGTGCTTGCAGACATGGTTTTTGTATTGGGGGTAAAGGTGAACAGCATTAAGTACGATCTTTAAGCAGCAAAGTCATTCTATATTTTGGGTACACCAACAAGTAAAACACACAGGAGATTTACAAAACACGTGCTTTCTTCCAAACAAGAAAGCAGAAGATCCCGTACCTATCAGCCGCAGTGCTGTTTGCGTCAATGCCAGCATGCCAGAGTTCAGGAGGAGGCTCAAGGTATTGGCACCGTGCTGCAGCGTCAACATGTTGAGCATAACCAAGAGAAAGCGTGCTTGTGGAATAGTCCCTAGGCTTGGTCCTGCTGGATTCTCATTAGTGATCGTTTGAAGTGGAACAGGCTGCACTCCTAATCCACAAGTAATAGAGATAACAAAGTCAGTTGACACTGGCGAGCTGCAATAAAATAGGTTCTAGATTTGTTCGATGGTTTAAAATACTTTTTATTCCCTGTTAGGCTTTAAGAACTTACAAGCTCAAGTCCCCAGAAACTTTATCATTTAGATTTTAACGGCAAAATGTTACTAAAGAGTAATCAATGACCTGTTGCTAGGACATCAGCAACATTCTCTTAAACACCGAAAAGTGAAGTTAGGGAGGATCACGATGATGGGGTAAAATGAGAGGTGGATGGACAGAAAGTCAAAGTATTTCTCAGCAGAAACCAAGGCAACTGATTTTAGGATCCCAATTATTGGGAACTTTAAAAAATGCAACAATATTAATTTAAAACAGTTTTGTCCCGAGCCAACAGCAATAAAATGAGGTTCACCTAGTTCTTTAAATTTTGCATTAGCATCTAGCAAGATGTTCCGGACATTCTGAATAGCCCATGCATACAACTTTCCAAAAGTTACTTCTAGCAGCATTCTGTTAAACGGTGGGATCAGATCAACATCCTTCAAGCAGTCGGTAAGAGGTTCCCTTCACAGAAAAACAACAACACAAATAAGTATTTCTTTCTTACTGAAGAACTGTGAGAGCAAAAACAACAAAAAGTTGTACCCTATATTGGCTCCTTCTGGAATAAGCCTCTGCCACCCACAGAACATTGCGTACTGGACAGATGGGAGCAAAAAATTTTTCGCTGCTAATTTCAGAATAGTATCTATGCCCTCCAGACGAACTTCTGCTCTTTCCAACTGCAAAAGAGAAAAAAAAAATTGTCATACCTATGCAAACTTCTAATACACGCAAGCCCATTTTCTTCCATTTTACCTGTTTTAATAAACATTTTCTCATCTTTTCTACATCCACCGGCTCTTCCTTAAGTGCAAATTCAACAATGGTATTGAGGAGGGCAGACTGTGGATACAAGCCTTGGACATTTTGCTTCAGCCATTTGTACTTGTGGACACCTGTAACTGTACTCAAAAGTGGTTGCCACTTATCCTACGAAACAGGAAGGTAGTATGTTAAAACATATTTTAAATTACTGAAAATACGTTCTTTCATGTAAAAACATGTCTGAATTTAAAATACTAGGAGGAAACAAAAAAGGAAACTTCTTCAAAGCCAGGAAAGAGCTTAGTATTATTTGTAATTCATTACCTTATTTACAATTACTACATAAAATTTCAAATGCATTAATATTTAAAAAACATGTAGTAACTCATCACAACCTTTTATTTTGAAATGAAGCTTTATCTGAACACTTCTAAGATTACCAATAATCTAAACATTAAAGAAGGTACCTTTACATATTCTAAATATCCAGTACACAAGCTTATTTTTAAGAATTGTTCCATTATTCTTAAGAATTATTCACCAAAAACAATGCACCATACCACATTATATATCCCAAACACCATTACCAGAGTATTACATGTCAAGTTACAGCAATCCTGCTTTAGCTAATATTTTTTCCTCTTGTTATTCTTATCCACAAGGTTGATTCAAAATCTAATATCCTACCTTGGGTGATTTGATCGGTATGGGCCTTTTATCTATAGGCACAGGACTGTGAGGTACTACACAGGATTCTTCTAAATCGCCCTCTTCGTTTCCAATTTTGGGTTCTTCCACATCAGCAGATTCGGATTTTTTTGGCACTAGAACGAAAATAATTATTATTTCATGTAATCTGATAACATTTTACAGTGTCACATTTTTGAGTTTTCATGATAACCTAAGCATACAGAACTCTTAAGATCTGCCTGTAACAAAATGGAAATGTACTTTGGGTGAACTCTACGTCCAACTATTATCAAATTAGCTCTGGTATTATCTCAATACACTTTTATCTTTAAAGACCAATTTCAAAAGCACTTTGAGGTTTGTCCACCACATTATTTCCAGTTAAACAGCTCTTTGACTACACTGCTTAATAAAACATGTTTTTTTAATAAGATGCCGCTTCTAGTTGAACTTTATTAAAACTAATTCAGAGGGACTGATATTGATGGATCATTTTTAATATGCTGGAAGACAAAGAAGCACGTCTCACCTGAACTTGACCCTCTTGTCTGCTTGTTTTTGCTGTAGGAACTGACATGTAACCATTCATTTAGAAAACCTTGTGAAAATGCAGCAGAAAGCAAATGGCTTTAGCTAATGAGAGTCTCAACTATAGAGCAACAGACCTTGAAATGAGATTGATTTTCACTGTTTCAAAGAAAATAAAAGATTAATGCTGCCTTACCTCTTTTTTTCCTTTTTTCTCTAATTATTTTCTGAGCTACCCTCCTCCATCGGGGCAAGGAACTCATAAGTTTAAATTTAGACATTATAGAGAGATCATTGCAAACTGCAGGACGTAATTCATTGAATAAGAATCTCAAACGTTCAATGACAGGAGCACAAACTTCCTTGTAAGAACGTCCTTGCTCTTGATGAGTCTAGAAAAGGAATTGAAAGATGAGGTTACACTTTAATATATAATAAAATGAACAATATATAACTTTTTAATTAAAACTTCAAATGAAAAATAATCTGAACTTCAGCAAGTAAGAAAGAGGCTTACCTTAATCAGTGAGCATTTTGCTTGGTAGACAACACGACACACATCCACGACAGACTTTGGTAAGGTTTTGTGCTTTACCTGGTCAACTCCAAGGGCACCAGGATGAACAAGAGACAGTGCTACGTGACCTAAATGGGAAAAGACAAACTCTGAACACACATTTCCAAAATCATCCATAGCAGAGTTAAAAACTGGTCCAAAACGTATTCTGGGTCAGCTATGCCACAAGCCTACCTACCCAAATCCTCGTGTTTCAGAAGACAGCATAATAACAAACGTCCCACTTCTTCCACAGGATGCTCAGGAGGGAATGTGATTGGTGTTGTTAAGTGACACTGTTTACAGTATCTCTCTATTTGACACAAGAAGTCCTACAAAAACACACAACAGCCTCTATTCAACTTTGGTTTTAAATGTAACAAAAAGACCCAAAATACTGCAGCCAGCATTTAAATCATACTGAATAAGCTTTACAATCTGAACTAACATTCAGAAGTGAGATACACCATGCAGTATGTGCTATTTAATACACAGCAATTACAGACCAATACCACAAAGGATGCCCCTTATCATTCTTGTATGAAGAGCAACAGGGCTCATGGAAGAAAACTACTATTGCTTTTATCTCTTCCTGAAATAGCCAGGTCACCTCACACAATTTTTAATCGTTTTCTCCTGACTCGTCATTACTGCTATCCTATCATCTCAAGGACTTCTTTGGGGTTTTTTGGTGCTTGTTTGTTTGGGTTGTTTTGGTTTGGTGTTTGGGTTTTCTGGTTGGTTGGTCGGTGGTTGTTTTTTGTGGTTAGTTGGTTTGTTTTGTTTTGTTTTTTGTTGTTGTTTTGTTTGTTTGGGGGGGGTGTTTGCTTGTGGGGTTTTGTTTGTTTGTTTGCTTTGATAAAGGAGCTGAACTCAAAGGGTTATAATATCTGAAGGTATTACAGAAGCCAGTGATCAACATGAATCTTAGGGGTTTTCATAATATCCACAATTCCCACTGGGTGAAACCTGAACCTGAAGGCACACTTTAAGACAAAGGCATACATGCACCTGACTCAAAAAAATACATTTGCACTTCGACAGAGAAAAATCCATCTTAGTTCAATCAGAGGTGAACAGGGTCTGTCAGTACTACTAAAACTTGACAGGGAAAGTAATGCATTTTTTATTTTTCTGGTAAGCACACACTTAAATTTTTTAGTTCACCCACTCAAAAATTAAAAAGAAAAAACTGTATGTGAAATACAAAGTTTATCCATTAGTAGGACTCAACCACTCCTTTCACAAAAAGTAATTCTGAAATAACTTTTTCAATTGTTTTGTTGTAACTTTCAGAGAATTTTCGTGAACAAAACTGTTTCAGGCTGCCACTGTCACCCTTCAGCAACAATTTTTGTGAAATTTTGTGAGGGCTTACCTTCACAGTGTGATCCTGAATATTATTATCTGCAATAGCTTGGAGAAAAGGTTGTGAATGGTCACTCAGAGTTAATCGATGTGTATATAGTTTTGATTTATTTGGGGTAGTATTACCAGGTGAACTGCAATGGTCTTCATCTTTTTCCTCATTGTAACTGTAATGAATCTGACTAGTTTGCAAGCCTCCAGAGAAGATAGATGACTTCAACCATTCTAAAAGAAAGAAAATGCAAATGCACATTCCAACGAAAGACTAAGCTATCAAAACTCAAACAATTCCCTCAAATAAAAATACATACACAGCTTCAAATAAGGTTTAGCAGCTCTTCCATTTGCTGAAACTTTTTCACAGAAAAAAAAGGGTTTTGCAAATAAGAAGCAGTAAAGTAACATGGTAGTCATAATCTATTTAGAGATAATAGGGCCTTAGCAATTTTCATGTGCTTAATACTGAATTATACTCTATTCACCAAATTACAACACCCAACAAGACAGAATCCAACAGCAGATGCTTCAGGCATTCTTAACTGAACACAAATGAGTGAGATAACTGGGATATACATAGTTTCCTTTCTCTTTTAATATTCTATCTTGTATATTACAAAGTTCTGGATATTCAACTGTCCAAAATTATCTAATCCCCATTTAAATATTGCTAAATTATTGGACCTTGTTGAATGCAGTAATTAATGTTAAGAATAATTAACTTCTTCAGAAGACAGCAAAACTAAGGAGGTGCTAGATTTCCAAGATAATTTATTCCGCCTGTGTCTTTTTCTTGCATACTTCAAGAAGTATTTATCACTTAATTAAATTCAAAATGAAGTTCTGCTTACTGGCACATTCAACTTCCAGAGGAGAGAGTGGTGTGCTCATTGCCAGGTAGGAAGCATGCAGTCCAAGGAGAAGACCCAAATTCCTTTCTGTATCTATTAGAGGTGATGACAATGTACTGATATCTGGTGTTGTAATGACTTCCTGGTCAGGCTAATTAAAAGAAATAGGAATTGAAAGATAGAACTGAGCTCCAACAAGAATTCTGAAAGCAAAGCAATACTTTACTTTAGAAAGCGTATATCCATTAATATATGACATTTTTACCTCCATATACTGGCCCACACAGAAGGCATGCATTGACTCCCGCGTGTCTTCAAACTGCAAAGCAGCTTCCAAAGCAACAACTGGATCCTCACCTGCAAACTGAGCTAATGAAAGAATGAGGTGATCAGTGTAATATCTAGAACCTTGTTTACGCCATCTAGTTTTGAAACAGAAGTAATCTGTGTCTGTAGTTGAGATTAATTTAATTCAGATGCTGACTCTCACCAAGTATGCTATTGCCCGTTAAAGACTGGGTTTGGAAGTCCTTTATATCGTACACCTTCCCATCAATCACTGTCCAAAACCCTCCATCCTTGTTGTGGTTCTCTAGATCAGCTTTACGTATAAGTGTCACCTCTTCATTATTCCTGCAACTCTGGCCAGTAAAAAATGAACCTACAGGTAATAAAACAGAATACTGAACTTAACAACAGAAAAAAAGAAAGTTAAGTTTTTTCTGAACATTCTTTTAATAGTTGACTAAGCAAATTCTTCACTTCTACTCAAAGGTTACTGACTTTCGAGCATATTGAAAGACAAAAATGGCTATTTATATGTTCCTTTCCACATACTACACAATTAAACTGCTGTATTCTTTTATGCAATAATCTCCAATGTCACACTGTCAAGGACCTAGGATTGCCCAACTACACAGCTGTTTTGTTTGGAGGTGCAGGAGAACTACCAGTGTTCTGGCAAATCACTGCTCTAGTTGGTTCTCCCTCAAAATTATTTTGGTTTTATTACATGTGTGCCTGCAAGGCATTGGCTGTTTATTTAATTTTAGTCTAAATAATTTTTTTTAAATAAAAGCAGCAAGGTTACATACAAGTTGGAACTCTTCCAATTCACATATCAGTAACCTATTTCAAACTAAAGGTATTTTCATCCAGGCAAGAAAGACCAAAGTAATGCTTGCACACATGAGCCTTCATCTCGGTTTGCTCTATTAGACCAGTAACTCAATTTTTACATGGTTTTTCTCTCACCCCAAGACACTTCTGTCTGCCAGTGTGACCCTTAGCCAACTATGTTTCATTCTCCCTCCACCAGTAAAATGCTCACAGTCAGAAATGCAAATTTTCTGTTTCTTTTCACCCCAGACACAGCCCACATTATAAAGTTCCCCGGAAAAAGAAAACCTCCTTATTTCAAAGCTTTTGCATTATTCTCCATTTATGTTACAGATAGAATTTAGTAACAAAGTGTGTACTACTCATGTTTTCACTGCAACTTTTCATGCTCAAAATGCAAAATGATGTGAGCTACTTCTTGAAAAAGCTGCATCTCTAATCTGCTTAACCCTACCTCTGTACATAACTTCCCAAAGAATTTACTGACAGAAATAAATACTGCCATATAACTACCATCTGAATTGGTTTATAAAAAATTGTACTATAAAGAAGAACTCCCTTCCTGAAAGCAGTTTGTGAATAGTCACTACTTTTATACAGCTACTTTATGAAAACATAAATTAAAAAAATAGTCCAGATGCTACTAGTACATACCCATTATTCCTGGCCATGCTAAATCCTCATTGTCATCCCTTTCCTTTCCAGGAGCTAAATGGTTAAATCTGTCTAGATGTTCTAACAAGCCAGCCAACAGAGGGATGGCACCAGCTTCCTGCATTAAGCCAGCATTTTTACTGAGGAGCAGCACTATAGAAACCACCAATTCTGGAAGAAGAATGCCTGAAACACAGAAAACACAGAAGACATTCAGATTTAATTCAAGACCTACATTTATAGCATCACAGAAGGAAATCGCGAAACAACGCATTCTGCCTTCTGTAACCACTTTAATAAAAGCTCTTGCTTTTGCCATCAAATTTGCCCTCTGTCTTTCCTATCAATTGGAAAACTAAATTGATTCTTTTTTAGTGATTTAAAACTTTGAAGAATATCTACAACATAACTCTATAATATCCTGGAAGGGGTGGATAATATAATATCCTGGAAGGGGTGGAAAGGAGGGCAAAGAAAAACCTACCTGTTAAATCTCCATCTACAACACGAGATACTTCTGCAAAATGCCTGTGACTAGTAGAAGCAATGCTGGTTGCCACAGGAAGGATATCACCAATGTGCGTGCACAGCAGAGCAGTGTATTTCTTCAGTAAAGAGCCAACGCCTAAGAGGTCTGGACCTGCATAAAAAGGAGGAAGAGAACAGAAAACCATCACATAGCCATATTTAAGAAACACATTTCAAAAGCTGCCAACATCTTCTGAAATGCAGCCACTCAGTACTAGCACTGAATTAAGAAGCCATATATTTTCAAAAGTTTATTTAAAAATGTGTTATCTAGAGCCCGTTGCCTACAAAAAGAAATTTTCCTTTACAGAAAACAATTTAAAGAAAACAGTTTCAAACACTTTTCAGACAGACTCTGCAATTAAGCTGATAAATGAGACAAGAGGATAATTTAAAATAAGAAACCGCTATCCTGTAAAAAAGGTATTACAGAAATACTTGTGGGAGGTGGGGCTTACGTTTTTTAAATAACTTACTGTATGTATTAGGGACCTGCCCAACACAATCTCCTGGGTAAAGTTTACTAACAAGAAGGCGTTGAAAACGGAGCAACAGGTCTAGAGAAGCAGATCTCTCTTTGTTATTATGTTCTTGGTCCATGCAGGAAGAAATGCGACGAGCGACATCTTTTAGTTTGGCTATCGTCTGCGAAGCGATGTTCCTAATTGATATAAAAGTATTATAAAGTACTTAAAGTGGGCTGATAATAAAGACAGTGCACAGAAACACAGGTTAAGCTTTTGCTAAAATTTCACACAAATATATAATAAACCTATGCAAAGTTTCTTCACAGGATGTTCCCTTGTTTGCACCATAGTACCCAAAAAGTCAATGTTGTTTTTTTTTATTATAGAGGCATTTTGTTTAACAGGATTCATAAAATACATCAATTTTGTACTTCTCATCATCACTCACTACAACAAAAATAACCTGACAATTTTAACTGAAAGGTTGCAATGAAAGTTTTGCACTGTAGTACAAAAGAGTCTCAATACTGATTAAATTACATAGTTACTATCACAAGTAAGTGAAAAAGCACAATAAATTTTTTCTTCATAATCTCGTAATTACATCCTGCTACACATGATACATATTAAATACTGCTGTAGCTTTGTTCTCAGCACCCTATCGGTCACACATTCACAATTCTCAGTGTCAAGAATTTAAAGTTCAGGTTTCTCCCCCACTTACAGCCCCAGCTACAGTCTCTTTGAGGTAAAATATTCAGTTCTGAATAAACAGGGCAAAACATTCAGTTGTAAATAAATTTATGCTGATTCTCATACTTTGTAAGCATAAGCTTCTGAACGGTTGTCCTACAGTTGTTAAATAGACTTTCATAGTACAAGAAGTAGTATCAAAATACAAATAAATCAAAACCACCCAAAACCTTTCTTTTAACAAGGCAATAAGTCTTTCTAAAATCAGGTTATTAAGTATAGAATTTTGCTCCTTAGCAAACATGAAATAGCAAAAGTATAAACAAGGTAGGAGAATGTTCAATGTTTTGAATTCTGAGGAGCTAAAATGCTACCAGGAGATTATTTATTTGCTAACCAAAATTAGTCATCCTTTACTGAGTAGTTCATAGAATATCTAAACAGAACTTCTGCACCAAAAAAAAAAAAAAAGACAAATTCAAAGCAATTACCTTAGTAATTGCTGAATTAGCTGAACTAATGGTAAACTTTGTTTTCCTGCAGATTCATAGATTCCAGTATTAATAAGGTCTTTGTCCAATGGAGTCCTGCTCCTATGAAGTGTTGATGCATTTGCTTCTTGTTCATCAATTTCTTTTTCTTTCTGTGCTTCTTTTTTTGCTTCTATATCCTAAAAAGTAAATCAAGTTAAAGAATATACACAAACTGCCACTGGGATTAGGAAACACTCTACTAACAAGTATTGATGATAACTTGATCTTGTTACTTTTACCTATGTCAGAAATGAAACAATTCCTACCATACAAATGTGTCTTGTATATTCCATAGCAACCACACAGGTACTTTTTTTTTAAACAATTATAATATAAAAAGCAGGGGAGGATGAAGGTAAACAGGAGCAGACCAACTCTAAATTCAATTTCCACTCCCATAAACCAAGTTAAAAGTTTATTTCTGTTCTATCTATACTGAAACACACCAGTATCTGATGCACAGTTCACAGCCAAAGGCATGTTTATTCTGTATTTTAAAAGTAACAAATCCAGGCCACTGCAGAAGAACCTGGGTTAGATTTGCTACTGAGCAATACTCATACAGAGCTCCACTCAGGTTTTAGACAATGGAAATTAACCTGTGCAGTGCAGTCACCTAGATCACTTTCAGCATCTCTCTGAAGTTGGCTCATGCATCTCTGACCTTTGCTATAACAGAAATGTGCCCTAGAAGACCCGGTTAAGAAACAAGAGGTCCCGAATGTCTTCAAAGACAACAGAAAATGCTAATGCTAGATTGTGCATTGAAGTAAAACTTAATATGTGCATTTCCTCTGCATCATAAACCTCTCCACTTACCAACGCTGGAGGAGAACCAAGAAAAAGATGTACTATGAAGAATTAAATAAACGAAGAGGCAAGGAAAAAGTACATTTTTGTTTTCACAGACATAATTTAAGGCAGTCTGTGCAGAGGTTGGCCCACCTCCAAGAGGCTAATAGAGAAAATAGTATATGCAGGATGCTTCTTTCACCCTTTGTGTAACTAGTTGCCATCTGCTGAACATTCAAAACAGTCTGAAACTGAACCTATGGAAACCTGAGATGCTGCGAAGAATTAATTCCTCTTGAATTCCTAAGTAATATGGCTGAAATTTCTGCTGGAGACATACGGGTGACATCAAGGGAGTGAAGAACTCGAGAATCCCACAGAAAGGTACAGAGCACTTCGTATGGTCCTATTACAGAGCTTTACAGAAAAGTTTGTTACATTGTTAAAATCATCACACTTGGCAACGAAATGAAACGCTCTGCTAAAAAGGAGAATATGATTCCTTCTTCCCTACAAACACTGGCTCAAGTTTCAGGTCTAAAGAAGGTAACATCAATCCACAAACTTCAGAAAACACTTGATACATCATCTTATTCTGTTTATATAATACAAAACTACAAAGCGTCTGAAACATACCTGAATTTCTGCAGTAACCGCAGCATTTAGCGCAGACTCTAAGCCTCCATCAGCCATCAAGCTGCCCACCAAGAGGTCAATCATAAATCTACGGCCTGGACTTACATTCATTTCATTTCCTGAAACTAAGGATGGAAGAAGCTGTTAGTGAACCAGAAATGTAAGCACAAAACAAAGAGCTTTAGATCTCAGGACCAACCTGCACTGGGTAAGAGCGCTGAGAGAGCCCTGGCCCGTTCTTCTGCCGTTGGCAGCAACACGGACCAGCCGCTCTGCAGCACCGCCTGGGCGGCCGACTGCACCGTGTTCAGAACACCAGCGTTGCTTGCTAATGTCACCACTGTCTGCTTCAGGCTGTTGAGCAGGATACTGCCCAAACCTAAGCTGAGGCATTCCGGATCCACCTGATGACTAATGGCAGCATGAAGCTGAAAAAAGAAAGGGGGGTTGCGGGGGGAAGGCAAATTTGAATTGAGATGTCAACTTGGGAAAAAAAAAAAAGTCCATCCTGGTGCAACTAAGTTCGCTGATCGACATACAAAGGGAAAAGCAAGCTTGCTCAAACACATACTTTATTTAAATTAAAAGCCAAAGATCGTGAACTATATTTACCTATATCCCCTAAATCTCTGAACCGTAAATAACCTAAAGAATAACCTCAACTGATTCTACTTCACTACAGCATGCTAGGAAAAGCAGCATCTCTCCAGTGAATGTCAGATACCTTCTAAAGAGGACATTAACGCTTAAAAACGCTACTGAGAATTCTTAGAAATGTTCAAAATCTCTGAGTGTACGGGCTTACTCAGTGAGTATATAAGGCTTAAACCATTTACATTTATTCTAATAGTTCACTTTTAATGAGATCCAAAAGCTGTTGAGAAGAAAAAAAACAACCACTAGCTGCCAAATTTCAAAGAGTAGAAAGTGATATTGTACTTATCTCACTTTTTAAATCAATAAAAATGTTTTAAAGCACATTAAGTCCACTATTTTCATCCAAGCAATTAAGTGAAACATTTAGTTCAACGACTGCTCAATGTGTGAGGAACTGAAGGTACCTGAAGCCTGAGAAGGTTTAATGTTGCCACAGCCATACACTCCTTTTCCTGAGGAGGGGGCCAGTCAGAGGATCCATCCATTCCTTCTGTCACTTGCCTCAGTAAAAGGTCTAGCTGCTCAAATGTCATGGGGCATACATCCACCACAAAAGGCACCCGCAAGCCTATTGACCACTCGGAACATGATGACCAAGCAAAACTCTATAAATGGAAACAATATAAAAAGTCCAACAGTTATCTCCCAAATACAAGATGACACTGACTAGAGATGGAAGTGTAAAGCTAACATCTGCTTTCCAACAGTAAGAGAAGATGCAGAAATAATATCAGGAACATCTGTTGAAGAGAACCCTCCACTCACATCCTTGTAAACATACAAAAAACCCTACCAATCCCAGAAAATAATTATCTTATCACATTTTCCAAAGTGCTGTTATGCCAGACCAAATATCTCACTATCTTTGCTGCAGGATACATTCTGTTTGACAACTCTTCTTGACAATTGCTATTCCAGATACAAGCAAAACAGGTAAATAGCTGCTTCTCAGATTATCCAACAGAGGGCAGCTAGTCATCCCGTTTTGGCAGAGGAACAGCACAAGATTTTTTTTTTCCAAGCTTTCATTTATTCAGAATAAGAAATAAGAACAAAAGTAGTCACGCAAGCAGAGAAAAAAATGGACTGGGATTAGAGTACAGAACTAGTCTCAGTGAGAGACAAACACAAATCGCAATTAACAATTCAAAAATAAAACTTACCTGAGCAGGCCCACAAGCAATTCCAACGATATGCTTCGTGTCTAATCCTGGGAGAGCCGCGGGCTCTGGTTTGGTGACCCGCAAAGTATCAAAATGTTGACACTGATCATTGCTTCCCCAGCTATGCACTTCACTATCTTCAGTCAGTGCTAAACAATGGGTAGATCCTGCTGCTACATCTATCACTTTTTTTCCTGATAGGAAAGTCAGATATTGAAAATGTAACTTAAAGATTACAAACATTAACAGAAAAATATCAGAGGTAAGGAAAACTGTGCTAATTACAACCATACTTAACTATGAACCAATTATGGATGACAAGAGTCTCACGTTTGCCTTAGTAGTGAATTGGAAGAGTACAGCAAAAGAAAAACCAAGGAAAGATTCAAAGATTCTTAAGAGACAGCTTTAGTACAAAAGTCTGCAAGTTCAAAAAAGAAATCTTCTCTTTTGTATCCCTTCTACTTAGATACTTTCTCAGGAACGGTTTATTGAAAGATTTGCCCATCTATTAACAGAGACTGTAAAGTTATATTGTAGTCATTAGTTCAGAAGTTACTTTCAATTAGATCATCCATCATATATGAACAACCATTTTAGGAAAAACAGAGCAATAAAAGATGTTTCTTCCTCACCTTCCCCTACAAAACCTCAGGTTTCTCACAAATGCAAGAAACAACCTTCACTCTCTTACAAACTCATCAAAAGTACCGGCACAAACACAACTTGAACATTACTTGTTGCCTGTGATTTTTATTTATTCCATTCACATGCCTTAATCTAAGCATATATATATTTTAAAAATATACATTTATTTGCATGACAATGCAAAAATACATATTTTAAATAGGCATTTTTGTGCATCTAATAAAAGAAAAGCAGTAAGAATAAAGAGAACACAAGACTGGTAGCATTTAAAGTGGTCGTAACAAAGCGGCTCTAAGTCTGCTAGAATTCTAAAGGTAAAAATGCAGAAGTGACGGGAAACATGCACGATTACCTTTTTCAATGCAACCAGCATAAAATATGACAGAGTACGTGGTACCATAATTCTTGAAGTTGAGATCATTAGTGTCTGGTAAAAAGATTTCAACAACAGCAAAAAAGAACTCTGGAACATGTGCAGCTCTGATAATTACCTTTTAAGCCTTCCAGCAGTTTGGGATACCGAACATGCTCTTCCGTTCCATGCCCAAGTCTCTGATTGTCACCTTTTCCCCAGGTGTAGACCTGGCCATCTTTGGTTAAAGCAATAGAAAACTGGCTCCCGCAGCGCACTTTCACAATGTCCAGATCTTGAAGTTTTTCTATCAGCTTGGGAGTCTTGCAACCATCACTGCCTCCTCTTCCCAGTTTTCCATAATCTCCATCACCCCACGACCACACTTGGCCTTTAAATCAAGGGATAGAAAACAAAAAAAATTGCATTGCTTTTTCATGTAATTAAGTCAACTGTTTTGACAAGCAAGTTCTTAAAAATCTGAGATTCTATAATAAGCACAATTTTCAATTTGTAATTTAAGAATAGCAGTTATGAATTAATTTCTAATAGTTAATGAAACTAAGAAAGAAAAATATTTGAAAAGTTTTAATGTTGATAAAACTAAACATAAAAAGGGTAACATAACACGCACAAAAAATTCAGTGTGCAGAAAGTCCTTCTTAAAAACATCTGAAGTATAGAACTCACTGCAAATCAAGCCTGTAGTATGATCTTCAGTAAAAAGCTGTCTTCTTTTATTATAAGGTGTTCTTTTATTATAAGGTGTTATTTATAAGAACTTGCCAAATCTTTTTCCACATCAAATGGCCAAATTGTCTGTGAAACCTGTTTTCTCATTTTCAGTTCTTGCCATTCAACCATTTCACAAAATGAAACTATAAGTGCCCCTGTCTATCAAATTCTTTTGAAATACACTACTAAATCTCAGGCCTGATGTAGGAAGTCAGAAATAGTCAAGTCATTCTGCATCTGCATTAAACAAAACTATGGTTCAAGAATGGTAAACCCATGCGTGTCCAAAAATAAAGTCTGTTTCACACTCTGATGCATTTCTGTTTCATGTGTGTATAAGCCAGTCTCTAAGGTACTCCGATAAGCCAGGGAAGCACGCAAGGAAACAAAGAGGGAAGAAAAAAAAAAAAAAAACAAAAACACCCACCAAAAAAAAAAAAAAACACCACAAAAAAAAAAAAAAAACCACAAAAAAAAAAAAAAAACCACAAAAAAAAAAAAAAAAACAAAAAACAAAACAAAACAAACCCCACCACCCTGGGTTTCCATGTCCTGGATAAGCAAATCTTTCAGCTTTTAAATACAGCACATCACCATAACCAGCTATATTTCAAAGGAACAACTAGCTTCCAAGAACTATCTGCTTTCTAAGGGATGACTTTGAAGCTTAACTTCACATAGTGAAATTCAGGTTTTGAGCCTGTCTCATGTCAGGCACCTCACCCAGGGACGTTGGGAAGCAGAATTTCAATACAGCCTCTGTTTGGCACCTCCCATGGGTTAACATGCACAACTCCCCTACCCAAAATTCTGGCTGCTGTGACAACATGAGTTATTTGCACTTACATAATAATGCATAAAATTTAGACACGTATAAACATATATGTAGTATTTTGTGCATATATGATACATTTACATGGGTACTTTAAATATATACACACACCATAAACAGAAATATATATTTGCATATTCATAATTAATATATCAAATATCTATGCAGGGAAATATATCTGCATACATTATATGCAAAATGCATAAATGCACATATATATTCCCCCAAAAGGAATTCCGGCTAAAAATTCTTACAGAATTGAAGCCACTAGAAATAAGCATATCTGCAGTATAAATATCTTCAGAATGAAAGGAAGAAAAGGTAAGCTTACTTAAAGTGTTGTTACATTTTGCTACTAACCATTTTCGGTAACTGCCAGAGTCTGAGCATCTCCACTCCCACAGGACACATCAATAACTTTGAGCCCTTTCAGCCCCGTGACCAGCATTGGGATGGTCTGATCTTCACTGGAACCTTCAAAACAAAGTAGTTCTGTGAGATGCAAAACCAGGAAGGCCTGGTATGGGTTGGTTTGTGTGGTTTTTTTGGCTGGTTGGTTTTTTGCTTGTTTGGTTTTGTTTTGCTTAAGTTGCTTTTGAGTGTTTTGTTGGGGGGGGCGGTGTTGGTTTGGTTCAGTTTTCAGATTTGAGCATCACGATTGAGCTGCCACATGATTTCTTAGGTATCTAATCTGGATTTAACCCATGAGGTAGTCTTTGCTTCACAAGGAAAAGAGAATAGCGCAGACTATTCTTCTCCATCCAGTTGCTTATGTTCACATACTTCACTGAAATTTAATGGTTTTGAGACAACCCCTCCCATAATTATTCCAATTTATGTGAAACCACATATGGTTCTCAAATCAGCTTTAGGTAAATTGGACAAAAGAGCACTGGAGACAGGCACTAAACAATTATTTAACAAACACCTTACTTCAAGATATCAAATAACATACCGTGACCAAGCCTGCCATAGTTTCCTCGTCCCCATGTATACAGCTCTCCTTCAGCAGTAATAGCTGCACTATAGGTGCTTCCACATGCAATATGAACAACATGTTTCCCAGCTTGTTTTCCAGATAAAGCAGATATCATCTTCGGTTCCTCCAGAGGACTATTTAAAGAGAAGGTGATATATTTCACAAACAGTGATCCGATGACTAGACGATAAAAGATCTGACATACTTGCTAGAAAACAACTGCTGCAGTTCTATCTGCAAACTTTATTACTAGTCTGAATGATCGAGATATAAGTAGTCTATAAACCAAAAATTAAGTTCAGATTGTTCAACAACATACAAACCACTGAAGGAATGTCTGCCAACTATGATTTCTATTTCCAATTAAATTAATGCATAGTTTTTTAAAAGCATTTATCTACTATTAAAAAAAAAAACCTTTCATTATGATATCTGAATAATTTATTTCATGACATTGCTAAGCCTTGTGTAGTAACTCTCTTGCTTTATACAGAATTCAGAACTGAGGGAAGACACTTAAAACCTCTAAAATACACTGATGTTACACCCCTTACAGAATGCCCCTGTAGAAGACTGCCCCTACACAAAAGCAGGACAATAATGCTGCTGCTTAACACAGGGGAAAAAAAGGAATGGTACATGCAACACGACTACATAGGAAATGATGACCCCACTCCAACATTTGAGTCAATGTTTCGAGAGAAAATGTGTTGTGGATTCATAAAAACATGAATAGAAGGCCTAATAATGGTGCAGCCACTATTACACAAGTATTTCAGAAAGAAGCATTAATACAGAACTGGGAATATTACAGGCAGATAGAACACGCAGAAAGAATGCAATTTCTGTTCAATAACAGAGACAGATGTCAAATACTGAATGTGCTTGTATAAACAACTAAATAGTTTTTACTATGAATTCAGAACACTGCCAAATAAATATGATTATTTTTATTACATACACTGTATCCCCATGGCCTAGTCTTCCACCATCTCCACAACCCCAAGAGAAAACTTCACCATTTGCTGACAAAGCAAGATAGTGATGTCCATCTGAGTGTGCTGCTATCTTCACAATATTTCTGGAAGCTAGACTCTGCACCAGCTGTGGCCCCTGTGAATCAAACAACAGCAATATACTTACAAAAACTGCTCATATTTTCCATCACTTGCTAATATGCAGAATAACTAGATACAGTTTTCCCAAGGCTTTACCAAAACAGTACACTCAAATCAATGAAGGCATAAAGGAAAAAAAAAAGGTCAAATCTACAATGCAAGTCTGACAAAAATAATGCTTGAAGTTATTTTGCTTTCATCCTGTTAAGGTCTTCAGTGTATACGAAAACGGTGTTTATATTACCGTTACAGGCAATTTTAATGGCAAACATTTCTGTTTCAGTATAGTTTTGCTTGAGAAACTAAACAGTTCAGGCACAGCATTACATCACTGAAGTAAAATCCATTTCATATCTGCCAATTTCTACAGTTGTCAGCATAGTAACGAAAGCAATTATAATTGTATTCATAACCTATAGATAGAAATTACAGAAATCAGATGCATTTCATCAAATCAATATAAGAGATCAAAACCTATTTCTGAAAGTTCAAAACCAACAATATAGAAGCTCACAAAAAATCAGCATGTCTTCATCTGTTCTTCCAAGATGGCGTAAACAGTTAAAGGGGCAGACTAATGCTATGAAGTAATACAGAAGAGAACACATTTTTAAAAACATATAAAAAAACCACTCACCAGAGTATCGCTGTTGTACGCTTGTGTATAAACTCGTCCATTCCTAGATAATATTAGAAAACGCTTCTCTGCACAGGCAACCTGCACAACGCCAAGATTGGCAAGTCCTTCACATTGAATTGGACCACTCACATTAGCATAATATTTCCAACCTATTAAGCCCCAAGCAATGACCTCTTGTAGAGATCCCTAGAAAAAAAAAGAAATTCTTTAAGTATTAATTTTGAAGCATGCAACTTAATAAAACGCATAGAGCAGATTATTTTTTAAAACTTTATATGTCAAATATACTCAAATCTGTAACAGTCATTACTGCCAGTAGTTAATAAAGCTTACCCATTAGAAAATACCAAAAATAAAAACTTGTATGCATGATACTTAGTTTAGTCTGGTACCAAATAATCTATAAATATCTATTTCAAGTGTTCTGAGATTTTCCAAGTTGGGAAGTTTAACATTTACTTTATTTATTTATTTTTTTTCTAAATACATCAGATCTCGAACATTTATAAAGTCTGGTCTTGAGCATTTCCTCTGATAAATACAGGGAACAGCTCAAAATATGGCAGAATTAGCCACAGTGTGATAAGAACAAATGGTTTACAAACCAAAGAATTGTACTCCAAGGCTAACTGAAAGAGCGCTCATGAAATAAGATACCCAGGTAAGACAAGTTTAAGCAACCCGATCTTACCTTGTGAAAATCAAAACAAAATTTGAAGTATCTTAGGAGTTGTTTTCCTTCCAAACTGAAAATCAGTTATACTTCTAGGAAAAGTATCTTACTAAATTTGATGTTGCAAACAGTTACCTTATGCAATGTAGGAGAGCTACACTGTGGAGGCATACAGGGGGTGGCCAGACGATCTAAATGGGCCATGATCACTACAGCTGTTTGTCTCAGATCAATCGCCAGCTCATTGTCCTGTGGTAAAGTCAGATACCTTAGAAAACTTTCATTTGGACTCAGAGGGTAGGTCAGGAGCTAAAGAAGAAAAAAGAGCAGTCAGAAAAATATTCAAGGTATTTCTATACCACCATACATACAGATACACAATCTATTTTAGACATGCTGAGTGTCTGTACAAGGTTAAGAGAAACCAAATTAACTCTACACATCCCTTTTCTTACAGTAGGGGAAAATTCCAAACATGTATATTGAAAAAATATAGTAAAATTAGAAATAGAAAGTTACAAGCATAATGGAACTGAGTTTTACTATCTTTCATCAACCTCAATAATATTCACTAAGATTCATAGTTAAATTAACTTCAAACACAACTAAATAGAAGCCACCCAAATATATAGAAAAGTTAACTGGCCGCATCTCTAAGTTAATTATCACAAAAGCACTAACTCTGAAACACAATGCTTACCTCTAACCATACTATGACATTCCTCCTCCTACCTCAAGAAACTCAGACGTATGCATGAAAACCAAGCAACAGTGATGTATATACGTACTACGTGGAAAACACTACTGCCAATTCTGTTCAGATTATTTTATAATTATTTTAGCCAGCCAAGTGAAATTTGATACCAGCACAATGCTCCTTTCAAATAATCCAAAGGTAACTACCTGGATCTCTTCCTCAGTATTGGGCGTGTCTTTATTACATATTATACTCTGAAATCTTTGTAGCAAAGGTAGAAGGGGTGCACTCGTTCCCTGTGCAGATCGCTCATTATCTGTTTCTCTCGTTCCATTATCCCAAAGTTGAAGCAACAACATAACTGCAGACAACATTTGACTGAAAGACAAAGTTTTGATCTTCTATTAATAAGCATTCCTAAAAACACTGGTTTAGGTGACCCATACAATTCACTTTCTACGTTTTCAAGTTTAGCGGTGTCAGATGCCATGGCTTTCCATTTTAAACAGATCACCAAAACATCAAAAATGCATTTTGAAATCTAGCTAACATAAGATCTTGATTGCCACTGCATTACAGGAGAGGTTCACATGCTTTGAATCTCTATCATTATGTTAAGCCCAAACCCATGAAAACTGACGACAGGCACCGCTCAGGCCATTCCACGGTTGAAAACCAGAGTGCTCGTGCTGCTCACCTCAGTGTACCCCTCTGCACCGCCAGCTCTAGCAATATGGCAAGCGCCAAGTGCTGGTCTTGTAACGGAATGTTTCCGGGCCCTTTGGTACTGGGAGCTCCATGCACATCTCTATGTGAAGTCAAACAAAATACATTAACTAAGAAGTAATCAGAAACGATGCATATTTCCTTACCAAAAGCATCTGCAGCACACCAAGAACTGCTAAATTTACAGAAAAACATCAAAATGGTGCTGAAAGCTGCCCCAAGCTTCACTATCTACTCTATAGCTCTATTAAACATGATGAGAACATGAAAAACATTTTTCACAGGTGAAATTCAAATATTCTTTATGATAGTCACTACAAGGATGGAGTTTGAGTATTCAAAAGACAATTTGTGGAATATTGTACAAGGGTAACTTTAAGCCTCTTTGAATAACAGGGAAAAATCAGAGGAGTGCTCCAAGTCCAATATGAGTGTATTTTCCCCCATATATACAGAAGTCTGCATTATTTTACTATACTATGTACAATTAAGTGTACAAATATTGTGTATTACCAAAGCACTCTTCATGAGGATCCAGTTGACACTAGTAAAACACTATTTTTCAGTCTACGTGTAGTCTATTAAGTCTACATGCAGTGATTCAGAACACTCAAATTCAGATTTTTCTTAAACAGTTAAAAGGAATTAAATCATATTTAAAGAGCATCATTTCAACAGTTCATGTATTATTTCTTGTTTGTGTAACAATAATAGAAAAAGAAAGTAATCTTTTTCATTTTCCATAAACTATTACGTTTATAACATCAGCTGCTAAGAGATTCAAGTTTGCCATTTAACAGCTACTTCAGCAACGCTCCAAAAAAAAGAAACTTACCCAGTCACAACAGACCTTAGGAATTTCGTAGCTCTTTCTACCACTTCCAGCCATACAGAAGACACAGTCCCTTCATCAAAAAGCGATGCCTCTGGTAGAGCTCGTAGTGCATCAAGCGATTCCTGTAACAATTCGCTGCACAAGTCTGCATCTTCACCTAAGGAACACAGTAATACTAGTTACACTCTCATCTTTATAGAAATTACACAAATTTTTACACACAATGTTTTGTGGATTCTTTTTTTAACTTCAAGATTACAAGTTACTTAACAATATGCACAGAGTTCTCAATTTTCACACAAAAATTTTGGCTGTAAGACTTCTGAAGACCTATCTGCGTGACAAAAAATTTATTCAGAAAGGTGACAACTCTTAAACCAGCTCATCCCACTGTATATCTGCTGAGAATATCAGAGGAAGATCTAGGGCTGGCCGGTCAAGGAGCGAGCCAAACAGCTCCTCTCTGAACAAACAGCACAGACTGAGACAAGCAAGTGGGTTAAGGTGGCATAGATGACAATTCTGCCAACCTGTGCAATTCGACAATCACTGACAAGTAGACAAACTAATCACAAGTTTCACACTACTGCTCCAAACTCCTTTTCTAAGCTGCTGCTATCATGTAGTAATGTGTTTGATCAACCCTATATCTCACTTTTCTGAAACCTGGCATCGAAAATACATTCCTCCTCATGAAATCCCAGCTTCCCTTCCTAAACATAAAAGTACCCCAGCACAACACATTGTTGGTATGGGCTTGGATGCCTTCGATCAGCAACAATATTGTTTGGCATAACACCCCATAAACATCAAACATGACTATGCAAATCTAACATTTATAAATGTATAGATCTATGCAAATATTTAAGACAGACACATATTTTAATGAATTGTGTCTTCTAATGAAAAATATAAGCAATATGCCACAGAGCAGACCTACCTGACCTCCAGGCTCTACGAAGGAACGCAAATGCAAATGAAAGTGCTGCTCGGGATCCAACTCGTGCAAGTCCTTCTACACCTTTGCCTACAGGTCTTGGGCTAAATAAAATTATATATGCATTCTCTCAATATATACATATATATATGCATTCTCTCAATATATACAATAAACATATACATATTCATATTAGTTTGTATATTTGACAAGTTTATAATTTAGCTATATGCATGCATATATAATTACACTTCTTTTTTTTTTCCTAAAGAATTCTGATTGCCTTTTGAGAATGAAGGTGATCAACATCAAACTGTCAACAAACAAAATTCAATTTCAGGCGCTTCAAAGAACAACCAATTCAACCTCCAACATCAAAAAGCTGGTTACTCAGAGTGAAATTATGATGGTGTATTCAAAATACACAGATGTAAGGTACTTCATGTACTCATTTACTCAGGAAGTTTATACTTCTAGTTAATTTAGACTGCATAAACTACACTTATAGGCTATTTTCAAATGAATCTTCAACTACTGGTAATTAATTCCATCAATTTTGTCATTCCGTATCTTTCCATTCAAATATCAATGTTACAAATCTCTCTTTGCAGCTTCTGTATTGGCATGTGTAAGGAACAGAGATAGCATGAACTTTTGTTAATACTCACTGGACTCACATATGTTTCTGTTACATTTTCTTTTTATGCAAACGATCACATTAAGTTAAGCTTTCCTTTGTAGTGAAGGACAGGCTTTCTCTCAGAAAGACACCAACAGCTCAGTTTTCTTTTTAATCTCACATCAAAAGAAAATGAGCTGCTGAGGACTTTTTCAAGAGAGAAAAAATTTTGACTGGCACTTTTAGCAGCCTGATAATGTAAATATATCAGTGCTCATTTTAATCAGAACTGGAAAAAAAACCTGCAGAGAACAGACTATTCAGAGAAAGATATCATCATCAGAACTCCAATCCCATAGTATCTAGTTACGATATCTACTTACTGTCTCCTTTCATTTTTTAAGCTAGAGACCATCTAACCTAAAAATTTCCCTGGTTGAATTGCTTGTTCGGTCAGACAGTAACCTTGTTCAGCTACTGAATACCTTCTTTAATGCCTCATCTGGTAGATTTTTTCTATTTTTAGGTCAACAAGCTATCTAGACATGGCAAGTAATCAGACAATTTCTTATTCAGTTATTTCTCTGGAAACAGTCTCATATGAAATGTACAATTACAGCATTTCTCACCCAAGCTAAGGAAAACTATGTTCAGCCTTCATGTATTTGTATTTTTAAATCCGTTACGTGCCTTCACTGAGCAAGTATTGACAAAAAAAAAAAAAAGGTTATTAGAACTATGTAACCTACACCAGCATCCTTTCTGAAATAGGCTTGTCCATACACTCCAGCTGAGCAGAACAAAAGGAATGCCTCAATAAAACTATACTTGCAGCTCAAAGAATAATATCTACAGCAATCTTTTCTAATAAAAACCCAGCAGTATGAACAGAGACACTATAAGCAAGCATCAGCCAAGGAGGAAAACTGTGGCAGATAACACCATGTAAAACCATCTTAAGAAATAAAAAGAGTTTCTTGACTGCTAATGTTTCATGAGTAAGAAGAAATCACATTAAGCTCTCACATATAGGTTGATAACCTTTCAGTGACTTCCCTAATACATTTACTTGTTTGTGCACGTGTCATTACCTTTTCTTATCCACAGCAGGCAGAGGAATATTACTGCTTTTCCACTTAACTTTGACATTCTCCTGTAGAACTGTCCTGTTCAACGCAATGAAATATCGTTCCAGGATAACTAGCCTCTGCTTTAGCCTCATAGCTGAAAGAGCTGTTGTAGCAGTTTGTGTGGCCAGAGTTTGCTGTTCCTTCACTAGTACATGAAGGCACTCCTTCAATTCATTCACATCTGAAAATCAGAGAAAAACATCATTTTATGGGTGTTTATCCTTCTCATAAACATATCAAGAAAAATCAAGACAAACTGAAAACTGTGAACTGACCACAAGTCTGAACCTCAAAACCCAATGAAATTCCTTGTTTCCATATTTAATGTGCGAATTTCTTACCCACAGTATAACAATCACAATCATGCTTAACACGTGTTTTGACAAAGGTTATCATCAAAACTGGTTTTGTGTGAATACATCTAAACCTTCATATTTCATGTCTGAAATTAAAACATCATGGGAAATATTTATGCGTCTCAAAAAACCAAGCTAAACAGCAAATTCTTATCAAGAGCAGATGTCAGAGACTTGTATGTAGGCAACAACCTCGTAAGTCCCCATTAAGATATGCTTTCATTTTACACTGATACACATTAACTTAAGTTTCTCAGAAGTTATAAAACTACTCTCAGAAGCTCTAGAATCACTACCAAGAGCTGCTAAGCTTCTGAAACAAATGTCAAATAATGCTTTCAAGTACTATTACCAAATAAAATATTTGACTTATGTACCACGACCAGAAAATTAATTCTTCATCAACCAGAAGAAGCAGTCAACAGCCCCAAGTCCTAGTAATCTAATAATGGAGGGTAACAAGTACAGTGTCAAAAAAACAACAACAAAAAAAAAACACAAAAAAAACCCCAACCAACTTTAAAATAAAAACTTGGAAATCGTGTATTTTTGCATTTCCTGTAGCTTTAATTACCAAGAAGAACATCAAAATTTTCTTTTCTGTCCCTTTATTAAGAGCCTGATCACTGGAACACCCCACTCTGCTTTGCACCAAATTACTGTACTCACCCCTGAACAACCACATTTGTCACCTGGCTGCTAAACAGAAGTGCTTTTGTTTTAACTGACACCTGACTAAGAGGTAGGAAAAAAAACATAGGTAACAAACCAAAAAACATCACTACACGCACACACACACACAAAACCAACACATTTTTTTGAACAGCTGCCTCCAAGCTATAGAAATTCAGACACAATTACGGTAGTCTCTAGAGTTGAAAATTGTACCTAATGAGGCATGTTTTTTGCAACCATAACTGTATAAAGTATTTCAAACTTTTGTCTCCACTCTGCAAGACACCTTTGCATATCCAGCAGAGAATTCAAGTGGCCTTCTCTGCCACTAGATCACATTGCACAGTCACTTATCATTTGTTGTCAGCCATCACCCCAGCCTGTTTTCAACATTGCGACTCACATTTCATGATTTCTTAATGTGTTAGATTCCTTTCCTTGAGGCAATTTACATCCTTCCACCTGACTACAAGGAACAACTTTTAAATCTATTCTTATTCGTCGAAAAAATAAGTGTTTCTTGCAGTCTAGACCTTAAAAAAAAAATTAGACAAAAGCAATAGGAGCTACTAGACACATTCATACCTTGACTCAAACACAAGAAATTTGACAAAAAGGCCACACCATACTTAATATCAGGTCTACAAAATTCCCTAAAGAACTTTACAGCACAGTCACATATCAACAAGTTACACAGATACAGCTACTTCAGATCACAACATAAAGTACCACATTAATAAAACAGACACCTGCCAAAGGTATGTTTCATTTGTTTGGTTTGGCTTTTATAATGTCCCTTAACATTATGGCCATATAAAAGTTTACTCAAAAGGTTTAATGGATGACCAACCATACCAGTACCCAGTCTGAAGCTTCAGTATACCTCCAGGCTGATTGAACTAAAATTTTGTTTACACCACAATTTTGAGTGAAAAATCTCAGTTGTGAAGTGTGAATATTACTCAGAACAGCAAAGTAAAAAGTTCTACAAAATATAACCTACATGTTTTGAGGGTGCTGCTGTTGTCTTAGTGCTGTAACCTTTGTTTTGTAAGGAAAAATACAAAACTCATCTTGCAGCACATGGCTTCTGCATTTGAGTATCATAACAGAACATGGTCAATACCGACATGCTAGTTTCATTATCCCTCTAAACAAACCATCAGAACAGATAAAAATCAGGTTGTTTGGGGTTTTGGGGGGGGGGTTGGTGTTTGGGGCATTTTGGTGTTGGTTTTGTTTTGTTTTTCCTTCCCCTTCCTGAACACTAAAGCCCTCCCAAACTCTAAATACCAGCAGGAAATGACAACGAAGTAAGAAATGACCACGCTCTCCACTTCACAGAGCGGCTTTTCTGAACACTGTTCTTTGTCGCAACTGATTTCATTCTGCAGATTCATTCCCCACACATTCCCCTCATGTATCTATAGGAAAAGTAATGAAATAGTCAAACAAGGCACTTTAGTTAATGCTTATATCTGGGGAAGAGAGAGTCTATGTTCAGTGCTACAGAAACCAAGCACTAGTTGCCAGACTCAGCAGAGTCCATGGAGTAACACAGAGCTACACGATTCACCGTTCCTCCCTGGCTGGCAAGTTCTCTAAATGTGGACACCCTCTAAAGTTATTTTGTGTGAGTTGAAGAGTAAGATGAAAAAGCCCTTCATTTCAAAACTACACGCTTATTAAACATGTCACGGGGACTACCGGAAAAAAAAAAAACAGTACAGGCAGAGGCCACCTACAATCCTCCAGCAATTACTTTACAAGGAAGTTCATAGAATCATAGAATGTCCTGAGTTGGAAGGGACCCACAAGGATCACTGAGTCCAACTCCTGTCCCTGCATGTGACAACCCCACAGTTCACACCATGTGTCTGAGGGCCTTGTCCAGTCTCTTCTCGAACACTGTCAGGCTTGGGGCCGTGACACCTCCCTGTGGAGCCTGTTCCAGTGTCCACCACCCTCTGGGGGAAGAACCTTTTCCTCATGTCCAACCTGAACCTCCCCTGGCACATCTTCCTGACATTCCTCAGGTTCTGTCACTGGTCACCAGAGAGAAGAGATCAGCGCCTGCCCCTCCTCCTCCCCTTGTGAGGAAGCTGTAGCCCCGTGAGGTCTCCCCTCAGTCTCCTCCAGGCTGAACAAACCCAGTGACTTTAGCTGCTCCTCGTACAGCTTCACTCCAAACCCTTCACCAATTTCGTGTCCCTCTTCCAGACACTCTCCCGTAGCTTTACACCATTTTTATGGATACACAGAGTGCTCCAGGTGGGAGCTTCCTTGGAAGTCTACCACTGCATACCTTCCAATCCACTTCCGATCAACCACAGTACTGCTGTTACCAGCACCCCAGACATTCTGATGCAATAGGCGACACAAACTATCATATCAACTTTGAATGCATAGAAAACAGAATCCTATGGAAGCACATGCAACAAGTGCACATCAAGCGGTACCAGCTGTAAAGCTGGTCATTTTATACACACACAATACTGTGCCTGTGCAGGAGAAAGACCACAGTTTCACAACGGGACTCACAAAATTAATTCCTATTGGTTCAGCAATACATACTGAGGGTAACCTGCAAGATACTCAACATCCTACTCAGTGATCTGGTAGGACAACCAGCTCATTTGAAAAAAAAAAAACAACACTACTGTAGGTTTTAAGTACCTCAAAGGTTCAATTCCCTTATACAAAACCATTCCATAATTTCACGGGCCACGCAATGTTTCATGAAACAAAACTTCACAATAGTGCTTTCCGAAGTAAAGGATTTTAAAAGTAAGTTATTTTGCTTTCCTGCCAACAAATAAAACAAAAATCTAATTAAGACAATACAAGAGCTAGAAAACGAATCAACTGAATTCTGTCTTCAGCTTTTTATGAAGAAAAAGGGCTGGAAATAATTCAGTTCTTAAGTGATTACATTCAAAAACTAGTAGCATAAAGAACTGTCCACTTACAATATACTATTTTTTAAATACGTAAACAGTGCACGCAAAAATATTTTTTCTTATAGAAAATATTATTTAGCTTCACCAAGATTCAAACCATATAAAAATAACCTGCATGAAGCATAAACTTAAATTTACTGAATTTAGTTGTAATAAAACTCCTTCCTCCTTCTCACCTTGCCTTCACAATCCCAAATGACTACAACTTTAGGAAGGCTTGCTATGAAAATTAAATAATGCTGTTCTTACAATATTTTATAGATGCTTCTTTAATATTTCAAGAATGCAGAAGAAAGTTCACATGCGAAGTGTAGTGAACACTGGAACAGGTTATAGTAGTCCTATAACTCAAACATCTCAAAACTGAACCAAGGACTGTCTTGTTTTATTAAAAGTAACATTATTTTACAGTGAGACATCTATACGCTTTTTTAAATGTCCTCTTATTCTATAAGTAAATTTATCTTTACAGAAACTCAGTTCATCTTTAGAAAGATTTAAATATATCCAGGAATCAACCCAGTGAAATCGATTTCAGTAAACCCTCAAGACTGAACAACGTTCATCACCAAGGAACAAAATACACTAATGAGAGAATAGCTTATTAATAGTAACGATTCAAATTTCATCTGAGAAGGTTACAGGGAACTCTTTAAACAAAACTGTTCATACGCCACTACACCAGCCCTTGATGCTAACCACCCCCTAAAAATGGTTTGCTTTGCCAGTTATTTTATGAAGGGTGGAGACGTTATTTACCTAATCCATGCCTACGATATGAAAAGTTTAAGTCATACCACACAAGTTTAAACTCTCAAGCTACCATTAGCAGAATAGTTGTTAACTGACAACTACAGTCAGATATATTTCTGGCTACACTAGAGATAGGTAAGGGTTCTACCATCTTCTATTAAAATTTTTATCACATCACTCTCCACCCACAACAACTAACATAACTACACATCTTCACTTCTTATAATAATTCCTCCTGCCAGAGGTTCTCTGCATTAGAAGGAAAGATACCGGTAATGCTTAACACAGATTATTTGGCAGAACAGGGTTAAGAAGTGACACGTTTTTAGGTATGTCAGCAAAACTGAAGGGCAGGAAAAACAAGCAGCTGAAGACAGTAACTTCTTAAACCATCTCAGCCACAGCCTGGACACCAGCCTGACAGGAGTCCAAGGCAGAAAGCCTGTCCCAAGGCATGTTTGCTCCTGATTTACCAGCTCAAAGAAAAATTAACATACTATGACAAGGTGACCTGCTTAGCAGGTGAAGGAAAGACTGTGGATGCTGTGTACCTACACTTCAGTTACTTTGACAGCATATCCCACAGCATTCTCCTGGAGAAGCTGGCAGCTCATGGCCTGGATGGGTGTACTCTGCAATGGATACAGAACTGGCTGGATGGCTGGGCCCAAAGAGTTGTGGTGAACGGAACCAAATCCAGCTGACGGACAGTCACAAGTCGTATTCCCCAGGGCTCATTATCGGGGCCAGTTCTGTTTAATCTCTTTATCAATGATCTGGATGAGAGGATTTAGTGCACCCTTAGTAAGTTTGCGGATGACACCAAGTTAGCAGGAATGCTGAACTACTGGAGGGTAGGAAGGCCATACAGAGGGATCTGGACCGGCTGGATCATTGGGCTGAGGCCAATTGTATGAGGTTCAACAGGCCAAGTGCCTGGTCCTGCCCTCGGGTCACAACAACCCCAGGCGGCACTACAGGCTCGGGGAAGAGTCACTGGAAAGCTGCCTGGAGGAAAAGGACCTGGGGGTGCTGGTGAGCATTCAGCTGAACATGAGTCAGCAGTGTGGCCAGATGGCTAAAAAACCTAACAGCACCCTGGCTTGTATCAGAAATAGTGTGGCCAGCAGGACTAGAAAAGTGATCGTCCCCTGTACTCAGTGCTGGTGAAGCCACACCTCGAGTCCTGTGTTCAGTTTTGTGGCCCCACTACCAGAAAGACATTGATGCGCTGGAGAGAGTTCAGAGAAGGGCAGTGAAGCTGGTGAGGGGTCTGGAGCACAAGTCTGATGAGGAGCAGCTGAGGGAACTGGGGCTGTTCAGCCTGGAGAAAAGGAGGCTGAGGGGAGACCTTATCATTGTCTACAACTACCTGAAAGGAGATTTTAGCATGGAGGGGGTTGGTCTCTTCTCCCAGGTAGCAAGTCATAGGACAAGACAAGATGGCCTCAAGTTGCTCAAGGAAAGGTTCAGATTGGATATTTGGAAAAATTTTTGCACAGAAAGGGTTGTCAGGCATTGGAACAGGCTGCCCAGGGAAGTGGTTGAGTCACCATCCCTGGAGGTGATTAAAAGATGTGTAGATGAGGTGCTTAAGGACATGGTTTAGTGACAGTGTTAGGTTATGGTTGGACCATAGGATCTTAAGGGTCTCTTCCAACCAAAATGACTCCATGATTCTAAATTATTTCTTTACGCTTATTTCATTAGCTCTTGTAGGGCACAGCATAGGCTTCTAATGAGTAAATTAAAGACCTTTAAAATGCCAGCATCAAACTGAAAAGTTTCAACGACTTTGGTTGAATCACAAGCTTTAGTAAAGGCAAACATAGATGTTATGGTGTGGAGAGATTTCAGACCTAAAAATGCAAAACGTATTTCAAACAGAATTTGGCAATAATCTACCATTATAATGAGTACACATTCCTGTCAGCAGCAGAACTAACGTGCTCTGACTTCCTAGAGACTCTCCTGTTTTGTCTCTTTTTTCCCCTTCCACTACGTGGTATTTCCACTGGACAAAGGGCAGACAGAGAATGCAGTTGGCTTGGCTTACAGGCATCTAATGGTCCTGCAAGCCACCCCCACAGAATGAATGGATTCAAAAGTTAGAACAAAAGACAAAAACGCAATCACATTCACATAATTTATTTCAGAAACAAAGCTAAAAATGCTCCCGAAGTTATTTTATACCAACAAATAATATAATTCCTAAAAGGAGTTTAGCTTTTAGCTTCCTTCTGTCTGCTCCTCTATTCAAAAGATGTCCATCAGCAGAACTCACCTTATTAGTATTCAGCAGGGGAAATAATCAGCAGTTGCATGCACATTCAGAATTACTCTCATTATGTGGCTGGGTCCTTAATTTTCAAAGTTTTGTACTGTAAGGAAAACTTATCTAAATCGATGCTCAAATATTCACGCACAGAAGAAAATAGCAAGAACTGAGCCTTATGTGTGTGTGAAAAATAAACACGTAAACATACCCCTTTCGGAGCATAAACAGCAACCAAACAGATACTTGGAGCTGGACAATAGCTTTCAAATTTGGGGCGAGGGGGAGAAAGATGCGAGGTAAAATCTGTTCCAAGTGGCAAGAAAGTCAAAGTGAAACAGGGATGAAGGAGTTCTGAGAAGTGAAATGTAAAACAGAGCAGGTCAAATTTCATCCCTTGACTGAACCATTATTTTATTAGCATTTCTAAATCTAAACTTGAAAGTATTATCAAGAAGTTTTATTAAAGTAGAAAATGTTACTATAAAGGAGGTTAAAAACGGGGTTTTTTTCAATGCCACGACTGCTTTTAATTATTTTTGTACACAGTTCAGATTTAGATATAATTGTCTAACGAATAGCCCTTACAAGGCCCTTAGATGCTAGTTCTGCATGTTTCTCTCACTAAGCAAACACAGAAAGATTCAACTGTTGCTGGTAGTGACACGTATCTCAACAACTTCTCATGGAATTCACATGGGTAATTTTAACCTGCCCCCTCAGGTATTGCTTCTAAAGCATTTCTTAGCGCAATCAGCTACATGACAATATTTGAAAAACAAGATGCAGCACTGTCCGCAAACAAGCTCTCACTCATACATGAAGAAATCCCAGAAGTGTTACATCATGACACTGATTATTCACCTGGATAATGGCTTAATTCACTGCTAATATAAAGCAGATCTGACTACACAAGAAAATAATATTCCCACTTCAACTGTTGATTGCTTATTCATTTAAGGTTATTTGCATTATTTCCTCATTTACTTTTTTGTCCTACAAGGTAAACAGAACAGTAGCATTCCTACTGAAACTTCAAGTAGAAAGTAGCATTTTCTAATCAGATAGTTGTTAAGGTGAATTTAAAGTAACTGTCTGTAGGTATACAACATTTGCTATCTTAAACTCGTGAAATTAGACCAAATAACAGTGAGTTTGAATCATAAGCTATTTAACAGTTTTTGAAGTTAACCTTTTAAACACAGTCGCTGCATCAGTTGAGTTGTTTCTATTTTTTCAAGAAATTTACCTGAACTCAACCAAAAAAAAAAAAAAGAAAAGAAAAGAAAAAAGGAACAGGACTCATCTCTAAGTGAAAGCTGCACTTTTGAACCAAAGTCAAAAATACTGAAATCTCTCAGATTGTGTATTTACAAAGACATGGTGTATTGAAGACATTTCTAAACACCTAACAGTGATATATAGTAAATGTTAAGGGTTAGAACCCTTAACGCTGATAGAAACACATATGGAACGCATCAGAGACTATGAATAAATAGCCGATATACGCTTAGGAGCAAGTCCCACAGAAACCTGTGTAAGTTCCTCTGCTGTTGCATACATGCATAAATTGTGTGGAAATGGAGACAAATATTTAGGTCATTAAGTTTGTTGGCACTACCTTAGAAACAATGACGGCCAACTGCAAAAACATGCAGGCAATTAAGTGAGTAAAAAAACAGTAGATGTACATTTATGAGCAAGTGAAACAAAATTCCAGTTTTCCCTGTTAAAGGGGCTCCAAACAACCTTCCACTCAGGAATGAGATCTTGGCACTACAGCAGGGCAGTTCCAAGAAGAAATTGCTCCACCGTACAACAGCAGCTGGATAAACAGGGTATCAAGACAGACAGAATGAAAACCAGAGATCATTATGGCACTTCATGAAACCCATGAGGTACTCACAGCTGAAGTAGTACATACAGTTCCCAAGCCACCATCCTTGGCATAAAAATATAGAAAAACAATCAAAAACCACAGAAGGAAGAACTAAGCGTTTGGAATAGCTTCTGCACACAAATAAGTTGTATGAAGTAAGATCTTCAGCAAGGGAAAGAAACAGCTGGGGGGTGATTATGATAGAATCCTTAAAACACAAGAAAAACCACCCCACTGGTGTTGGGAAAGACAAATAAGTAACATCCACTCACTATCTCTCACAGTATAAGAACAACATGGCATTAGATGAAACCAACAGATGCCAAAATGAAGTTAAGGACTAGGAGGAGATAACATTCATGTGACAAATAGCTGAATTACAAAGCTCTTTGCTACATATAATTGTAGATGCTAAAAGTTCAGAATGTTCAAAAGGGACTAGACAAATTAATAGAAAAAAAAAATCAATATCAAAAGTATTAAAGACATTATGCCTTGCACACATATGCTCCCGAAAAATATAAAGGGGTGGGGAGATCCAAACACACATTCACATTTCCCCATACCACCACCTCTGGCTCCAAGTCTATAGGCTACAGATAATGTGTCATAAACACTGGACTTAATCATTCACTTGGTTACTGTTATTTATGCTGTTGCAGTCAAGACATTGGACTAGACTGACCTCTGATTTGACTCAATATAGACAACCTTAAGTATATCATGACTAAAGAAAAGAAGCCAAAGAAAATTAAATACTGATCTATTTTCTGTAAGGTTTGATCAACCACTTCAAAGGGTTTCCTCTTTTCCTCCCATATACAGGGCTGAACACCTGGACTTCTCTCCCAATCATGCAAGATACTAAAAATCAAATATTTTCAGGAGACTTCTGAAAGTAGTAAAATAAGATTTCTAGGAAGAACCAGAAGACCTGGTAAAAGAACATACAACCTGGTAGGAATAGGATAGGGGGAAGATGTTTTCAAGAGGTACTCATGTCAAAAATGAGGCCTGAATAGTACAATACTGACATCAGTTAATAGTTGAATATGAAATGGATGAACACTGAGGTGCAAGAGAGAAGGAAAATCACCTTGAAGTCAAACAATGACTTATCCGTGTATTTGTTACTATCTTACGCACTTTTACAATATTTGGCATAATAACACCATTCCCAAAAAAAGCTATGACCTCTTTGCCCTGTTCTGGCAGAGCAGTGATCTCAGCATAAATTAGAACTAGGAAAAGCATTTTGCTTCTCTGAACTTGTGCCAGGATAACAAAACAATGAGGGGAGAGGGCAGTGTCAAAAAGTACTGCTTCGCAACACATTTTATGAGCAGGGTTTTTTGTATGCTCTCAAAATTTCCCAGCCCTCATGGGGGAGGGATGTCACAAGACCCACTGACCTGGACTAGCCTGTTGAAGTTCAACTCTCCACACTTCTCGGTAAAATAAGATTGTATTACAGTACTTCTGAAACTTAGATATATACTGTCTAAAATAAGATTGTATTACAGTACTTCTGAAACATAGATATACACTAATATCTAGATACTATTTTCATAATGTAAGGCTGTAAATCACTAAACTCAGTAGAAATAGTTCACAGTATTGACCTGAAACACATTTGAAATTCCTCTTCAGTTCTTTTTGGAAAATAACTCCAAGGTCACATCTCTAAATTAATACCTTACTTGTAAAGGAATACAAACCATAAATTAAAACATAGTAAGTCTTTAATTCTTACTCGATCAGGAGCAATGTATGTAAGAAACAATTCTCCTTTTGAAAAGTTCCTCCATGCTTCTGACAGGCAAATGTTTAAAAGTTCATTTTACTTTTATGAAGGATAACAGAAAAAAAGCTTAAAAGAGTTTTCCTCATTTTATAAAACACTTATACAGAGTATCATAATTGAAGTGATTCTCTGTATTTTTTTCAAAATTAATTACAAGACAAAAAACCAGGATGACCCAAAAGGCAGCTGTTAGCTATATTTCTGACAAATACAAAACAAAAAGTTACCTACAGTCATGAACAAAATCCACCTGCTAACACTTCTATAAATAAACTGCAATTGTGTTTGTAGTATTGTTTAAGGACTTGTATGTCACAGCTAGCTTGTGCAACTTCAAGTACAAACAGTAACAGAGTCCAAGGAATACAAATTTATTTGATAAATTCTTCATAAGTGATTTCTAGAATAAGTATCCATATCCATCTAGAATAAGTATACCATACGATATATAAACACTAAAAGTAAATACAAGAAAGTTATTTATTTCTGAAAACTCCAAACATACACACATCCCTTTATTTCCAAATTGTTTTTTCAATTTGTAATAAATAGTTGGAGGGTGAACTTAAAAGGCCAAGTGTTCTCCCAAACACCTTGGCCAGGTGGAAGAAATTTGGTAAGATACTTGGCATTTAGATTAGCATTTTATAAACCAGTTTTACTTTACTCTTCAGCAACAAACACTAAACAAAAATATAAAACAAAAATAACATGACCTTCATCTCAACATTTCTTCAACACATGCAATTCTTCCTCCCCCTTCCACTGTAGTGGCAATTCTTTTCATTCCTCCTACACTGCAAAATTCTGTCCCACTACTAGAGTGACAGCAAGGCCATCTGTCCTCCTGTCCTTACGCAAAGGGGGCAAGCTGGCTGGCACAGAGCAGCGTACAGAAAACCGGCAGCTGACCTGTGCCCAACAGAACCAAAGAGCTTTCCTAGCACACAGAGCCACACAGATGCCTACTCCAGTGCTGAAGAGACAATACTTTTCCCAGGGATCTACACGTGCTTCTGGGTGAGGGGAAAGCAAAAGCAGCACAACAGATATCTCTGAAGTTTGTACATGCCAACACGTGAATCTGGCAATATCATGCACCAACCAGAACTGTAAAACAAGCCACTGAAGTGAAGCTTCTTCTGATCTGCTGGTTTTGAACACGGAGAATTTTAAACAATGAATTGCTGCTCTGCAACAATAACAGCCATGAACTTTAACTGGCTTTGATATCAAAACAAGTATTTTATAGAGCCAAACATGAAGATGTGAACACACAAACAATTTTTCCACTGCCGTCATAGGTGAGATTACTGTCAGCAAAGGTCAGGACAGACAGTTAATTGAACTAACCTTCTTCCCATGATTCACTCAAACTTATCCACCAGACCATGAAATCAAAAAGAAAAATCACCTATTAAACTTTTATTGCCTGTAGAAAATTCAGGCTTCAGAAACCAAGCGATTTCTTTTTAGCGTGTGCAACTGGAAAGAAATACTCTGAAGGCATTTCACTGTAATAACTGCATTTGTTCCAAGTCACTTTATCATCCCTTCAAGCAGCATGAAAGGTGCAAATTGGCTCTTCAAGTCACAAGTCTAATTAAATCTGAAAGTAATTATAGTAAATGTATAACTTGAATCACAGCTAACCACTTATCCAACTTATTCCACTAACCTAACAGATGCATCTGTCAGCAAGTACATTTGATCCAATTCCTTCCTGATGCTATAAAAGTAACAATCAATATAGAATACATAATGCTTCACTGAGAATGACCAAAACAACTGTAATACCTGGTTGTTTGCCCCACACCCAACTCTCAACAATCGATTTGGCCCTGTAAGTGGGTGGCGGAGTCTCTTCTTCATCTTTCTTTTCTTTGTCATTTTGCTCTTCTTTCTTCGATGCAGTTTGGCATTCAGTGCTATCATCTAATGAAAAAAAAGGGGGGAAAGAAAAAAAAAAGACCAGTTAGGCTTCTTCCTCCTTGAATTCAGTTCTATTAATAGATTAGACATGTAAAGGTGAAATGCCTAGCCCACAAGTTTGCAGCAATATTGTCTATATCATGAAGACTACAGAGTGGGGGCAGTAGTTTAGCATGTTAACTCACAGATGTTAGGTCTCACGTTACATTTCATAAAACAGTGACCTTAGAATCCAGAAATCATTGGTGTAACCTCCTAGGGAGGATGAACATTTAACATCAATACTGTCATGCAAGACTTGCAAAGGATCACAAAGAACAGACTTGACTTTAAGTCAGATTTTCCTACCAACTATCCACATTTCTGCAGTATTTACTTGTTTTCATATTCCATTTCCAACACAGAAAAAAAAACATAGCAATTGCCTTAATTTCAAAATCAAGGAGAGTTATATATTGACATTTACGCTAATTTTATGCAGCAGTACTTAAACATCTGTAACATATCTAGCATGTTAGTAATTACCAGCAAGTAATGAAAATAATACCACCACTTTCTGCCCAAGCAACAAAAATGCATTTGCAATCCTTTTGAGATTACTTTCACAAAGACAGAACACAGAAATTAGTCACTTATCTCTGTAATCGAAATCTGCGTGAAAGTTCCAATTTTCTAAACACTGTAGAACTAGACAGCTGGAAATCTCTCCTTATTCACATTGGGGATATGGATTTCCATATCCATAACTCCAGCCAGTTCAACGTACAAGATCGCCTTGCAGTTAAGGGCCACATTGGCAACTGTTTTCTTCACCCTGACCGTGTCTAAAAATATCCCCAAAAATTTCTCAAGTCCAGCATTTTTAACTGCCCATGAAGAGTTTAGTTCCAGCCATTTTCACCAGGCTCTTTAAAATGACTGCTCCTCTATTCCTGCCTGCCCACCTAGTCCACAGAGACTCCACCACCAAATGTCCCAGCCACAACAAGCCAGAGAAGCATTAGAAGCTTGTCTTTTTTCCTGTCTCACCCTCTACACACCAAATTTATATACGTTTGTACCAGCATATTTCAGAAGACAATAAAAAGCAAGAGGTTTAGAGCTTCAGCCAAACAGAGCACATCTGACTGCAGTCTATCACAGACTCACCACAACCCCACCTAGAACAGAAGAGAATGGTTTAGGTTGGAAAAGACCTTCAAGATCATGAAGTCCAACCATAAACCTAGAACTGCCAAATCCACCTCTAAACCATGTCCCTAAGAACCTCATCTACAAGTCTTTTAAATACCTCCAGGGATGGTGACTCCACTCCACTCCACTCCACCACTCCACTCCACTCCCTGGGCAGCCTGTTCCAATGCCTGACAACCCTTTCTGTGAAGAAATTTTTCCTAATAACTAATCTAAACCTCCCCTGGCACANTGAACTCTCTCCAGCACCTCAATGTCTTTCTTGTAGTGAGGGGCCCAAAACTGAGCACAGGGTTTGAGGTGCAGCCTCACCAGTGCTGAGTACAGTGGCACGATCACTTCTCTGGTCCTGCTGGCCACACTATTCCCAACACAAGCCAGGATGCTGTTGGCCTTTCTGGCCACCTGTGCACACTGCTGGCTCATGTTCAGCTGGCTGTCAATCAACACCCCGAGGTCCTTTTCCTCCAGGCAGCTTTCCAGCCACTCTTCCCCAAGCCTGTTGTGCTGCCTGGGGCTGTTGTGACTCAAGGGCACGACCAGGCACTTGGCCTGTTGAACCTCAGACAATTGGCCTCAGTCCATCAATCTTTACTTTGCATTTAGAGATCAAAAGCTCTCATTACCTCAGACCATACAAAATACACCTATCACAATGCACAAAAACATTCAACTATCCTTTCCGTCTGATCTGAAAAAAGTGAATGCCTAATCTGAGAGTAAGTGGATCTGTGATCACCTCTGTTAAAAATCTGTTATGCTGTAGACAATAGCACCTCTCAAAATAAACTATTTAAGGTCCCTTAATTACACAAGTTTTAAATTAAAGCCAGCTTATAACACACACTACTGCTCAGGAGGTGGGAGATGAAGACTGAAGGAGAACAGGAAAAAAGGAGACATAACTGCAGCATGAACGCTACAGCTGAGACTGTGTGCTAAGCAAGGGATAGCAAAGGTCGCTTGAGAACAGGAAAAAGCAGTTTGGATACCTCACTTTTCAATGGAAATCATAAAGAGTATAACTGTTTCTCTCAAACACAAAGGAACAGCCAATAGTCCAGCAGTCACCAGCACGATAACACGTGACTGAATTTAGCTGTTCCATTCTGAGGCACAAGCAAACAATATTAAAGGCAAAGATTCCATTGCAGAGTTAAAGCAGTGACTAAAGACCCTGTTAAGCCCTAATAGTTTAAAATATTACCATAGTAACACCATAACCTCACTGTTTCTCCACTCACCCACACATCTAGAAACACCCTCCACAGGGTCTGGGATTTTAGTTAGTGGGTAGAAGGGTGCTGTGCCAAGACACTACATTTCACAGGCAGCTCTAAGAGAACTTGATGCATTTTCACAGAACTTTGGCAAGGGATGACAACAAAGGCTACGGACTGAGACATTTTGGCCGGCTCCTCACTGCAAAAAGAGAAGGTCCCAATCCAGTCAAGAACTTAAGTTTCATATTGTATAAAAACAACCTTGACACACAAATCCACAAGAAGGATTTTTTTTTT
>VWYH01007055.1:317667-389233 GCA_013399365.1 Pampusana beccarii
CAACAACAACAAAAAAAACAACAACAACAACAACAACAACAACAAAAAAAGAAACACAAAAAAAAAAACTAAACGCCCATGTCAAATTATTCCACCAAGGCTTCTCACTTTTCATTATACTTGCAAAAAAATACTTGCACCATAAGGGACAAAGCTGATATCAGTCTAGGCTGAAAGCAGCAACCCAGACATCATTATTGTAGAAGCTCAGTTATGTTTAAAAAGGGAATCCCAAAGATCTTTCAGAAAGCAGAGCATGGAGGAAGAAATCTTGAGTGAAGCCAGAACACGTCAAAAAACCAACTAATAGGTCAGTTTTCAAAACAATGCATGTAAAAACATGGTGCAGTGTGACAACCTCTTTTAACTTGATCTTTCTCAGACTCAAGTGTGAATATTGTAGTAGGGGAAAACAACCGCGCGCCATTTCCCTGAAAGAACTTTCTCTTAACTATGTTTTGGTTTACAGCCTTAATCCTCCACACTGAGGTAGGTATGCTTATAGCCAGTCAAAACTGAGCAACTGAAGTAACCATCCTCAGCTAGAAGTTAGCCCCATCTCACACAGCAACAGCCTAATCCAGTATAAACAGAGGATAAAAAGGAAGCAAGTGAAGGTGGAACTTACATTTGATATTCAATTAAGAAAATAACTGACACTGCATAGTCGCCTTCGGCACCTGTTACAGTATGATCTTGTGCTGCTCTTAAATGCCAAGGAACTGATATAGTCAGGAATCCCTCAGCAGAGAGAAAAAGCCTGCAACAGTTTCCCAACAGATGTTAACATTCACAAGACAAAATGTTATGTGCTGTGCTTCAGGCGAGGGCTGTATTTTACAACCACCCGAAAACAGTATGTGGTAATCTCAGATCCAGGAAATATTCCAGCTGCAATACAAAATAATAATTTGCTCTCTGTCAAAAAGCTTTTCTTTATTTATCTATAAAAACATATCTCTCTCTATATATATATATGTATGAACTTCAACTGATAGTTATTTGTTAAGGAAGGATGCATGCCTAACCATTTGCAAACCATGTTTACACAGCTTTGCAGGTGTAGCAGTCCGGAAGACAGAAGATTCTCATTTCCCACCCTAATCAGAAATAAAGTTTCTTCTCTTCCCTGGTATGCTGGGTTTTTTTTTTAAATGTATTCTTTAAATTATCTGTTGAATATGCAATAAAGCATTTTACACTTATGAAGTCAAACTGTCCAACAGGATGACTACAAACTTCCCTCTGTCCTGCAAAGAGAGTACGATAATCCACAGCTGAGTACCGAACACCTGAGCCCCTGGGTACAGCCAATATAGCTGAGCTGGGGGAAGCAGGAAAAGAGGAGAGGAAAGAGGCATTTCTCACTTCTAACCAGTTCTTTTGTACACGAGAAAGGAGACTCAAAGCAGGAGCCAGTCTATATGCCTGCTAACTACTACAGTTTGATACATACGTGGTCTGAAGAGTAGCACCCATAAACAATTCCCACATACTGTTACTCTTACCCTGAAGATTTGGTTTCTGCCCACCTCTCTGTAATCTTGTGGCATTTGGACTTTATTATCTACCTGCAGGTGCGCCACTGAGTGAAGCTTGTGGATTCAACAGCACTAGGCTGATGAAGGTCCAATTTTCAGCAAAGGAGAAAGAGAGAGCTCATGGTGTTTATCAAAGGCAGGACAGAGGCACGAAGTTGATGATTTTATATGCTTGCCCTGGAACTTAAAACCCACACAAAAAACAAGAGACCTGCATAGTACATAGTTGGCTCATAGATCTTAAAAAATTACAGCAATTATTTTCTACCTAAAAAATGTATTAAGAAAAAAAATTATTTAATACTTTTTTGTTATTTTCAGTAGATACCTTCTAGTAGCTGAAAGATGTGATGGGGAGGTTTAGGTTGGACATGAGGAAAAGGTTCTTCCCGCAGAGGGTGGTGGACACTGGAACAGGCTCCCCAGGGAGGTGTCACGGCCCCAAGCCTGACAGTGTTCAAGAAGAGACTGGACAAGGCCCTCAGACACATGGTGTGAACTGTGGGGCTGTCACATGCACGGACAGGAGCTGGACTCAGTGATCCTTGTGGGTCCCTTCCAATTCAGGACATTCTATGTTTCTATACAAGATATTAATCTGATCTAAATTTCCTGAGGGCAGCCTGATTTATCTTTTAAGTACATGCTATGAGGCAAGTGCACCTGTATCTGGACATCACTACTGTCAGAGCTGTGTCCTCATATGACACTTAGAAACATGCAAATACACTCTGCTGAATACATTTATCAAACACGTTCTTCTGAAAGCGCCAAGGAGAAAAAACAAAGAGGTTATTCTTAACCAAATGTTCTCACTAACAGTGGAAAACAAATACACTATTTGCATATTCTTCCTAGAGAGAAAAGAAATGCTTTTTGCTATCAATAGTGTATTCTTCCAGTCTCTTGCCACTGCTGATACACCCTGAAAGAATGAAATGCCTCTTCTGAGCAGCCCAATCAACCTCAGAGGGCTACAGCACTAGTGAAGAAAAAGCAGTTGCAATGGATGAGCACAAAGCAAAAGTGCTGAAAACAGGCTAAATAAAAAGTTCTGCTTACAGCAATGTCTCTTTATCTCCAAATTAGTCAGTATAGCAGCAGAATCTCAATACTGAGACTAAAATATATTGCTTTTAATATAAATCTTAATATAAAACTCATTTCTAGCATGTACCTTTACCTTGCCTTTTGAACTATATTTTTAGATCACTTATGCAAAAAAAAAGTAACTGCCAACAGACTGAAATACTCTAGATTTTAATTTCATGGAACTCAGTTTGAGCTGCAAGTTCAGAGGTGCAAACTCGCCACCAGTTCTTCTGGTTCCAAGACTCACTACTTCCTAATGGAATCAAATATACAATGTGGTGAACCAAAAACAGCTTTGGTTAGCCTTTTCTTCTCACAGCTCAAGTTTAGTAAGCAAGATATTTATATTGTACCACTCCTGCAGGCCAGTACAATACCATTTATGAAGGCTAACTTCACTGAAAGATAATTTGTACATTAATTCTAAGAGTTAAGAGCCTGAAAAAGCTATATTCAAACTCCTAAATTACTGTGGTTTTTCAAGAAACAGGTGTTTTAGCAGTACCTATGTAGATGAAGATAGACACTCCAGTTGTGAAAAGGAACAGATGCAATCTGTGCTATATAATACCTACAATACCTACTCAACAGTACAGTACAGTAAGTAACAGAGCTGAAATAATAGTTCACTGCTACCAAAGGCAGTATTTCTGCCCTTCTCCTAGACAGAGTCTCATTTATTTGGGGGTCACATGAATTACTGGCAAAACCACTGACCACTTGGTGAGCCCATTTCAGACAGATTAGGAAACATAAACCTTTACCTTCTTTGACCAAGTTAGTCTGTTCAATGAGGAGTCAAAAAAGCACCATAATCAGAGAAGAAAAAAGGGCAAATGCAGAATCACTCTATTTTGGCAAAACCCATCACAAAACCCACCTCTGCCACCAAAATAATCTCTAAATAGATGTATTACGCTGCTATTTGAAGGATTAGCGTTGTCTGAACTACTCTCAAGCACATCAGAAGACCAAAAAAAAAAGCACTACATTCTCAGTCAAATTGTGGACAGTTTTTCAGCTGACCTTTTAGTCACTTTGTTAAGATTGTAAACAAAATTAGAAATAGCAGTATCAGCTCTACCCCATTCCTCAGTCCACCTCCCTTAAACAAAGGCTTCAACTGTAAACAGACTAAGCATACCAAACAAAAGGACGCTGCCAAGCCTCTCTCATAATAACATGCCTAGTTATGGAGTTTAATTTCAAAAGGCTAGAGCAGATTTAAGCCTTCATCTGGAGGCTTAAGGTTGGAACAGATTTAAGCCTTTATTTGAAGGCTTAAGACTATCTTTCTGTACACTTTTGAGAAATCAGTTTCAATTATATTTAATTCAAAACATGAACACCTGCAAGTTGTATAGACAGGTGGCGATAAACCAAGTTTTGTGACAGTATGAAAATATCAATTCCATTTAAATCAGCAAGATTTTAAAAAAAAAAAGTTTAATAAAAAACAATAATAAGTTAAATATCCATACCTTTTCTTGGAGGTAGATCACCACTTTGTGTTAACTCTGTTCCAGGATATACAATCTCCCCATCTTTTACCATTTCATTCCACAAGCCACATAGTCCATCTCGTGTAAAAGCGAGCTGTTAAAATCAATACATTATATATAGTTACACACAACAGTTTTCTCTCAAGCCAACGCAAACTAACATTTAAAATACAACGGATTTTATATTTTGCCCCAGAAAACACATATATCACTTTAGTGGTATATTCAGTGTGACCCCGTGTGTCATAGGGATTTAAATGATCTTCAGGATCTCTGATTCTCTAAAAGCTCCAAACAGTAACTTTTAAATAGGTTCAAACACAGCAAGATGCACTTTCTTTCAGTGAAAAATTCTCATCAAAAGCATGGGTTGGGTCACCCCAGAACTACCCACACATTCAAGATGACATCATACAATAATCTGGGGGGCATGGGTGAGGGTGTTCTTTTTGCCTTCAGGAAAGCTATCTAAAGAAAGTCAAGTTGCACAAAGTCACAAAACAAGAAAGCATGAAGAAAGTGACCACAGTCCCCTCTCCAAGAGCTGAGCACTCAACCAGAACACACGACACCAAGGCACAGATTCATAAACTTATTTAGCCAGTTTAAACTGGTCCTGCTGTGCAAAGCATCTCTGACAGCCCCCCTCTTCCTTCCAGCTGCTACAACGCCTCCTCTTACACGCAGACTAACGCACGTGTGTGATCGTCTGCTGAACCAGATTATGGAGCCGATCAAGAGTAAAACCAGCTGCGCCTGGGGGAAGAGCGAGGGGCCGCCTCAGCCTCAGGTCAGGTCAGTTCCCAACACGCTATGTGTGCAGCAGGACAAACGCTCCCATTGGAACAAATGGCAGAGCTGTGCTAGCTGGAAGCGCTCATGAAAGCGCCGGCTGTAACGCGAGTCACCTAATGATGTAGCAATTTGGACCTCCCTTGAAGAAATCTAACAACCACTGCTTGTCTTCTACTGCCATTGTTCTCTGCTTCGTAAAACGCTGCAAAGCAGGTGTCAACATCCCAAGCGAATTCCGTAATAATCAGGCTATAATTTGCAACCATACAGCATGAAGGAGGAGGGAGGACATGAACCTGAAAATCAGAATACCTTTAGCATATCAAAGTGGTGCAGTGGAGACATTTAAAAAAAAACAACACCAACACCACTAGCCAAAACAAAAACAACAAAAAACAACTGCTGAAGGCTTATTTAGAAGCATCTTTGTGTTATGTAACTCCTAATCAAATCCAAAGTGTTGTGAGTACCACAAAGATGTCACTTACACAACTGCTGTAAAATATCTACCATTATACACAGAAGTCCACTTACACTTTATTTTGAACTATTTGCTAAAGATACTTCAATGATTAAAAATTACAGATTTTAAGAGTCACAACCACCAGCAGGGAAGTGATTTGCTGATCTAGCTAACCTCAGTTAAGGTGAAGAACTAAAGACAAGCTGCATGTTTTGACACCACTGTAACACACCGCATTACCATGTTAGTTTCCTGACTTCATGTTGCATATTGCAAAAATTCAATGCAACACATATCAATGATTTCAATCCTTTTTCTTTCAGCATGAAGTATGAGCTGACATACTGTACACATTTGTCACTTGCTATTTCTTGACCTCAGGAGAATGAGAAGAAAAAGAATTGCACAGCATGAGCTAGACATTATTCAACTTATCTGTGATTTATCAGTTGTACAGCACCAGAATTACACTGCGACCATGCTGTACTGAAAGGCACAGTCCCTGTTTTTCAGAGTAGACAGCACGTAAAGCTTTTGCAAAGATTCCACATTCTGCTAAAAGCTTTACATTTGACTTTATTTTTAAAAAAATGGAATAGTCTGAAGCAGTATTTCAACAATGGAAAAAAAAATTCACCACTGACTGAATTTCTTACACTGTTCTCAGTCTATAAATATTTCAAAAATAAACGGCATTCACCTTCTCCACTAGATGTGGTCGCATACATTACTGGGGCACTTAAGAAATTGATTTTTCACTACTTTTTTTCTTGCAAAAATAACTAAACACAACTGTTTGACTATTTTTTGGCTTTTTTGTCATGGAAGTTTGTTGTGTTGGGGGTTTGTTGTTTTTTGCTTTTTGTTGTAAACATTCACCTGTTGAATGCTAGCCTAGGCTAAAATACAAGCTCGAAAAAGACTGAGACAACCCTCCGCATAGGTTGCATAATAAATTATGGTTTTCACAAAGTTAATAATTTTGTCTGACAAATTGTCTTTTCATACATTTAATTTTACATTCTCAGATCACCTTGTTATGGAAAATCATTCTCACAACCCTTAAGCTTACAATCTAAAGGCCTAAAGGCTTTGAATCCAAAGTTCTTCAGGACATGGTGCTGTTTTATTGCAGAAGACTTACTATTTTTGTAAGCATTGCTGTAGAGTCAAGAATTGTTTTCTCCATTTTAACCTTTAATACTTTACATGGCACAAAGTCCACTCAAGTCTTCAAAGGAACTAAAAAAGTAAACAAGATTTCTTCTGCCTTGGGTTTGGTGTTCAAATTCTTATCAGTCATTTTCTTGGTATGTTGCATAAAGATAGAGCACCCACCAAGATTATAGGTCAGAGAGAGCTCCCCCTCTCCTTCTCCAAGTATCTCATGTGGAAACGTACACCATAAGCAGCCTTCAGATAAACAATTTGGTTTTATTCAGGTTGTAGTTAACATTTTGCCAGTGGTATATGTGTTGAGGGAGGGGGAAAACAGGGACATGTTTGAAAGTAAAGGAACACTGGAGGTTATTTTGTAGCAATAATCAAAGCAACCAACTGAAGGGATAATGAAGAAACAGTATTTACTACCAATTCATCTGTCATAACTGAGGGCAACTCAATTCGAACTGCAACAAGTTCACAAATTATCTACTCAATGTTCAGCAGACATATTAAAGAGTGTGAATTGCCACTGCAACAGCCAAAAGCGGAAGAAAAGTCTGAGTTTTAAAATTATAAATTATTCAAGCAATCTTATTTTCATAGTCCCAAAATTCTGAAACCATAACAGAAGATTCACAACTCCTTTTAAGGGAAATATTTCACTTAACCAGCAGAAACAAGGAGGAGTAGCTGGTACACCAGAGAGTAGTGCGGCCATTCAGAGGGGCCTTGACGGGCTGGAGAAATGGGCTGACAGGAACCGAGTAGAAGCGTGAAGTCCCGCACCTGGGGAGTAACAACCCCAGGCACCAGTACATGCTGTGGGTCACCCAGCTAGAAAGCAGCTTTGCGGAAAAGAACCTGAGGATCCTGGTGTACAGCAAGTTGAACATGAGCCACCAATGTGCCCTTGCCATGAAAAAGGTTAATGGGTGTCTTGGGCTGCATTAGGATGTGTAGCCAGCAGGTCGAGGTAGATCATCTTTCCCCTCTACTCAGCACAGGTGAAGCCACATCTGGAACATTGAGTCCAGTTCCAGGTTCCCCTGTACAAGAGATATGGACATACTGGAGAGAATCCAAAGAAGGCCCATAAAGATGATTAAGGGACTGGAACATCTCTCCTATGAGGGAAGGCTGAGAGAGCTGGGACTGTTCAGCCTCAAGAAGGTAAGGCTCAGGGAGAAAATCATCAATGTATATAAACATCTGAAAATAAAGGTGTAAAGAAGATTGAGACAAGCTTTGCTCAGTGGTGCCCAGTAGCAGGATCAGAAGCAATGGGCAAACTGAAACACAGGAGGCTCCCTCTGACCATCATGAAACACTTTTTCCATTGTGAGGGTGACCCAGCATTAGCACAGGTTGCCCAGGGAGGCTGTGGAGTTTCCATCTTGGAGATATTCAAAAGCCATTTGGACATGGACCTTGGCAACTGGCTCTAAAGGACCCTGCTTGAGCATGGGGGTTGGACCAGATAACCAACCTCCAGAAGTGCCTTCCAGCCTCATCCATTTGTGATTCTGTGAAACTAGCAGCTGAAGATAACAGTAACTCCACTGTTTAGTAGAAAAGCCAAGTATCTGCATTGAGTACCCAACACTGCTTTTCTTTCTAATTCAGTAACTTCATTTGTGAATGTTTAATGGGATGAACATGATGAACTCAGTAAGTTTACAAATTAAGAATAATTAAGTTTTCACTGAACTTTTGCAACTGGCAACAGTGTCAGAGATGTACACTCTGCAAAAACCCCACAAGAACCTCAAGTCCCTCCTTGCCCCACCACCTACACACTGCCTTCCCAAGACTGTGACACCAGCAGCTCCATCACCACTATCCATTCCTTTACAACCTTGATCCGTGTTCTTAATCCTCCTACTCATTCCAACAAATCAAGTGTCATTTCCCATGCCCCAAATCTCCCTTGTTCTTCCCGTGGCATCTCCTTACCTCCTCTCTGATAAGACCACAGCCACATAGCCTCATCTCCAATACACCTCACCTTCACAAAATCCAAGCCACTTCTACCATTTGTCACATTCTCACCCCAGAGGACATCTTGATCTCTGCACTTTTAAGTGCAGATACACGTATCTCACCAAATTCATACTTCCCACATAGACCTCAGTCTCAGCCCTGCTCACCGATCCCAAGTCAAAAAAGCAAGGGCCTAAAGCAGACTTCAAAGTGAACTTCTACTCTACCGTAAACTCGACAGCCCCTCCTCTAATCTTTTGCTAATTTAATCTCTGCAGTTAAACTGTACTTAATTAAATGTTATACCAGATAGAATAAAGTCAAAAGGCTATCTAGTTTGGTTGCTGGAATATGCTGCTACCATCCTCCAATAGGCTGGCAGTGAAACTCCTGTCCATTCTCATCAACTCCAGAGAATAAGGCATTGGTATTAACACTTCCTTACATTTCAAGAAAATTAAATTTTGCAACCGCAACTGAATAAGCTTCTGGGACTTCTCAAAGCACCACTAGGATTTTGCTTTTAATAAGTTATTTTACGAATAATCAGCAGCTGTGATTTTGTTCTAAAGTCACCTGTTTAAGTCAGACAAAGCTTACATCATGTGGTACACCAGATTGTATTCTTGAGGTGGTTTCGTAAACTTTCCTGCAGAAAGCACAGAAGCCTCCATAAAAGCTAACTCGAACTCAAGAAAAATGAAGCCAGGAAAAGAAAATTACACAAAAGGATAAGGGTTGATTCAGGTAGGACTCCCGATTATATAACTGCACTGGAAATCCAAGAAAGAAACTTCATAATCACAAAATGTCAATATGGATTTAAAATATAAGCTACTTAAATAATCTTCACCTCATAATTGCGAGCAGGGGGGAGGGGGAGAGAATCTGTTCTTCCATTCAGTTATTTCTGCATTAGCCATTGGCTGTATTTTAAAGACATTAAAAAAACAATTTTCTTCAGAAATAGATTTTAAAAAACCAAAACGTTTCCAGCCCACCAACATGAAGAAAATCACAGAACGGTAAGTCCTTTCCCAAGCCTCTCTGTTGCTCTTGCTTTTCTAAATCCATTCAATTTGTGTTTCCTTTTTCATTGTCATGGTTGTCTTGAGTATTTTGTCCCAGCTTCCTTCCTTCCCTGCTGAAGCATGCCCTGAAACCACAGCTGCTTATCACACCTACACAAAGCACAGTGCAACATCATTAGGTCTAAATATACTCCTCTGAAGTTCTGATAGCAAAGACAGAAAATTCAGTGGCCCCACATTACTTCAACAGATCTGGCATTAAACTAGAAGTGTTCCCATAACACACTACCAGTCTTCCATTTGTTGTAAAATGTTTTTAAGCTTATGGTCATATACAGAGAAAAACTATGCAATCCCCTCAAACTTAGAAGATAAATTCTCTAACTTCCTCCATTTGCAGAACAGTAGTTCTGTTTGAGCCCGACTATTTGCATAAACATTAAATTTAATTTCTCTAACCTATAACTCCATATAATCTGTTTTAGACATCTTATGGGGGAAATTGGATGTCATTGCTGACTCCTTCACAAGTTAATCATGGAACATGATATTAATAGGCAGACTGTAGTATTTAACATTGTACACTGCAAAAGTATACTAGAATAAATTAAAATACAATGCCCACGCTAGTATTTCTAGCTGAATCACTCAGCCTAGAGAAGAGAAGGCTCCAGGGACACCTTATTGTGGCCTTTCAGTACTTAAAAGGGCCTATAAGAAAGATGGGGACAGACTTTGTAGTGGGGCACATTACAACAGGACAAGGGGCAATGGTTTTAAACTAAAAGAGGGCAGATTCAGGGGAGACATAAGGAAGAAATTTTTTACAATGAGGGTGGGGAAACACTGGCAGAGGTTGAGCAGAGAGGTGGCAGATGCGCCATCCAGAGACATTCCAGGCCAGGCTGGATGGGGCTCTGAGCAACCTGATATGGTTGAAGATGCCCCTGCTTATTGCAGGGGCTTGGACTACATGGCCTTTGAAGGTCCCTTCCAACCCAAACCATTCTATAATTCTACATGGTCCTCACCCCTCCCTATGGAAATCACTTATTTTGGAGGGACAGCATTAATTCATTTTTTAAATACTTTTAAAAATCCCTATTGCAAACTTCGCTTACTTTGAAAATGTCTAAGTTGTCATGTGCAGTTTTCTATAAAAACTTCCACATCAGCCCTTCATTTCTTTAGATCAGAAAACCAAATCAAGAAAATTAACACAAAATTAACAGAGAAAGCAACTTACACTAACTTCTTGATTTAAATAATCAAGACATCATTTATTTAGACATTGATCTAGGTGCTAGAAGAGCAGGATTTTCATGAAAATCCAAATGCTGAATTTAACTTCAAAGGGAACATAAAAAGATTTCAGACCAGTGCAACTCTTACAGGTGGCTGTTTCATTTAAAAAGATCACTCATCTCTGTGGCAAAAGAAGACAACAGAATAGCCTGCCAACCATCAACTCCATGAAAATTGATGAAAATCCATCTTATTACTCCTGTAGGCAGCTCTTGCACCTCAACTATTGCCTAAAGTTTTTTACCTCTAACCCCTACTATTAAGCACACGAGTTCTCCACAGGATCCAAAATCAGCAGACTAATAAACACCATTTGAACAGATACATGCATCCCATTAGCTGACAGCAATTCTAGTTTTTCGTTATTCAGCCATCACTAATTGAAGTTGTCTGCATAAGGTCCTAAATTAGTAGTACAGTACATGTATTTAATTGGAATCATATTAAACACAGTTTGATTCAGTAAACTGGGTACCTAGGTTTGAGTAAAAAATTTTCATCTTACCTTCCGTTTGTATATTTTTTTTAAACTATTAAAAAAAAAAAAAGGATGTCTTCTTCAGAAATGGCTTTTAAAACACAATATCTCATTACATAGAGATTTTGCTATAAATGTGACAGTTTCTACTAGTAACAGGCATGACTAGGTAGGTGTTTTTAAATTTAATAGTTCTAATCCAAAAAAAAAAAAAAAAAGGAAACTTAAGCGATACACTAACTTTTCTAGCAACCATGGTAAACATGACCCATGAAAAAGTGGCCTGTACCAAAATTAACCTGTTTTACAACTTCACAGAATTATTTTATTAATTATGATGTTATACACATATTGATATATGTAATATGACAACATACTGCACACTGTACTGCTCATGTTACCTGATATTGTGCTGTCCTAAATTTCCAGCTGCTATACAGCTTGTGTTTTATCAGACAACATAGACTATCTTAATTTTGCTCCACTAGGGAATTTAGATTTTTAATAAAACAAATGCTTCTAATCAGTTCAAAATTATAATAGCAGCCGTAAATCATATAATAAAAAGTCAGTTAGTTACAAAGTTAGTAAAAAGACATGGAATAGTTATGCAGTGCACTTGGGTTCTTGTAGAGCATTTTGGCTCCCTATAATAGTATTGATTAGTTTCAGACAAGTTAATATAAGCAAAAAACATATTGTCAAGATGTATTCCCATTAACATTCCACAGCGCTTCAGTTAATCCTGCAGGCTAGAGGTGCAATGCTATTACTAAAGGGCTTCTGTCTTTGATATTCTCCTAAGAACAGTAATAGTAAGCTACATCACCCTGGCTTTGTCTGTTAACAGTAACATCCCAAAACTGAATAAGAACATTTACATTTGGCCTGGATGTCGGCTGGAACAGTGATGCATGCAGGTTATTAAACACAATCCATGCTAAAATCCACATGTCATTCTTTTCTCATTATATTAATACAACTATATTATAGACTTAGTAACGCACATAGTATTATAATATCATGTATTACGTTATTAATGCAACGTCATCTTGAGCTAAAGCAAAAAAAAATTTGATGATTTTCAGAGAGATTTCACTGGCTTAATCCCCAATAACTGCCACAGCTACCAAGCCTAAAGAACAAATTCGCTGGCAACAGTGAGCAAAAAAAAAAGAAAAAAAATGAAAAAAGTCAGACTTTGGAGACTATCAGCCCACTCAATGAAACATTTCACTTCCAATTCTAGCTATACTCCCCAAGTTTTCCAGCAGCAAAGAACTTCATTTAAAAACAACAAAAAAAAGATAGTTTGAAAGACTAATCAATCTCTGTACATCTCCTAAGGTAAGAATTACCCACTGTAACTCAGTTTTCTCCTCCAAGAACTTTCACCAACCCACTCTTGCACTGCTATACAGTGAAAAGCTAAAAATCCAGATGCAAAGTGAAGAGTTTCAAGGTCCAATTCCAAACAACGACTTGTAGTCAGCTTAATTAATTCACATAAATTAGTGTGTCTTTCTTCCAACCTCTCCTAGGGACTATGCTCATCTTTTCAATTCCTGCTGACAGTCTCTAGAGGACCAATAAGGCCCTTCTACAGTTAGCCATTAAAAACAGAGTAAGAAATCAGCATATTCAGTAAACATAGAAGTTCAAGTGATAGGATTTATACCTATTTCACATACAGCTAGATCATGCAAGCCCACCAGTAGCTAAAATAGTCAATCACGCAACAGAAAAATTCTCCAAAGCCCAAAACCCCTTTCCTTAACAAAGACATTTTTCATTTAATACATTAAAAAGGAGCAATTCAAGATTCACACATACTTTTTTTTTTTAAATACAGAACTCTGTCTGGATGTATGTGTTCAGTGATAAGAACCCTGTAATACCAAAAACAGTTAACCTAATAAGAAAATCATATTATACCCAGGAGGCCTGGCTAGCCTTCAGATTCCAGAGAAGTGATGTTTGTGTCTAACAGATCACAAATGATCACTGTTCTCTTCTTTCATTAATCTCATTATTTTGACTACAGCATGACTGGAAGAAAACAAAGGGAGCACCCTGGCAATTAGAGTCTAACTTGCTATTACTCATAAAGAACTCTTATTTATAAAAGAGCTTATTCATAGAAATTTGTTATAAATTAAGATTTTATTATTAAAAGGAATTATTACAACACATTAACTACACAACAGCCTCATAAAAGACAAATATTTCATTGCATTTATACACAACCAGCTGAAAATAATCCTTGAAGTTTGGATGGCAACTGAAACCTTCCTGTCAAAAGTTTACATAAACATAAAAAAAGGATGTAGAAAAAAGGTACTACAGACAAGAGGAAAAATCTCACAAATCACATGAACAGTCACATTTTTCACCCCATATAATACAGAAGAAATATAGGCAATGCATAGTCAGCAGCTGCTACAAAGAAAGATTGCCACTTTTTCAGTTAAAATTTTCCTCTATTCTACAATCGTTGAAGCAACATGTTTGTAACCTAGAATCCAGCCTCCAGCAAATATTAAGAAAAACAGAAATATTTTATCTTCAAGTTGTTTTCTACTATGTTTATTTACCACATTAGCCAGAATATCTAACTTTGGATCAAAAATTTTAGTTTGGTAAGAATAGAAGATGCAAATAGAACTTATCTATCCAAATCAAGAGCAAGCCCTGACATTTTATAGTATTTACATACACCACCTACTAAATAATGTAACCTCTGAGGCTACATCTGACACTTCTGATTCCAATTTAGTTTTTTTGATGTAAAATATTAGAGAAAGGCTACTTTTGAATCACAACTGCATGGGGGAAAAAACCTTGTCTAACCACAAGAAGAGCTGAACTCAACCATGCAGACTATCAGCATGTAATTCTGGGTGAAGCCACTCAGGATGCAATCTATTATTATTATTATTATCATCATTATTAATCTGTAAGAAAGGAATAACACTGGCTGGCCCATCCCAGCAAGTAATTCAGAGTTTTGAGAAGGAACTAGAAAAGGTTATTTAAAGCAAGGTATCTATATGGAACATCCAAGGGAAAGATGATGGACAAGACCAGGACTGACTCTAGTTAACCATTTCATCTGAAACAAGTGTAACTGACCCAGATCACTCCACTTCTCTATATTTTCCACTTAATTTTCAGACCTGAATTGGGAAAACGCTATAGTATCCTCACCCCTGTATGATGCAACTCTGACAAATGAACAGATATCTTCTAAAACAAAAAAAAAAAAAAAAAGAAAACTTTCACCAAACGCTGGCACATTTCAACAAAGACCAGCTTCATTTCAACCACATATCTTTAACAAGAAATTAACCCCCTTCAAAAAGGACAAAATTTAAAGGAAGCCCTACACATTACACTGACAATTCAGATCTATTTGCACCAAAAATAAGTTAGTGTTTCTTCAAGATCAGGTTTAGATCAGCATACTCAAAAGAAAAAACAACCCTATACATCTATCTGAAGAGCGATGCTGCAGTCTTCTGTTTGTCATCTATTTAGAGTAAAAGCATCCTTGATCTGCACCTGAAAGGTCACAACGCAATACAACTACCCAACTCCTTACCTGTAAGTCTGTCTTCAACCATTTGGAGTCAAACCTAGCTTGAGCAGCCAGACAAAAAGATTCAGAAGACATGTTTCCTTCTCCAGCCTTCTCTCCAGGCTGGCTGAGCAGCCCAACCTGCCACAGAGCGAGAAAAAAAATAACAACAGTCTAGAGCACGAAATAAACCACACAAGGTTATTTCTGTTCAGACTAGGATGGCGTCCACTTGATCTTTAAAAATTCACCATGAATATGGACCTCCCCTCATTCACATCCCCCGAAATCGCACAGGAGCACGCATTAAGAGTGCTATTGGAGCCCCCCAATCCCCCGGCTCCCCATCCCCGGCACCCCCGTGGCCGGCACCCTCCCTCCCGCCGCGCCGAGCTCCGGCAGCGGCCTAACACCGCCCCTCGGCCCCACGAGTGGTGCATGAAATAAATAATTGATCGCGGATTACGCAAGCCGCAGCCCAACATAAAGCGATTACCAGGGTCAACCCGTTCCACCCCACACATCCCCCCCGGCGGCAGCCGAGGCCCGGGGGGTCCCGCCATGGCCGCACGATCCCCTTTCCCAGGAGCACCCTCACGGCCCCGCTGTCACTGCCCGTTACGGCCACCAGCCGCAGCTTTAAACCCACCTCGGCTGGCCCGGGGGAAAGGCCGGCGGGGCGGGGGCAGCTCGGAGGGCTGAGGCGGCCTGGGCGGGAGCGGCGGATGAGGGGGCCCGAGGGGCAGGGGTCGCTGCACACGGCCCGGGGGGCTGCACCGCCCCACCCCTCCCGCGGGGCTCCCCGGCTTCGGGGGGTCCCTTCCCGGCGCCGATGGAGCTGGCGCCCACCGCCCCGCCACTGCGGCCAGCTCCACGGGGCGGGGACGGATAGGGGAGGAAAGGAGGGGGCGCCCCTCCCCGCCGAGCCAGATGGAGGCGTCTGAGCGCGCACCGGGCTCCTCGGCACTCACCGGCCAAGACGGCGGCGGCGGCTCCTCGCCCGTTGCCTCGTTCTACCGCCGCCCGCTCGGGCCCCGGTAATCCTCGTCCCTCCGCCCGCCCGCCCCCCCCACCCCGCCGGCAGAGCCGGTCGCTCCCTCCCTCGGTACTGGAGACGGGAGAAACTCGGCCAATTCGCGGCTCAGCCCACACACACACACACTACGCCAGCGAAGCTCTGAGCCAATCAGAAGAGGAGGGGGAGGCGGGACATCCTGTCCCGGAAGGGACTGCAGCGGAGCGGGCAGCGGCGCAAGGCGGGGCTTGGGCTCGGTCTGAGTCACACATGCGTCTGAACTCGGTAATAACGGAAAACAGTTTCCTTTTAGGTAGGATGCAGAGATTTAAGAAAAAAAAAAAAAAAGTCTGAGGTTGTTTTTTTTTTTTTTAAAGTCACTTTTGAGACCATCTGTAAACTATAGTGTTAAGTTAGAGGAAGACATTTTTTACAGGGAGGGTGGTGAAACGCTGGCCAGGTTGTCCAGAATGGTGGTGGATGCCCCATCCCTGGAGACATTCCAGGCCAGGCTGGACAGGGGTCTGAGCAACCTGACCCAGTTGAAGATGTCCCTGCTCATTGCAGGGGGATGGACTAGATGACCTTTGAAGGTCCCTTCCAACCCAAACGGTTCTGTGATTCTATGATAAGTTCATTTCTTAGAAAAAAAAGAAAAAAAAAGGCAGCTTTTAAATATTTCGGAGCAGAAAGGTCAGTAAAGAGTAGTTCAGAAGCAAATGAAATGGCAGAAACAGCCTGAAAGAGCTGAGGCTGGAAACGCTACACACAAGCAAAGAAGGATGCTGGGGAAGAAATGGGGGACTTGCTCATGGCAGGTGTGGGGGGGCGCTGGAGTCAAATGGAGTGAGCCTGTCACACAGGGGAGGACCTGCACCAGGGCAAAGAACCAGGCTTTGCCATGAGTTTGTTGAGGAAGATTAAATGTATCAGTAGTATGAGATTAAAATTAACCAAAAGTAAACTTTCTCACAATACTTACACTACAGTTCATGGCAGCTAGGGAATTAGGAAGGCAGGAGCAAGGCTTGGCAGATGGGACCATGATTGGCTTTGGCCAACATGAAGTCAGAGACTGAATGTCAATGAAATTCTAACAGGACTGTGACCGTTTGCTGGCATTTAGACAAAGGTACACAACATTTTGTTGTTATTATTATTTAAGAAGTAGTGTAATAAAACACAGTTAATTTGATTATTTTGTGTTCATTTTCAAAGTGAAAAGTGCAACCATGACCTAACCACTTAGCCCGTTGGTCACCAAAAACCTCTCTTGGATCAAGATACAGTAGTCCCTTTAAGTAAAATACTCCACAAAATTTCTGAAGTGTCTGAAAATTTATATTAAAAGAAATACCCGATTTCCTCAAGTTACTCCCTGAAACTTTAAAATAACCAACCTTCAAAACCGAAAGTAGTTTCCCTTGAAAAATTTGCCCAATGCCTGTATGTCAAAAGATTTAGTTCCAACATGAGAGTACTGAAAGTTTTGTCATAGAACCATACAAACATAGAACTGGGTTGGAAGGTTCATGTTGTGTCTATTCTGACTAGTCCATGGCCAAGCAAGAGCTAAGACAGCAGAATGGGAAATACTTTAGTCTCTTCTTACCTGGTGGACTGGAAATACAAGAAAATGACACTGGAACAGGTGGCCTAGAGAAGTTGTGGATGTCCCAGCATGGGAAGTGGTCAATGCCAGGCTGGACAGGGCTTTAAGCAACCTGATCTAGTTAAAGATGTCCACGCTTATGGCCAGAAGGTTGGACTAGGTGATCTTTGAAGGTCTCTTGCAACCCAAACCATTCCATGATTCCATCGAGATAGTCATATTGTCCTATTCCAAGCAGGAATACAAACCACTTTGCAATGTATGGAGCTCAAACTAGAAGAATTAGTAAAACTTGGTTGAAACCACAGTGGCTGCTGATTGTGCCTACTGCTTGCGTAAGTGATTTGCAAATCAGATCTAAGTGAAATACTTTGCATGTGCAGCGTTCACTGCCATTTTTTGTTTGGCTCTCCAGGAGGAATATCTTCAGACAATCTGCATTTATTTCAGAGAGTTTACTTTTACTAAATAACAAATGGCAATAGCTTTTTGCTGGAACTCTTGATACGAATAATTTGAAGGATGCATAACTACCTAACTTGTTAGACTTGAATCACTGGCCCAGTTAGCAGGTAGGCACTCACTTCAACAAAACTCAAAACATATTTGGGTGCTGTTACCATGGAAATTCAAAGCTAGAGATACTTCTGAAGAATTTATTGATTATTTTGTATGTCCAGATTTAGATTTCGCTTCTGATTAATATTTTTGTTTGCATTTGAAATGCACTGTAATAGCATGGTGCAATCTCAAATGGCGTTCTCATTTATAAAAATATGTACCCACCAAATTTTGCAGAGAGAAAAGTATGTTTGGTAGAACAACATGAAAAGTATTTTGAGAACATTATTCAAAATAATTTTCTTTTTTCAAATAATCAGAAAAATCAATGACTCTGGTACCTGAAGTTTGTCTCTATACAGAGTATTTGCAGTATTAAGTCCATCAATAACTGTTATTGTGATGTTATTTAAATAAGAACTGGATGTTGTTTCACTTCAGACTGGCCAAGGTCATAAACATAATGTACAGATCTGACAGACTTTGGAAGGCAAGTTCAAGCCAAACAGTGTTACCACTCCAGTCCTTGTGCTCAACTCTTCTGATGCAAATTTCTACCTCAAAGGAGGCTTATATGATCCTGCAAATCAGTTCTCTACCCGTCATCCTTTGTGCCCCACCTTGCTGAAGTAACTTGCTTTACGCCCAAGAAAATCATTGAGTGGATCTAAGGGCCCTGCCTTAGAGACACCAACACCCGCAGGAGCTGCAGGGCAGGCTGTCAAGTGGAAGTGACTTTAGCGCTCTGCTTTCACTGCAAGTCTGCCAAAACCCTCACACGTCTTTCTTGCTTCTTCCAGAGAAACGGCTGGGCATGGAAAAATTCTGTTTCCGTGGACAGGCACAGTCAATCATTTACATTTATCTGCTTCCAGGCATATGGTCAAATCATTATTATTATAGATTAAAGCAAAAAGTAGATGGCATCAGAATGAAAGGCATGCTAAACTCAAGGGGTCACATTTTCTGATCCGCCTCTTAGAACACCCACAAACAATACAGAGTGCTCTACAAATGTCTGGCTCTGGGCAGGAGACCTCTCTTTTGCTGTAAATGTGGCGGAGAAGCCGTACCAGCTTCTACAAGAGAAGAGGCACTGCAGAGGTGCGGGATGTAGAGGAAAATAGGAATGGTGGTGCACTGCGTGGGGTCTGCGTAAACCATGAAAGACTGAAGAACATAGGGTGGGTAGCATGAAGGGTGACCTCCCCTCGCCTCCGTGCAGGACCAGTTTGCAGCACTATCAGGCAAGCCTGAGGAGATGGGGAAGAACAGACACTAAGTGAATAAAATGAAAACTATCACAGTAATCTAAAGAACAGGCAGAAGGAAGAGAAGTATCTTTGGGCAATCTGGGCAGCACTATATTTCTTTTTATTTCATTTGTGGCAATGGGATCATAAATATTTATGGGATCAGTCTCAAAAATGGAGGCAATTGCATTCTCAAGTAATTAAATCTCAAACCTTAAGAGCTAATGAACAAATGGTGAGAATGATCTTTTTTTTTTGTAATCAAAAAGGACCAAAAATAAGTGAGTATATGTCTACATAAGACTAGTATCTAGTCCTACCTGCAGGCCTTCTAGGTATAAGCATGAAATATTTACTAATTAATAATTATTTTAAACATGTGAGCTGTAGAGAATCAATTCTAGTTGTAACAGCAGTGGAATGTGGGACATTTTTTTCTCTCATTAGTGAATATCAGTAATTGTTATGCATGCGAATGGGACACAAAACCATCTCTGTAAGAGCAGTGCCTAACTGTTCACTGCAAGACAATGCCTTTTTTGTTTGCAATTTTTTTCAAGAGCCATTTGTGTTGAGCTCTCCCACTGAGTTTGGAAGCCTTTGTGTGTTACTAACCACAAAATGCAAATTCCAGTCCACTCTGGGCTTAAAACAAGTCTCAAATAATTTTTTGGCTTTCTTCTCAGTGATGAAATCTTTCGCAAAGAAAGTGAGAAAGTTCTACAATTAGCCTTTATTTTAATACTCTTTGAACTGAACTGCTGGCGAAAATTTCAGTTTTATACAATTAAAAGCTCATGACGAGGCCCATTATTTCTTTATTACATTACCTGCAAGGAATGCCATCAGTTCAAATTGGTCAATACATATTATTATGCCATACCAGTGCTTTCTACAATGGGAAGACAGGACTGAGTAATTACATAAGAGGATTCTCCTCCTTCCCACACACACTGGTATTTCTAAATAGTCACAATGACACTTTCTACTAGCCACTTTTATTACTGAATACATATTCTTTACATAAGCAGAAGAACAACCAAACAAAAGAAGCATCTTCCGTGTTCAAAAACCCAAGCCTCTTGCAACCAATATCCTAACCGTCTTTCCTCACTCCTCCTCAGGACAATGAAACAAGCTCATCTGTCTTCATGCATGTCTTTCCTCCCCTTTGGTGGTAACAGCCCTGCTGCTACTTCTCACCTTTTTCCCTAGTCTGTCTCTGGTCTAACCTGTATCCTTCACTTCATCCACACTTCCAAGATGGTTTCACTCCTACCTTTACTGCACAGTGATACATACTTGTTTTATTTGAGAAACTGTATTGTTCCTCCATTAAATAGAATTAGGTTAACCCCTCCTTTCTTTTTTTTTTTTTTTTTACTCTGATTTTAAATGATGAATATTGCTTACACCCAGAATTTCAACAAGTTCTCCTCCTGTGACAATTTTTCTTTGCTAAAACAGTCTGGTGTGAATCACAGTGTATCATACAGCTGACACGGCTCGATGACAGAGGTGGTGTTGGAAAAGCAATTCAGAGTACAGAGAACTGGAAAAAAAAAAACCAAAAAAATATGTGTCAAACTGTCACAATAAAGCCACCGTTTCCACAGGTAGCTAATTAGAATCCACTGTTAATTACATTTTCCATAGTTAATTATTTTTAAAATTGGGGTGAATGCTGTCCTTGTTAAAGCAAGCAGTAGCGTTTCCCTTGACTTCATTAAGCTCAGAAATTCAGCCTTATAGGTCCTTTATTTTATTCATCTGATGCCAACCACGCTCCCATAGAAACACAATCCCAAAAGCTTGCTTTCCAGGTTATGTCTTCTATTACAGAGAAGAAAAGTTGTTTTGCATCCCCCAGGCCAGCCCGTGTTTCTGTCCAGCGAGTCTCTCACTTTACAGCCCGAACCAGTCTGATCTGATTTCATCCTACATATCTGAGCTCAACAGCAATAATGAATTCTCTGTGGCTGTTCCTGTTATTTCTTTGAATTATCAATTCAAAATAATCACTTCATAAAATATCCAAGATGGATGTTGTGCTCTGACTTGCAAAGTAGCTTTGTAAATGCCAGCTTGAGTATGCTCACTAGACAGATCTTTGTGAGACTTTGAAAATAAACACTACATAAATATTCAGATATGCATTACAGACCTGTTGAAATTAAATTACTTGGTATACAGTAAGGGTTATATCAGAAATTCAGTAGGAAAATATATGTTCCATGTACTAAAAAATAGCAACCTCCATAAGGTCTCTGTACTTTTCAAATTAAATACAATTATGAACTTAAGCAGAAAATATTTGCATTTAAGAGGCCTTTTCAATTACAGGCATATTCTGTAAAAGATTTGCTAATAATGCTATCCAAAGATATATTACAGTACTAAGCTATGTTCATAAAACTGTTCACCTGCAAATATTAGATTTGCAAAATGATCAAGATATAATTTTAAAGCCCAGCCAAACATCAAGGCAATGCTAAGGGTAGTAAAATCAATATGGTGTTCCACTGGAAATTGAAATATATCTTCACTATTATACTAACATCTATTGAGGGCAGAATGATTCTGTGCTATCATAATACCATGCAAATAGATTATCAGTATTTGAAGATATTCTACCTGACAAGACGCTAGTTGCCTAGTTAAACATTTGCAAGTTAACCCATCAGTTGGCACTGCAACATGCTTCCCAATCACTGAACATGATGGAGGGGTGTTTAGTGGGCACTTCGAGGAGAAAGAACATTTTGAATTTTGAGTTAAAGCAAATAAAAATATTGCGTTTTTTCCTAAATTATTATGCAAAGCATAGCTCATTGCAGAAGACTTGGAAACAAAATGGAAATGATTTGGCAAAATGAGAAAAGCCTTAAATCCATTAGATCTCTTAAATTAAAAAAAAAAAAATCTGTGCTCTTTTTAGGTAGGTGGATGGGGTAGGATGAAACCTGTCTAGAGAGAGGGGAATGGGATCCTTTAGCCAATAATCAAAGTATGAGAAAAATTATGCTAATTTTACTTCTTTCAATTTAGAAGCTACCAAGTATTGAGTTTCTCCTAATGCCTGGAAGGTGGCCAAAAACACTTTAGCTTTTATACATTGCTTAATATATAGGGAAACGCTCTGTGAATGCTGATAGGCTTCTTTACTCATTTAAGCAGGAGAGGAAGCAGTGTTTCTATAAAGGCTTTGTTAACCTAGAGCCATATGGTATCCTTTCACAGAAAAATGCTTCATAAGGAAAAAAAAAAACTTCACTCTCAAAAAAAAAAGAAGTTAGAACATGTTGGACTTATGCCATGTTTTGTCCTTGCTGCAGGGTGTTGGAAGCGGCATTAGCAGTGGAATAGAAAGGTCAAGGGCAGGTTGGTCAAAGTATTATACAAGTCCAGAGATATTGGCTGGGGCAGGGGGAGGAGGAAAGGGAATCAAGACAAATTTTTAGGTCTGTTCTTAATACGTAAAATGAATACCAGCCCAAAACACCAACAGTCTGCTTGGCTTATGAATCAGGCAACTGTCCACAGCTCCCTTCCCACAGATGTGTAAAAACAGTTGCAGAGAATCTCTGCCGTGTTTCTCCAACATGCCCATTTACAAGGGGAGCTTTTTGTGCCTCTTCTGTTTCGCCAGTCCCCACCCCACTTACAAGCATTTCAGAAACTGTTTTATCCTCAAGGGAGACTCGCGTGATATTTCAGACGTGCTAATGTCTATTGCACCCTTAAAGTTTGGGGAGGGTATGCGAACAACGTTAGTGGCCTAAAATGAAGTAATTAGTTCAAACAGGAAGAAAAACACCCTAGCAAGACAATGTGTGCTTCAGCTTGTCCTGGCGCTCGTCTACTGTTGATTTTGTAGTATGTTCACTGCAAGCACAATAAACTGTTGCAACCAACAGCATTCGCACCTGTTATCCTTTCTGCTTTCAGTACAAGAGAATTAACACCGCTGAATACTATATAGCAGTTGGACACTTCTTTTAATGCTTTCTTCAGAGCCGTATTTTTGTGTCACCTCTCAACCAGATCACAGATTTGTCTCTATGCCATGTCATTTCAACAAATCAGTTATCGCTATTTTTGAAAAATTAGACCTTGAATATATTTTTCATATTATTCATAATTCTTTGAAGAAAATTAGGGTCTGGGAAATTGCAACATTGGGAAATAAGCTGCTATGAATCTTCTCTTCCCTACTAATTTCAAATTACTGCTCCATTTACAGACAGTATATAAGATTTTAACAAACATTTATGAAACCTTTGCTATAAGGTTGACTGCTCCACTGTGATAGAAAGCTGTGATGTCTGTGCTGTGGTGGTAAGACTCCGACTTTATCACGAAGTTCAGGGTCCTTCTACAGTATCCTTGCCACTTAGACAATGGGCCCTAGTAATTGCGTGTACTTTTGGTTCTGTATACACATGCATTTTAAAACAGTAGATGAATGTCTTCTTCCACCAACACATGAAAAGTCGGATTCCTGCTCCTACATCTGTCCCAGATGGACTCTGACTTTCAATATAATACATTTGAGACAGCAGTGTTTTTCAAAGTTTTGAGCCTGTGTCACTCATACCATCAACCCTCTCGATTACTGGTGTCATTTTACATTCTTTTCAGTTGTTTCTTGATTCTCTTCTCTCTCTGATATTGTTATTTATTAACATAGCCTCAAGAGGACCTGACAAAATCTGAGCTGGCTTTAACGCTAATATACTACATTTGAAACCAGAGCCAAGAGGTAAATCTAGTTCTACTGCCTGTTACATTTATAATGAACTAGTTCTGAGGCTGACATTAATGAAGTTGTTTATTAATATGTTATTAGTGAACAACATTTCATAGGTTAAAAGATCCTTTTGTGTTTATCAGTTACGCAAATCATGGAAGCTTCCTTCCTGATTTGAGGACTGGCAGCTCCAATCCCATTTGAAATCTGCAGTTGTATTTGCTTCTTGGCTGGGTAATACAACTGCAGGCACATAGTTTGATATAGAGTAAATCAGATGTAACTGATTTACAGTGGTATAAACTAGATGTAATTGGAGGGGTGTCACCAGGTTTATGAATCTAAAATATAAAAATATCATAAATAATCCTCTAGAAATATACTATTTTTATTGTAATCAGTGACCCTCAATTCTCCTCCCACTTACGCTGTTGTAGAATACAGGTAGGATTCATTTTGGCTAGTATCATCCATTCTAAGCTAGTCCTTTGGACTACCTCTAGTGCTAGTAAGGAGGTACAGACACCTCAAATGCAACTCGTTGCCCCCTAAAGGAGGGTGGAGGAAATCCACTTGTAAGCACAGGCATCTCGCCACTCCCTACACAGTAAAGAAAGTGAATTCTACAGCAAGATGGTAAGGCTGAAAGAATGACTTACACTGATAGTTCTGAGAATAAAATCTTGTCTTGGCTCTTTCAGTGATCTTATGAAAAATACGCAATACTTTTTCTTTTTTTTTTAAAAAAAAGAAGGAAGGTCACAGGACTCTGATCTCAATCTAAAATCAATTCTGATAGTAAGTTGGCTCCATTCACTCCAGTTATATTAGTCCCGTTACATTATGTTAGAGCTCGCTTACTCTCAGGAAACTATGAACTGGAATTGGTTCGCATTGTATGTGTTGTTTTGACAGTAGAATTCTCTGTTCAGAAAATGCTAGTTCAAAATTGTCACTACAACTTCTCTGAAGTATCAGAATAGTTTTGCAGCAGAGAATTATGCTACCCAAGTTTAAACAAATTTCATTAACCTAAGCCACCCCAGCAAAAATAACAACACAAAAGCAATGTTTCTTGTCATATTAAGTTTCCATTGTTTAATAGCAAATAACAAGCTAGGATAAAGTGCCTGACATGTAGATAAAAAACGAGCTAGAAAGAATTCCAAAATACAAGATGACAGTATATTTATAAAAACAGTTACACAATCCACCTGGGAACCTCCTAGGGAAAAAGTGCATTCTTTAAGCCTGTAGCCACAGACCATCTATTTTCTCAGACCTTCAGCCAGCCTGAGTTTCACAAGGAAGTACGTTTTACTGAAGACTCTGCTACAGTGAGATTCTTCTCTAACGCTGATTCTCCAGCACTTAGGAGACACTCCAGAAGCTTCCATTTTACAAGTTATGTTAGCACATTCTGACATTTAACCCTGGTGTGAAACTGTGCTGGATTGGGGTGTCAGAGCAGATTGCTCTCTGGAGTCATGCAGCTTTTTTACCTCATTCAGTCCTTGGATGCAAATGGAGGCTGCAAGCAGAAGCATATGATGTCTATTTTCATTATTCATTAACTGGTTAATTAATAGTAATTTACTTTTATCTTTACTTCTGGGTATCAGATACAGGACCAATTCAGACCAAAAAGCCCTTTAGGTTCTTTTAGGCCCTTTTACAAAGCTCAGGGAATTCCTCCACCATGTAATGCGGTGAAGTCACTAGAAGCAGCAACACTCCACAAAGCAGAGTAGATGAGATAAAGCTTGACTATAATGGAGTTAAGGCAAATTGAATTGGAAACAAAAGGGAAGAGCTAAAAAGGCCTGCCCATGCAAATACTGCTGCACATCAACCAGCTCATGCCCGAATTTTTCACCTTTTACAGATTGTTTGGATATTAGAGACAATGCTGAGGTAATATCCTCACCACCATGTCAATCCCTTACCTGTAAGTATAGTAAAGTAGGAGATGCTACACATACTTGGCCATTAGTATTCTGGCAGATTTTTCGTATACTCAGAAATTAGTGTAAGTTTTAATCATCTTCAACATTTTGCATAAACATATTTCACATCTGATTTTAGCATCTTTTGCTGCTCTGTGGAAGAGTCACACGCTGTCTTAGCTGTGAGCCGGCTTCCCTGACAGCGGCAAATGGAGCCAAAATTAGCCAACACCTTAGCCCTTTGTAAGATCAGTGACAGACAGACCTCCAACTAATGAACATGTTGTAAGTGGCTTCGCAGATGATACTCGGAGTGGTCAAAATGACATATGGGCCAATGTTCTGCAGACTCATATTTATACAAACAGCCACTATTTCAGTAGCGAACACATCACTGGTTCCTCTGCGTGTAACAAAGGTTTGCGACCGCTGACCCTGGTCAGGTGCCATTTTAGTAGCAATGAGGGCATCAATATAGCTATAATATTTCACTGCTCTAATACAAAAAGGAAATCATTTGAGTCCCAGTTCTTCTATAGCTGCTTCTGTATTACTAGACTACATTTTGGTACATTTGATGTATTTTAGATTACAGTGATCACAAAGACAGACAATTTGGATAGACTCTAAGTGATGCTTTGCCTTACTTCACTGGCATGTAGTGCCAGATATTAAATCTACATTACAATCTTAGTAGATTAGTTTAGCTGGAAAGGGCTTCTACTGGGCTAAATTAAGTTAGAGTTTGACCCTTAAAGCGTTAAATGTCCATCATGTCAATACAATAGAAATTAACACCTCACTAATCTTAGCATGTCTAAAATATTACTACAACAAAATAAAGAATAATAAGAATGGAAAAACTACAAAGCAAGTACTACTCTGCCAATGAAAACTCTTTGTATGTATTAATTCAGCTGTGCTGTTTAGCTTTTCAGAGTAGTTTCAGAACCGTGCTGGCAATAGAGGGTAAATATGATTTTGTACTGTAAGACATTGTTGCCTGTCATGCTAACATTACATTTAAATTTAGCTCTGAGCAACATCCCATATATTTCCTTAACACACTCGTCCTGGACGTGAAGAAATGACAAATGGTGTACAGTTAGTCTCCATTAACAACCCAGCTGGTAAATAAAGTAACAAACAATCCATTTTTTCACTGATCAGTGCCATTTATAATGAAAGCATCTTGCAGAGCCATCTTAAGTACTTAACAGAATTCGTCCTCTGCATTAAAGGTTACAGCTCTTGAGCAGTGCTGATTTTCTGTGTTTCACTTAAGAGTATTAGCAGGCCATACAGACCACATAAGCTTTACTATATGTATTATATATATACTATGTATGTTATATGTAGTATATATAATATATATACTAATGTATAGTAATTTGTTGTGGACTTCGATAATAATATATCCGCCTTTTTTTTTTAAATTTGGTGCAATTCTGAAATAAATTTATATTTCTGACTTCTATTTGTGTTATGGGCATTAATGTCAACATTTATTTTGAAATATATTCAAAAGCCAAAGTATTACTTGAGAGCATGTAATAACCAACAAGGTTTCTTTAACCAACAGATTGAGGGAAGTACAGAAGAGCAGCCCCAGTACAGTGGTCATAGGAAGGGCACTAAAGGAAAATGGAATATTGGAACTATGCAGCACAAGCCAAAACTTCTGAAGGAAAAGCAGGTTGTTAGCCATCTGCTTGACCACTATCCACCTGGATGAGATGTTGTAGACTCTGCCTTCACAAGTCACATCATTCAAACTCTGCAAACATTTTCTGTACTGCTGTGTCACGGCTAAGTCTGGAACAATTTTATTGTTGCATGTTTTGAACAGAACGTCTCATAAATTACTTAGTTTGCTAAAAATATTCACCAGGGTTTACCGTATACTGCATAAGCAGATGAATGACCTCCACAGAACTTTGACAAAAATCAATTAAAAATGTCTGAGTTGCAGCAACCAGATGGCTGAACCTGAGACCACATCTGGACTGCTGAAAGTTTTAAGTAAACCCTGTTATCTCTGTGGGTAAAAACATTACAAGAAAAATCTCAGATGATCTCAATGAACTTGAAAAACCCCTCTCCTCTTCCAGAATAGCCTTATTGGAGTAAAGGATCAATGCCTGGGAGAAGAGCCAGAGATTTATGCAACCATTGCATTTGAAACTGTACAACAATTAGGGTTAACAGCTTTGCAGTTTTTGGAACTCATCCACTTCACCATACTCAGGACATTGTGGAGATCAAGGACAGAAGAGGGTGATTTTTACCTGCCTTGCAATTATTGGACAGAAGAAAGATTTCAGGATCTGCAGCACTGGCTGGGTGCCTTACAGGTAATTAGATTCTTATTTTCAGTACTCTACCCTTATATTTAGAGGTGGAATTACACTGCAACACTTAAAAATATATACTAAATAAATATATATTGCAAAAGGCCTGTTAATTTCTACGATACCTGAGACACCTCCCATCATGATGAAAACAGGGTATTTCTACTATAACACAAAGGCATTGCTTAGCTTTGAGCAGCCAAGAGTTACAGCGACAAGGACCCATTTAAGTGGTTGATTCAATGCCTTTCTTGTACAAGAGTTCTTCTGCCTCTCCATGCAAAAAGAGCAGCTGAAATGCTCACCTTGTATACTTTTATTAGAAACAGCCATGGCCATAAGTTTCCTGGAATTCAAATACAGCCACTTTTGCCTCTCTGTCCAAGGCCTGTTTATGTGATTTAAGGGATGCTGGACTAGCCCAAGCCCCAGCTCAGAGACCATGTGGTGTGATGCAGCTGAGTCTGTCAAGAGCAAAGACCCAACAGCCTGGAGTGTGACCGGCAGGCTGAATAAACACCACATGAGAGCAGCCTGGAAGACTCATGTTTTAGGGGGCTCAGTGTTCATTCACACGGTGGGAGAGGTTCTGGAGGCAGTGGGCTTCTCTGCAGCAGAGAAGGGAGACACTTGTCAGCATTTCAGGGCAGCTGTGAGGCAGACAGAATACTGGGAGGTGGGATTGAGCAACTGGGATGCTGTAGTCCATGAGAACAAGGCTACTGAAAATCGTGGAGCAGGAAGGAATAACATGAACCAGGAGATGACAAACTACTGGCCTTAGAACCAGAAAAGCCTAATGGTACAGATTCGAACAGGAAGAGAAAATACTTCAGTGCAACTAAGAACCAAGAAAAGGAAACTGTAGCTGTCATTACTGTACTGCCTGCTTGAAGGTGAACAAGGGTTCTTTTTCACTAAATGTTTTCTGATCAGCTCCTGTAGTTTTGTATTATTACTTTCCAGATCTTAAACAGATGTAACTTCTACAACTTGCTCATGCATCCAGTTGTAGACCCTTATTTCAGAATCAATACATCATCCAGTCCATTTTTCAGTATAGCATAGGCTGTAAAATTTCATGCTTTGGGGGTCATATATGAATGGCATAAAATATGTACCCAGCCTACGTGTGAAGCCATCAAGAGGAAATGGTCTGTCAGGAGATGGAGTGTATCCTCCCCAGTTCCTCGGGGTTTGGCTGCTTGGACTTCGGGCTGATCTGTATTGCAACTGTCCAGCCTTGAATCAGAAGAGCCAGCTTTGGTAGTAGGTCACTCCTCTCAAGACGTGCTTTTAAGGTGAGACTCTTGCCCTTGTTCTCTATGTAAAATACATGGCAGATCCACTGTGTCTGGCATGTACCCAAACAATCCAAACCCTGATTTGCTCTCTTGGCGTCCAGGCTTGACCTCAGACCCGGTTCACCACTATGATTTGTCCAGTGATCCGGACTGTTGGATGGACCTGGTTATGCTCACCCTACTCTGAGACTGCACCCCTTGTCAGCAAGGTCACTGCTTCTACCTGCTCTTCTGTCACACCTGTCTCCCCTTCCTTTGAAGGGCAGATCAGGGTTGGTGGCCCCTGACCAGATCTTTTATTGCTTCTTTTGGGAGTTTGGCCCAGCAGATCATCACCACTGCTAAACAAAATCAAAGAAATACATCCCTTTCTAACTTGTAACTACTCATTCTTGCTCTTTTTCCTGCCAAACCAAAGAACATCAATACCCCCTCACCATGAAGGAAGGGATTATATGCTTTGATCAAATCACCCTTTGATAGCCTGTTGAGATTTAAAGCAAGTTCTTGAAGTTGTGAACTCTCAGACATTTTCTTTTATCTCTCAAATAATTTACAAGCTTTTCCTACATTACTGGCTTTTCAACATGCTTTTAAAACATTATGAGCAGAGCTACATGTCCTATTTCAGTGTATTGTATACAGTACATCATACAGAGAGCCTATTCTATGTCACATTACCTACTTCCATAAGTTCTATTTGCTCTGCCCTATCAGGATTGCACATTCAGGTGCTTGTCCACTGAGATGCCTAATCCTATTCACAGCAAACTGCTTTTAAGGATACACTTCCTCTTCTTCCTCACCTCCCACCCCCTTCTGCAAGTCGTAATTTGCCTTCCTTGTTTTGGGGGTGAATCTGACAATACCCAAATTATGTGACAATGCAGGCTTCTCTGCATGATGAGAGCTGGGCACTCTTCCTGTTCCTGTATCATCTGCAAGTTTCACTATCTGCACCTTGTGGATAGTGCAGAGCCCCGCTGGGGCATGTCTATTCAGTGATTCCACAATGACAGCTATATTAGTGTATATTCGTGACCTTGGTATTACTCATGTACACCCCAGTTATTTCATCTGATATGTACTTGCCTAGTGCTGTACAAAACTAATTTCCAGCCAAAACAAGTCTAATGTTCTTAAGAAAGTTATGTCTATTAGATATATACAATTACTTTTATCAAATTTGTCATCTCAGCAAAGCCAAAGATCTGTTTTGCTTAACAAGGAAGCTTTCCAAATGTCCCTACATTGATCCTTTCCTGCTCTTTTGTAGTGTATTGCTATATCAGTTTTTCCCCTGTTATCTTGCCTACGATCAATGCCAATCCAACAAACCTAATTATCCAGAAAGGGTAGGTGAGATGTCCTAAGCCTGGACTAACATTAATACCCATTTTTTCTTTAATTTTCACAGTATTCCCAGACATATTAGCATAAGCACCACAGAGATCACCTCAAATATCTCTGTGGGAAGTTACTTAGAACTGCTGATTCCGACGTGGAAAGGCGGTTGCAAAGACAGCCTAATTCCGTGTGGTTTGGCTCCTGAAAGACGAGAACAGGGATTTTAATGATGCAGTGAGGCCAGAGGAGCACGAGAGAGGGCCTACAACATGATGGGACACACTCTGCTGTTGGCTGGAACTGCTCAGATAGGCTCTACATAGTTGAAAAACTGAAATCTTCAGCCCCAAAGTGCTGAATGTACAAAGCCCATGAGACAATGACTTCAGATAATGGTTATGTATCTCGTGTCTGTGCCACCAACAGCCTGACAGCACAGGGCTTGGGCGCAGAGTCTTCAAAAGCTATAGGAAGGAAACTGCCAAAGAATGTACCCCATTTCCTACATAGTTATTACACAAGGACAAATGGCTTGTTTAGTATGGTGAAGAGATCTGGGGGTAACTCGCAAGAGTTTTTGCTGCTTCTTCATGCCAGAGAAGATGGAAATGATGCTGCTGCATTAGGCCCTGATCTACAGCATAGCAGGAAAGTACCTTGTCTGCTGGATAGAGATGGGCTTAAGATTTATCCACACCTGACTTAGATTTATACTCTTAATCACAATGAAAAATAGGTTTAAATTTTTCTTCATAATGTCAGAAGCTCAGCCTATTCCCTCTGCCCATCATCCTTCCAGAATCCCTTCCACTTTATCAAAACACCCACACATTTATGCTTCAGACTGATTTATTTCTTAATATTTGTTTCAGCTTCTTTAAACTACATTTCCGGACCAATGCCAGTATCAGCTGTCTCTCTAAGGAAGTGAATTTAAGTGATATTCCATCTTGTGCTCCTGCTTTTATTTCTCTATCATGCTTTTCAGGAATACATATTCATTTGGGACTATTTTGAGATCGCAGTGGTCCTTTAGTTTAAATCAAGCTATTGCTCATCTTTTCCTGGTCTCTTAACTGCAGCTATTCCTGCAACTGCCTTTGAGAGTTAATCAAAAAAGAACAATTTGAAATTGCAAAATTCAAATTGAACATTGTCCTAATGTTTGTTAGCCTCAGCCTAAAATCTTAACTTATAGTAGGTGAAGTATTCTTAATTACTGTCAGAATTGTCTTGAGACACTGGCCTGGGAGAAGGCTGGATCCACTCTCCATATGAAAGCCAAAAAAGCTTGAGGTCTTGCCTGCTCCTCCTCTGGCTGTCTGGCAGCATAAGATGTCTCTGATAGTGACAAACATTTGCCCCAAAACCACTCTGGAGCTGACTGGCCAACCTTTTTTTCCCAGAAGGGGTCTCAGAAAGGAAAGGTACCTGGTTCTGTGACTTGAGGAAGCCCACAGGCTTTAGCAGAGCAGAGAGCAGCACACGGCCCACGTTAATCCCAGCCCAGCTACCGCCCAGGGGACCTCTTGTTCACAGTTCACGCTCCTTAATTTTACAGTTGTTGCTGTTACGCAGCGCATTTTCAGCAGCATCAGACACTGCTCCTGCTTCATCACATTCGAGATCGAGCCAAGAAATGTAATTATTAATTTATATGTAGGATACCACTGTGAGCAGGAAAACAAATGATTCAGTGCCTCTGTCGTCATTAGTCTTACTAAAATTGTTGGATGAGTACATTTTTACCTCCATGCTCTCAGACACAACCAGCTCCTTTTCCAGTCCAAAAAAGAAAATAATTTGTCTATGGGGGGAAAAAAAAAAAAANTTGAGGGGAAAAAAGGAATTCTACAAGTGGAACAATCATTTCTCCCTTCTTACTTCATGTCTCGGGGCCAGCTAGGTCTCATTTCCAAGTCACCTACTCACATGATAATCTCACAGGAATTGGATTTTGGGGGGAAAAGACTATTTGTGAGGAAAAAGGAAAGGACTCCTACCTGTGTTAGTGGGGATTATCCGCAAGGAAACCAGGGCTATTAGAGATGTGCTGGCTACTGCTTTCCAGTAAGAAAAAGCAAGGGCTGTAAGTAGCTGCCCTTGTAGGCAGCACGGTTACCCCACGTTGTGCTGTCCTCCATGCTGTGCTGTTTTTAGCTTCTGCTATAGATAGATCTTGCCACTCAAAGATATGTCGATTTTCCTTAGCAGCATCTGCTTGTTTACTAAAAGCAAACTCCTGAAAATACTCCTTCTCCATAGGCAAGTGCTCCAGAAGATAATTCAGCTTTGACATTTACTGGCAGCAAGGAATCCTTGAGCAGCGAGGGGATGATTAATTGTCATCTAACCCTGTCTGCCTTTAGCTTCCAGTCCCCTTCCTGCTGCCTGTGCTCTGGGCTTCAGGGAAAGACCTGAAGGGAACCTGGGCAAGTGGGAATTCCCATTTGATGCTTCCTCTCCTTAAATCTTTCCCTTTAGGAAATTCAGGAAATTCGCTTTAGGAATAATAGGCTACACATATATGTGGATATAGCTTAATACCCTAAGGAAGCGTATGTATTTTCTTCTGTCTCAGTGACTGGTGCATTAAAATTTTAAGCCTTAAAACTGTAACAATACAGATCTTAAGTTTTCTTTGAGGCATAAATGGCATCACAGTAATATTGCATATGGTTAAATTCTCAGTATAGGAATCTGTATCAAGAAATATGACCCTCTAACTTTAACTTGGTCTCCCTTGGATTGAAACTGAGAATGAGAAGTTTGAGATGAAGTGCATCATTCCAAAGTTGAAAGAAAGTGAGAAGGGTTTGCCTAGCACACATCTTGACACTTGTGTGAAAGATTATATAGCTGACTAATTTTTTACTGCAGACTAACCCATAAGCATCTTGCATGTTAGTGAGCACTTACACACAGTGAGTGGTAGAATTGGGAACACTTCTTTCTATTTAAGATTGCTCACAAAAGTACCAGTTAAGAGCGACAGGTACACAGCCTCTCCTTGAAACAGAGCAAAAGCCCCAGGAGGCAGCAGGCACTGTAAAGCCCTGAAGCTCTTTTAGTAGAGGAACAAGCATGTCCTTTGTTCTCCTCCAGACCTTTCCCTTCTCACAGATATACCTAAGGGTTTATGTCCTGTCTGAACTTCACTAAGTTTGCAATGGTATAGTTTCACCAGTTACAACTTTCAGTGAATGAGAAAACCTTTGAATAGATCTTATTGATTTAAGCATTAGTAGGGTAGTTGAACCTAAAATAATTAACGTTTGATGGCCTCTGTCTGCGTGCAATGTAAATAACAAGCTGTAGGCTCCGCTATCTTCAAATAAATGGCACCCCTTAAAACAGAAGGGTAGGTACAAGTAGCGTTGTGTTTTGGTATGGAGATTCACAGGATTGGGAACGTTGAATGTCATGGCTGTAGGACCATGCACAGTCCTTCTGCAGGCCACACCTTTCTCCATGGCTCAGAGGACCTGAATCAGCCAAGATCAGTGCTGGATTTCCCTCTTTCCTCCCTTTCTCCTCAAGTAAACATGACAAAGGGCTTCTGTGTGAATCCTGTGTGTTGTAGTGAAGCAAGGCAACTGTAAATAAGGAAGCCTCAGATCTGCTTAAAAATGTGGCCTTTGAACAGTGGTGCCCTCCCCCATTTCTCTGAAATCTAAAAGGACCTCCCGTTCAGTTTTCGTGCTAACCAAGCGGCAGAAGAACCTAGAGAAGAGTTTATGAAAACTCTCTTTACATAACCCCTGAATCATGGCTCTGGGCCTGCTGTCCACACAGACAGGCTCCCTGTCCCAACCAGAGTTTGTCTCCCCTCTCATACTCATTCTCCTCTTGCTGACTGTCTTCCCCGCCACATTGCCAGTGAGTCCATTCTGCTGGTCCTTCCACAGGTGTTTTCAGTTTTTGTAGCCACATAGCACAGTATTAAAGTATCCCAAGACTTGTACAGCAGCCAAACTCTTTCAGACACCTTTCCCCTCCTTTGTTGTAATGGGAGGGAGGAAACCTACATGCTGGTGGAATCAGTGTGTACAGGTACAGAAAACCATCTAGTACAGACATGGCCGCTGGCCTAAGTAAGCTATTCTGAAATGCCTTACAGATTAAATTTGTCAGGGTTTGAGGTCAGCTTTTAGGCCCAAAGGATTTTAAATAAGTTATCTCTTTGAAAGAAACTTTAAGTGTTCTTCTCACATATGCATTTGAGAAGACATTTTTTGCATATTTCATAAGAGCTGCCTGTGGTTTTGAGCTGCTGAGCTTTCTGACATCTTGCCATTGAGTGAGACATTATTTATAAAAATCGAGTTCAGTGCTGGGCGAGCAAGGGAAGGGGACCCTGGGAATGAAGGGCTGCAGCTAACCTGGGAGCTGCAAGTGTTCGCCTGATGGTTTGCAGATGACTGCTTATCTTAAGCATTAGATTTCCTTCACTGAGTGAACAGAAAATCATTTAAGGCATTAGAACAACGTTTTAAATATAGCACTGATGCTTCCCTCTCTAATAACCATCCTCCCCTCCAAAATGATGGCCTACTGCCCAAGAATTTAGCATAGTGCTGCTCTTCAGTGCAAGTTTAGGGTTTACTGGCCCATCCTCTCATTTCCCTGGTGAGAGAGCTCCACTTTGTGGGAGGAACATTCACGGAGAGCAACAAAAATAAGGGATGCTGAAAAGAGAAAGCATTGCACAAAGTTTATCCTGCTGTTTCACTCGTCTCTTTTTCATGAAGGGAATGTCAGACAAAAACTCTAATCTCTCTTTCAAAGGAGATAGACTTATGATAGCAACATCATTTTACTCTGTTCTTTCCAAGCATGTCAACACTGTTAGAGAAATATACAGCACAGAAATAGGGAAATGCAGAGTGATCCCAGTTCAACCAGCTATTCACTTCAACCCAGCTAAGCTGAAGGTAAGTTTAGATATCTTGGAATCATAGGCACAGATCAGCATCCAGAAACAACTAAATCTGAAGCTAGTAAATGTTTTCATCTTGCTAAAGTGATGATATTCTTAGAAAATGCATGTGCTAGAATTTTCTATGCTGTCATTTCATACCTATTTAGTTCCTTGATCAATTTTAGACATTAAAATCTAAACTGGCTTACTCTAAGGCACATGTTTACCTCCCTTATTTTTAAGAAAAGCTACTAAAGGACGCACTGTCTGTTAGTTGACTGAAGTAAGGAATATGAGAATCAGAATGCCATGACCTCTAAAAATGAAGTTGCTTGGTACCATGAAATTTTGTTTGTGTCCAGTGATTGGGTGACATTTTGTTGTGCCAATTTTGTGCCAGGCAAAAACTTTAATTTATAAAAACAAACCTAATTTCTTCTACCCTGTGACACCTTTTCTCTTGAGGCCAAATTCTCCTACCTCTGGGTGGCGCACAATTTTTAATATCAGAATCACTCCCTCTCATGACCGTATGCTGATTTACCTATTTTCTATCTGGTTTTGAGTCTCACTTCTTTTGCAGTTGCCTTTTTTTCCTATTCACAGTAATTTCCTTCCCTTGCCATTGGCAAGCCAACCATTATCTTTTTCACTGCTCTTTAATCTTCCACATTTATACTCCATCAAAACTCAGTGAGCAATAACCCTCTCCCTCCTTCCCACTCTGACAAGGCAGCTTGGGCCCATCTCTTTGTCACTTCATGATGTGCTTAGATGCTGAAAAACAGCTACTAAGGCAGCATCTTACAAATAAGGTGAACCTTTAATGAAAGAAAAGGCTTGTATGAGGAAGGTTTACCTCTTAGTCAGGCTGCTTGAACCAGAAATTCAATAAAATGTTTTATCCCCAAACTTTTAAAGGCTGATATCTTTTAAATTATCCACAAATCAGTTGACTTTTGCAGCTATTTAGTTTAGTCTAATGCTATAGACTAGCAATCTATACAGGGACGGAGACCCCATCTTTCTTCTTGACAAGAAAACCATAGGGTCCCCTACAAGGGAGGAAGAAGGATAGATGAACCCACATGCCAGATTGCCCTTGAGCTTCTCTGCTAATTCAGAATGACAAGGTATAGATGTGCCCACAGGGCACCTCTTTTCATGTCGTCGTGTCAATCAGGCAGTCATATGGGCAACGGGGTGGTAGAGTTTCTACCAGCATGGTGGCTCTTCTCACCCCTCCTTTCTGTCTGCATCCTGCCTCTGGGATGAGGAGTGAGGCTGGAGGACACCTGCCTCTGTGGGCTCCTCCTCCAGGAGTAATAAGGGGGGACATAGCAGGGCTCTTCCAAGGGTCCAGGTACACTCCTCTTTGGGACACCTGTTGCTGCTGCTGAGCATCTGGTGTGTGTTGAGTAGGCCCATGAGTAGGCAGTGAAGATTAGCTGCATCTGACTAATAAATTCTTGTTTTGCACCAGGAGGTGCTGATCCATGGTGATACCGGTAGGAAAGTCACTCAGACTTTGTGAAGTGTCCTGTAACACTATAAAAATAGAGAATATGTCCCTTTAATAGAGAGATGTCCCTTTAAATGCTGGAAACCTGAAGTCACGCCGCATCGAATGGGCCTCAGATCCACATGGAGCACACTGTGCAGACCCTGTCCATGAAAAAAGTTATACCATGTTGATCATTCAAGCTATTATGAGATTTTCTTACAAGAAAGCAACTCTATTCACCGTTTATGATGTCAAACAGAAAGGATGCTCACACGAGAACTTCTTGCTGCACTTCTAGATAAAGGCAAGGACATAGAAGTGGTGTAACTGCTGATACCAGGTGGGAGCTGTTGGAGTGAGCTGGCCGAGGTTGTCCTGCAGCCAAGGGGTATGTGCAGCATGGCACAAGCCTGAAGGCCAACCTGTATGTGCAGCAACGCACAGACCTGGACCAGGTTGACTGTTATGTGGATCACAAACTCCTCACTGTGCAATGGTCTGCTGGTTGGGACCACTACGCCTTGCCCAATTCCAGTTGAATGGCTCAAGGACCTGAGAGACAGAGGTTGCTCTCGATGCAGGGGATGTGAAAGAAGCCTGATGGGCTGCTCTCTGCCTCTGCATGCCAACCACAGCTTTCTGCAGGCTTTGCAGGTCAGCCAGGGGAAGCAGGGGGAACCTCGAGGGCAAGAACCTGTGTGCAGCCTGGGAGCCAGTGGGTAAGCTATTTGGGACAGACCCTGGCACAGCCTGGGTGAGGGGCTCCATGGTACTCAGCTCCAGGCTCTGGAAGACCTGAGGTAACTGCCAGCGAGCAGCAGGAGCAGATCTGCTCTAGAAGGGAAGGCAAGCCAGGAGCTGAGGGTGACCACAGCACAGGCAGTGCCTTCACCAACAGGGCTTCTGAGCTGGGCAAGCAGGGCAGGGTGATGAAGGAAAGGAGGTGGCAAAGGAAAGGTGACAAGTCAGGTCTGAGGTGAGTCTTGGAGATGTAAACAACAGTTTAGGTATGTCAGGGACCCAGCTGGGAGCTCACACTGCTATGACAGAGCTTATACCCAGGCCTAAGCTTCAGTGGAGCTCCTGCATCAATGGGCAGACTGTGGGAGGGGGTCCCAGCTGAGGCTGGTCAGGGCAAGTCATACCTGCCAGGGCCCTCGTGGCTCTGGCAGCAACACAGTCCAGCTGTCCCACATGACAGTCAGTTGTTGAAGAAAATGACAGTTCTCTCCATCTGGACCTCTCAGTCATCTGACACCTTCCAGCTTCTCCAAGAAGCTGAGGACCTCTGCCTCATAGTAGCCTCCTTCCTGACTTCTGCTCATCTCGTATATGTACAGCGATTCACAGCTTTATGATACAATATTGCTGTATCAGCATATACTTTCTGTAGAGGGCCATATTAAGATTGGATGGGAAGGCTGAATTTGGGTGTTCCTTGTCTGAGACAGCATATCAAACACACTTTGTGTTTAACTCACATGGGCCATCCAAAGTGGCCAGACTGTCAAACTAACCAACTATAAAAATACACATGCTACAGTTAAGTTGCTAATTCAGTTTGCAAGTATTTCTTATACTGAAGAAAAAGAGTTTCACAGTAAGGACTTTTTTCATTTAGTTCTAGCATATAGGTCAAAGTTAATCATTACTGTTGCATAGACGTTCACGAGACTATCTTGATTTCCCATTTCTCTTACACTTCAGTGTAGGAGTCCTATTGTACTAATATTTAAGTGTCTGACTAGAAAGGAGGTAGAAAGCACAAAGTTTTACCCCTTGAAAAACGTTAGTCATTGGAACATAGGTAAGCAAATAGAAAATACTTAGCAGAGTAGAACAGGAGAAGAGTTTGACACCACAAAAAAAAAAAAAAAACACAACAAAAAAACCACAAAAAAAAAANCAACAACAACAACAACAACAACAACAACAAAACCAACCAAGCAAAAAACAGCAGAAAGGGAGCTCCAGAGAAGGAGAGGGACTCTGTCAACAAATAGCAAGTAAAAATCAGCAGCCAAAATGACAGTTTTCCTAGCTGTTAGGTTTTGTATGAATGATGCAGCTTGTAGTTCTTACCACGTGATGACAGGAGATAGACCTAAGGCTCCCTTTGATGGAGGGAGCAGCTCTAAGCACCATGCCAAAGGACACTGGGAGCTTACCAACAACAATGCACTGAAACATTTGCACCTAAGTCACCGCTAGGCAGGGCTGACAGGCTGGACAACTACCTGGAAGGGCCAGAGAAGATGAGTGGATGCCACCTGCAATTTCTCCAGGGTGAGCGTCTGTCCCCACAGGTTCTCTAGCTCTTCTCCTGGGAGCCAGCCAGGTACTAGCATGACTTGTCCCCTACAGACATGTTTCTTGTGACAAAGGAGAAACCTTTGTCATATATGCATGCTGTGCCGTTTGGGCATTCAAATGTTGTCATGCTATTTCAGGATGCAGAGAAGTGCCACTTTGTCCTCAGCAGTATGGGAGAAGATGCACCGAGCCAGCAGTCCTCAGATTGCTGTTCTACATCCCCTTCACCAGAAGAGCATTCTGGATTTGGGGTGCTCTTCCCATGTAAGAGTTGCTTTCGGATGGGAGCAGGGGCAGTGCTGGCTGGAGAGCAGCAGGGGACACGGCAAGGAGGGGGCTGAGGAGGAGGTCCTGGCAGCCAGGCTGAGAAAGGAAGCAGGAGAAGTCTGCGACTGTTGCAAGGCACAGAGCCCAAACAGTGCCCCTCGGCAGGGACACCAGGACCAGAGGCAAGAGGGGAAGAAGGCTCTTCCCAACAGCTCTCAGAATCCATGTAATGCCTCAGCTGTGCTTCTTGGTGCTGCCTGCCTCCTCGCGCAGAGGGAACCTTTTAAGCATTTCTTCACCTCCTGGCCCTGTTCCCAGGCCATCTTCTTGCTTTCCTCCCTCTGCTGCTCATCCCTTAGAAGCTCCCCAGGGACAGGCCACCTTCCCTTGGTGGGAGATGTATTTCCCAGGTCCCTAATGCACCAACCACTCTCGGTCTGAGAATAGCTGTGCTAACACCATGTCCTTTCCAAAGATCATGAACAGTAGCACAGCCCAGGGTCCAATTAATCAATTAAGACGTGTGGCGTTACTGAAGAAAATTGTCAGGCAGTGAGAAAGCCAGGCAAGACAAGGAAAGCACCAAAAAAAAAAGAAGGGGAAAGAAAAAAAAAAGGTGAAATTGTTGACTCATATTGGTTGTTAAATCAAGGCCTCAAAATAAAACCACTAATGTGAAAGTTATAAAAGTGAGAAAAAAACAGAAGGTAGTTATAAGACAGCAACTCAGCAAGACAGAGGATTAGCCTGCTCCAAGGAACAACAAAGACTGGTGTTTTCCCATATGACTGACAACTGTGTGGCCAACGACAACATGTCACCCTGCACTGGGGAGCTGAGAATAGTAATGCTTGCATGCTCCGCTTATTAGACCTAGCTAGCTTCTGTGCTCTTGCACCATGTATAATTGTTGTGTGCTTAAAAATCTGTATACTCCTGCTTGCAATCCTCTGTGCATGGAAAAAGATGCCCAAACATTTGTGAACCAGTGGGAAAGAAGGCTCACAGCCCAGACACTCAGGTGGCATTTAGGTGTGCCTCTTCCTGCTCAGCATGTTGCTGTTAGATCCACGTGCTTAATCTCAAATACCGAGAAGAGCTCAGTACTGAATCACAGAGGCTAACTGTAATGCATTCATTTCACAGTTCAGATGAAGTGAGCGTTTGCATGTATTTGCTTTAAGCACTACTGCAAATAGCAGGCTGTTTTCTTACTTGATAGAAAAGAAAAAGTATTTCCATCCACTTTGTCTCAGCATCTCAGCATGGTGGTTATTTGCTCAAGCTCCTGCATGGCTGTAACCTGTCTTCTAGCAAACAGGCAAGATGTGGCTTTGATTCTGCTACTACTGTTTTATTTAGATCATTTGAAAAGAGTTTGTGTTTTATGACACAGGTGCCCAGGATCTAACGGGAAGAGGACTTTTACATCCCACTGTATTGTCAGCAACCCCTTGGCCACATTCTCATCACAAAGGCAGAAGGAAGAAAGGGCTAATGCTTGGTGGCCCCCCATGATTTGTGCAGGAGAGCTAATATGCACAGTGTTCCTCAGCCATTCCCACAGCAGGAAGAATTGGCATGGGTATAGGAACCTGCAGAAAGGACCAGTCTCCACCCAAAAAGTGTCTTCCTCCTAAGCCAGGCAGTAGTCCTGGGTGCAGTATTATTGAAGTATATTTCTGGTTCCTGAGCTAAGATCTCTGTTTTCCTACTTGATGCTGCAGCTGACCTTTTTCCTTCTCCCTGCACATCTGACTAATGCCCATCTCAAAATCCAGCTGTCTTTTTGCTTTTTGAGGAGCAGGAACTCTGACAATGGTGGTCAAAAGCCTTCCCTGCTCTAACCTGGCAGGTGTTGCTGCACCTATCATTGTCCCTGAGCTCAGAGTGGGGCAGAAGAAGTTAAAAACAGAAAAGAAACAAACAAACAAACACCCAGTAAAGCAATGATTTATTCAGTGGCCAAAAGAGGGAACTCTCCCAAATATTAATTTTGGGGGTTGGCAAAACTGAAGTCAGCCAAACAGAGTCCAAAAGAAGCATTAAGGTAGAGAATGATTCTGTTTCAGCTACTGGCTGAATCAGAGAGAGGAAGGAGCTTCAGACGTTCCTGCTGTTCTATTGCTGAAGTAGCAATTATCCTATCTGCCTTTCACAATGCTATTATGCAGTCAGCCTCATTTGAAGGAAAGATGTCCAGAGACAAAAGATTTATAAATACTCTTTTGTTCACAGGTTCCTTTTAAAAACTGTTGGTTTGTTCTGTTTCTTTTTTTTAATGTCACATTTATTTGACAAAGGAACCTCAAAATTTCATTAAGTTTAAGATTAGATCATTAAACCTGAGACATTATTATTTGTTACAGTTGTCCATGACTCAACCACAAGATCTCATTTCAGCAGTGGTTATCATTACTATCAGCATTAAAATACTTTTTGTCATTAAAGCTAGAGATAGTATGAAGTACATTTAATACCTCTGAAGGATGACTTGCCTTGAAGGTTGACCCTACTTACAATATTTGCTGGACATCTCATATAGCCAGTAAAAGTTTTTAGGCACTTCAAAGTTAGTGACAGCTAAGCACAGCTATTCCTGTTCTCAGATCTCTTTTGGACAGTTTGGAAATGGCTAATACCTTGTGTGCACAAGTCGACCGTTGTCAGGGTACCAGTAATCACAGTCTTTATATATCCAGGATAAAGATAACACTGTCCAACTAGCAGTAGAACCGTAAGGACTGACACCTTTGGAATAATTATTTGACGAGCAAACACTATCAAAGAAATCTTTAAGACAGATGTATGTCAGAGAGACCACAAATGCGTAAGTGAAATAAGTGAACTAAGAAGAAACTCAGTAATTCAGTCTAATAATTGTCCCATATCCCTGGTACCTCATCTGCTAAAGACCAGAAACACGACTTCCAATTTCACCTAGTTAGTTAGCATTCCTGTCAGCTGTGGTGCATGAACTCAGAACAAATTCAACCCAAGCATTTTAGTCATCACTAGAACTCACTTTACATTAGGATCCATGACATATGACAGGATATTAATATTTATCTATCATATAATAGGCACTCTGACTACTATGAAAAATTACTTTTCAATGTAGACATTTCCAGGATTTATAGAAGATGAATGAATTTCCCTAGAAGGTGACAATGCCTTCCTGACATTGGCTGAGATCTTAATGGTACACTTAATATAAATACAGCCTGTCTTACTAAAAAGTGCAGATCAGCCTGTGTGATGATTGTGTGATAACACTGAACATCTGCTGAACACAGTGAGACTTACCTCATGCCAACAGGTTTCCTTCCAGCTTAGACAAGTAGCCACCACAGCTGCCTTTCATTACAACTCTCAAACCAGCTCTGTTTTAAACATTAAACTCAGTGTTAATTACTAAATATTAAATACTGAAGTAGCTGGCTCTACAGCTGCTCTGGTTTGGAGAAGAGGAACTTCATGAAAAGCCTCCCTCAACCATGCACTGTCTGGTAGAGTCTCCCTAGAAACAGTTTGCATCAGCCCATCACCACTTCTCCTGCTAGGACCCTGTTTAAGCCCATGAGCTGGGAACCCCAGCTTCCCAGTACTCTTGCCCCAGAGCAGATGGGCTGATTATTTGTGCCCTCAGGGGCAATGATGAATGAAGTCAGGGATGTAGCTTTGCTGCTGAGAAGGCACATATTTAGTAGATAAACATATTACTAGGATGGCAGCAGATTGTAAACACCTAGAATTGAATAACTGAGTCCCAGGAGTTCAATGGCTTGCAGTTTGCAAATACATGGTCAGTTGAAAGTTAAGTTCAAGAGGAAAGTCATTAAATATCGCCCATTCTCATTATGAAATTGGTACCCTACTGCTTAGTTTGATGACAAAATTTCCAGTTCAGACACATTGCAATACATTTACAGTCTTCCAGTAATATTGCTTTGAAACCCTATTCAAAAGCACCATATACAAATAAACTTTACAATGAAACTCAGTGTTGTGTTTAACCCCATCTGGCAACTAAGGCCCACACAGCTGCTTCCTCATTTTCCCCAGTGGGATAGGGGAGAGAATTGGAAGAGTAAAAGTGAGAAAACTTGTGGGCTGAGATTAAGGCAGCTTAATGGGTAAAGCAAAAGCTGCGCACACAAGCAAGACAAATAAGGGATTCATTCACTATTTCCCACGAGCAGGCAGGTGTTCAGCCATCTCCAGGAAAGCCGGGCTCCATCACACATAACAGTTACTTGGGAAGACAAATGCCACCACTCTGAATGTCTCCCCTTTCATTCTTCCCCCAGCTTTATACACTGAGCATGATGTCATATGGTGTGCAATATCCCTTTGGTCAGCTGGGGTCAGCTGTCCAGGCTGTGCCCCCTCCCAGCCTTTTGTGCACTCCCCACCTTCGCGTTGGCAGGCCAGTAGGAGAAGCTGAAAAGTCCTTGACTGATCAGCAGCAACTAAAACATCAGTGTGTTATCAACATTATTCTCACATGAAATCCAAAACACAGTGCACTACCAGCTGATAGGAATAAAATTAACTCTACCCCAGCAAAAACCAGAACACTCAGGCTTTGGAGTAGAGGATGCACTCAAGCTTCAAAAGACAGATCTCTGAGCAGGTACTTGGCTGCTATATTCCCTGAGGTGTCTGCTAGAAACGGTGATTTTCTGAGGAATAATGTAGTAGAAAATCCATATACATCTATATTGTTGGACTAACCAGAAAATCTTATGAGAGCATTTATTTAATTAGTAGGAGGAGTGCCGCCGGTGTTCTTCACTTGAGAGAATTTGAGTTGTCCAGGTCTCCAAGGTATACCCTAAAACTTGGTCTCCACTCACTGAATTCAGCAGCTGACCAACTTAATGGGAAGAGACTGCCACCACAGGTGATTCAATTATTACTACACACGAGCTTGGTATGCAGCTTATGAAGCGATGTAGATCACCATATATCAAAGCTTACAATAACATACCAACAGCATCTGTAAGTCTGAAACATGGTCCAGAACTCCCTTTAGCTCAAGCAGAAGATTAATGTAGCTCATTAACAACCAAGGTATGAGAAAGACAGGCAATTTCTTCACACACAAAATTGTGCTAGAGCCTGCGTTTTCTTAAGATGATTGTGATGACTATACCTTCATTGGAAAATTTGTTCTAATGGTTCATGCTAAAATACTATGTGCTAGGCTTTCACTACCCTTCTAATATATGAAGACAAAGAGCTGGATATACATATACTACATTCATCACATTAAGACAGTGGATTCAACTTCTGGAGATCACCATAGAAGAGCATGCCCTGGTCAAAGTTTGCAACTAATGTATGTGAACTGAATCTGTGCCTTTTCCTGCATCCCCTAGTCACTGGGGATCTAGAAGTGATTTCTGCACAGCAAATCTGAGTAGACACAATGTTAATTAACATGGGTTCTCCATAGTGTGGTCAGAAACAAACACCAAAAGTAGTGCCTGGTGCACCAAGGACAGATTCTCTCTGAAGAGATTTGTTTTCCTCACAGGAGAGCTGAAATCGTATGATCTCTCTGGAGGACACCTGCCATGCTTTCTGTGGCAGTAACCTAACATCACTCTTACACCATCTCTTCAGGAAGGATGCTGAAGTTCTTCAAAACTCTGGAATTATATGTGCCCACTGTCATTTAGCAGAGAATTTGTTTTCCATGGGCAAAAGCAACAGCAAGCCTGTGTTAGTCATTCAGACTAGATTTTTAAAATCGCACATCAATAGCAAGCTCCATTGCATGGACCTTGGACCCTTTAATAAAGGAAACGTAACCTGCCCCCACTTTCCCACTCAAGACTGCACTGGATGGTGCTGATTTGCAGCCTGTTGTTCTGCCCTGGAAGAGAGCTGCTGTACCCCAAGGGCTGCCTTTCTCCTTGTAACCCACAGGACAGAGAGACCGCAGCCGCTTGTGTGACCTCCTACAATACAGTAGCGTTTTATTGCAGTTTCACTCGTTCAATTTTAGACATCAAAGCTTAGCCTGATTTTTTTTTTCTTAGTTCTAGCTCCAGAGGATGTTCTCAGAGTCTTGTGGCCACTGTCTACGGTGCAGTAGAGCTCAGTGCTACAATTTTATTTCAGAAAGACCACTATGCACTTAAAAAGCCCAGACCTGGCCCCACAGACTATATACTCTCTTCTCTGGTCCAGTTCAACAAAGTCCTTGTTAATGGAGTAGGCAGCAAAAACGCTGTCAGGACTCGTCAGTGCAGTGCAGCACCTTTCAGCAGGTTTCCGTTCATTCTCCAATCGCAGGTATGGATGCCCATAGCAAATCAAGAACTGGATTACAACCAAGATTCAAATAACTTCTTTGCCAAAGGAGGACCCATTCATACCAGTGATGGCCCACTTGTAACAAATGCACTTTTATACTCCAGGCAACTGCTCAAAACTCCTTAGAAAGGATTTTTAAGTCATCTTCAGGCCCAGGTTCAGTGGACCATTACACCAGTCTTCATATAACTGCCCTTACTGTGGTCTTTGGTTCTCAAGAGCCAGAAAAAATAGCAAGGGTTGCCACTGTCTTCTTGCTGTTTTCTTTGCAGTCTCAGTTCTTACTGCTTCAATTGCTGGCAAAGTGGATCTCTATAGTACTTCTGCCAAGGAGAATTATTGCTGTTGCCTCAGGGTCTGATACAGCTGTTGGTAAACTTCCACCCTGCTCTCCCAGCTATTTTATGAGGAGCTTCAGGTTATCTTCTGGGCACAGCTAGTGTGTTCTCATTCTGTGTCAGATACAGACTGATCTGGTTTTCCTCTAGCCTAGCTAAAACACTCCAACAACTGCTTTAATTAAAAAAAAATCACTTTTATTTTATGTATACGAAACAAATAAAACAGAGGAATCTAAGCCATTACAGAGGAAACAATACACTCCTTTAGATTGGGCACAAGCATTTTTCTTCTCTTTCAGATCAGGAAAAACCCATCCTAACCACAAAAAGTCCATCACCCTGCAAAGAAAAAAAAAAAAAGCGGGGGAACCTCTACCAACTTTGCTTACTCACTTCCAAGAGATTTACCTCAATCACTCACCCCTTCCTCTGGGTAGGTGCCCTATATAAGTCTATTAAATACAGCTCATACCTCTTGGCTGATCCTGAACACCCATACTCTACCAGAGTTAGCTACTTATATAAAGCAACCTGTACACGTTTTACACCAGCTCTCACATACTGCTTGAATGAAGCAATAAGTGGCCAACAAGTGTGGAACTAGAAGTGCTACAAGTGCTTAGGTTGGAGTTGCATAAGACCGGAGAGGAGCAGAGTTTGTTGGAGGAAATACCACATAAATCTGAGGTTCCTCCCTTGCAATTTGTATGTTCATGAGGCATCAGACCACTGTGACATCAGTAATACTGCAGTGCTGCAACCTAAAAGCCAAACTAACCCAAAGCATGTTGTTCAGCAATACTACAAACATGATGACACAACTGCAGCAGAAGGAATTATGTTAACACAACACAACTCAGTCTCAGAAGACTAGATGGACCTTAGGAGCTTATATACTGGATATATGTAATTGTTTAAGGAAAATAATCTAATTTCCATTCAAGTAATTATAACAATTGTTATCTTTAAGGTATCTTTATGTTTTGGTCCAAAATGTTTGTAAACTAGGTAAAGCAGATTTTCTTGCATCAAGTGATCTTACAAGACATTAGTGAATTCAGGCTCTGTTTTTCAAGATAATTGCAAATTTAATATTTATAAGCACTGTGCCTATTATTTTAGTCTATGACTAATCCTTAAGTATACTAAGGATTATTATATGGCAAGTGTAATAGCAACCAACTGAATAAGGCAGATTAAACATATTTAGACTTTGTTACCCAAATATGTACTTTAGAAATGCATACGTAAGTTTTACAATTAGGAGATTAAAATGACATGGCTAAATAAACTGCTTTCTTAAGATCTCTGGTATCTGGTTTTGAGTATAAAAATTTGTCGGGTTTGAGCTTTGTTTGGAAACTTGCCTGGTAATTGTATGCAAAGACTGTTAAATATATATAATTTTTCCACTGTGTAAGCATAAATTATTTCCTGTAATAAATTTCACTGTACATGCTACTAGGCTGTATATAGATCAGAAATGGATATAATTAGCCTGTATTTGTCTTCACATCTATCTTTGTTTCCAAGGGTTGCTATGGAAGAACAGTTTCTTCCACCTCCTGTGTTCTCATTTTGCAAGTCTTGGGAGCCTCACAAGGATGAATCCTCTTGTCCATGGTATTAAATATTTATGCAATGACTGATGAAGCAACCTAGGTGAAAACATGGGCAATAATGCAATAACTATTACATCTTCTTGCTTTTAAACCTAAAGAAAAGCATATTGCAGCCTTCCTGTGTATTCCTAGGACAGCTGTCTTAAACAGTGTAGGCAAGCTGAGACTTATGCTAACAAGAGGAACATTTTCAGGAGTTTGCCTCTTCTCGAAACTTGTATTTCCTGGGAATTATAAAATTCACATTAAGAAGTATGCCCAATAGTTACGAATGACAAAAATGTCCGCTTTCATTTACACCAAGCCAAGATACCATATCCCATTTTCTTCACTGGATATTGCCACGGTAATCCATTTATGGATTGATTTATTTCAATGTGTTTCTGGGAGTGGTAAGAGCTGCAATGAAATACATGCTACAAAATATTTCTGCCTAGCATGGATGATTGCCTTCTGCTCAGCACTTCACGCTTCAAGAGACCATGTTCTCTCAAAGAGAGATCTGTGGCCCCGTGGTGGCCTGGGGGATATTACTGCCAAAGGGACCTCCAGCCCTTTTGTGTGAGGACTAGATGACTTCTGTCCTGCTCTCCCAGAACCTCAACGTGTCTGAATGACACCTGAGAGGGGCTAGGAGACTTGTGATTTTGAGCAGATGACCTTGCTCTGTGCCATTAAGGAGTAAACTTTTTTTTTTCCTGGAAATAAATGCAGACTCTGGGCTTTACTGTGGACGAAACCAGAGTGACGTGGATCCCACAGTTTTCAGGCAAGCTGCACAACCCCTGGCAGTGGCCAAGCTTTCCCAGTCTGTAGCCACTTGCTGAATCTCCAGCTCTGCCCAGCACATTGACCCAGCTGGTGGCACAGTGGGTCAAGCCACAGCGCCAGGTCACAAGTGGGGCTGCAGTGGCAACCTTGAGTCCCCACCTGGCCTTCGGCTCACCCCTGCCCTGCTGCTGCAGCACACCGTGCACTCGGCCAGACTGGGGAGACAACACGAATTTTAAAAACGCCAAAGGAAAAGTGAGAGCACTGGGAAGCAGCGCTGCTCCCACAGCAGAAACCCTGGCCCAGTGGGTCTCCCTCTGTGCACATCTTCCCACACCATGGCACACCTTCCCACATCTTTCTGCCCTCCCGCGTCCCTTAGTCCTGCTGCATCCCTCTGTCCTCCCGCATCTCTCTGCACATCCTCCCGCACCCCCCGTGCCCACGGACGCTCCCAGCCCCTTCCCGCGGGGACCGCAGCTTCGGGTCCGTGTTTCCCCACGCCGGGGACCCCGCCTCCGGCAGCGGCGCTGTGGCCGGCAGGGCCGCTCTCTGCCCGGTGCCGCCTCGCCTCGCCCCGCGCGGTGCCAGCGCGGGCACAAAGCCGTGACGTCAGAGCGGCGGTCGGGGAGAAATGCCATGACGTCATCCTGCTGCCGTCCCCGCGCGGGACGGGCGCCAGGAGCCGCGGCTGCCGCCGGTGCCCGCCCGGAGCCGCCCCCGGCGGGGCNGCAGAGCCGCTGCCGGGTGCGCTGGGCCCGGGCAGCCGCCGTGCCAGCAGCTCTGGGCGGGACGATGCGGATGGCGGTCGGTGCGGCAGCGGGCGAGGGGGCAGCGCAGAGCCCCGGCCCCGCCGCCGTGTCGCTGGGCTTGAGCGTGGCCGTGGTCTCCAGCCTGGTGAACGGCTCCACCTTCGTCCTGCAGAAGAAGGGGATCGTGCGGGCCCGCGGGAGAGGTAGGGGCCCCGGCGCTGCGGTGGCGGCGGGCGGGAGAGCTCCCCCCACCTCCCCGGGCCTTCCCAGGCTGCTTCTCCCCTCCGCACCGCCGTCTCCCCTCCGGGAGCCTCCCGGGTCTCCGGAGCATCGCCCCCAGCACCGTGCGGGACGGGTCCCCCCACCCCGGGAGCATCCCGGCTTCCCACGGAGTCGCTCCCTTCCTTTAGTCCCGCGCAAACCCCGCGGAAAGGCCGCGGCGGCTCCGCGCTGCGGCGGCGGGCGGCGTGGGGGGGTGGGGGTGACTTGGGGCGCAACCCGGGAGGGAGCGCGGAGGACGAAGCCTCTGCCCGGGCGGTGACGGTGTCGCCTGGAACAGGGGACGCCTTCCAGGCAGTTAGACCGTGGGAACCGGGCTTAGGTTGTCACCTGAAGTGTGTTTGACATCAGAGGTCGATGGCTGGACCGTGGCGTGAGGGATGTGTGTGATAAATTACCGAAGAGGCGGCAGGTGGAGAGCACCGGGGGTACCTTAACGGAGTCATCAGCAACAGCTTCCCGATGCGTGGCCTGCTCGCCGTCCCTCTGTCACGCTGTGATACAGCACTAGGGACGCGTGTGTGCGTGCATGCATACCTTTCTCTTGCGGTATTTTCACGTACCCGTGGGACTTCTCTACCCGTTTCTCTAGCTCGTAGAGTTTCGTGCCATGAACAGCACCAGTCCATCTTGCCCCTTGTTTATTCGAGCTCTTCCACAGACACACACCACAAGTTACATCAGTCACGTGGTGATTTCCTTTTGTAGAGAAGAAAGGCGCACCGGTAACGTGAAATCACTTCTTTATTTTTCATATTGAAATCCCATACCTCATTGTTTTCTGAGATGAACATGTTCAGGAACTGACTGTGCTACCTTGACAGTTTAGCCAAAGCAAAGCCATAAATTCACAGAGTGTGAAAATCTTCTGTGTTTTATTCTGAAACTGGAGCTCCTCGAAACATACAGCTCCTGATTAGCATTTGCTAGTTGCATCTTGATGCTTTGAATATGGAACAATGCAATATATTTATTAATATCATGCTTTTATGTGAGGAGAAAGTTGTAAATGCAGGTAGCACGAGACTTTTTTATTGTATTTCTATGGTCAATAGCCATTTGTTTTACAGATGATGGTGTCTGTGTGTGTGTGAGCAGAGGTTCTCGGAACCCTTTCTTATGAAAAATCCTTTTTAGTGACCGGGACATTCTAGGTATTTTCTCTACATATGTATGTGTATGTAAGTATGTATATACGAGTACATGTCTTTGAGGTGATTAGTGTTAAAGCAGCATTACATTTCCAGTGCCTGCTGCATCTAGCATGTTCAGGATAGATGCAGTGGAGCAGAGCAAGCTTGCAACTGTGTTAGTACCAGCTGGCAGCCCAATCTAACAAGTTTACTTTGCATTTTCTGCAATGACTGTACAGTTAAGGGCCTCAGACAAAGTACTGTTTTGCAAGCATAGTCTCCCTTTCCCTCCAAGATGGCTGTAATCCATTCTTATTGTCCACAGAGAGATCACGTTTGCGTCATAAATATAAATCTTTTTTGTAAGGGAAACAATGAGAAAACGCGAGACAAAGAAATGACTTTTCATCCCAAGGCAGCTGAAGGAAGTTTGCCTTCTGCAGTATGGTTGAGTCTGGTTACTCCTGAAGAGTTTTCGGTGGAGCACTGGGTTAAGCGGGTGGTGGGTCTGTGCCTGGCTTCTCAGCGCTGGCAGCTGCAAAGCATCCTGTTTTGAAGATATTACTGATGTTTATTTGTGTTATCTTGCTGAGCAATTTGTAGTATTTCCTACTACCTTGCTCAGTGTGGAGACATCCAGGCAAACACCCTTGGTTTCTCTCTCCTTAATCATATAAGTGATTAGGTTCGAAAAGACCTTTAAGATCATCAAGTCCAACTGTTAACCCAACACTGCCAAGTCCACCACTAAACCATGTCACTAAGAAACTCCTCTATGTGTCTTCTAAATACCTGCAGGGGTGGTGACTCAACCGCTTCCCTGGGCAGCCTGTTCCAGTGCCTCACAACCCTTTCCGTGAATAAATTTTTCCTAATATTCAGTCTGAATCAGGTGCAACTTGACGCCATTTCCTTTTGTCCTATCACTTGTTACTTGGGAGAAGAGACCAACCCCCTCCATGCTACAACCTCCTTTCAGGCAGTTGCAGAGTTCGATCAGGTCTCCCCTCAGCCTCCTTTTCTCCAGGCTGAACAGCCCCAGTTCCCTCAGCTGCTTCTCATCAGACTTGTGCTGCAGGCCCCTCACCAGCTTCATTGCCCTTCTCTGAACTCTCTCCAGCACCTCAAAGTCTTTCCTGTAGTGAGTGGCCCAAAACTGAACACAGGATTTGAGGTGTTGTGAAGCAGTGCGATTCTGCCTTGAGTTGTTGCAGTTGAGTTGCATTCTGAGGCCGTTGTCTGCCTTGAGTTGTAGTCAGAGCTGCAAGTCCGAGATCGTCTGTGTCAGATGATGTCTTTTTTCCACTGGCTTCAGTAGGTGTTGTATAATTAACAAGGAGGCACTTCTGTCTTCTCTGTTGAATCAATAATATAGTACCAATGCAATTGGCAATCCTTGCTTAGTTAGAAACAGCAGTGGGTGACAAATATTTTGCAAAGTTATCTTACTTGAGTCAATATTTTCTATAATTTGTGCCCCCAGCAGTGTTTTTATTTTATATGCAATAACAAAAGTCTGAAAAATTATTACACCCACTCTAAAGCTGGCCATTTTCATTAGTCATTTTCCATCTAATTTCAATTATATAGTGTTTTTTCCAAGCACTTCATATTTTATACGTCTCCAGAGTTATGGATTACTGTGTTTTTCTTTCGTTTGGGATTTCAGAGTAGGTACAATATTCCCTATCGCTCCAACAGCTCTCGAAAGAGCATCTTCCCACATAAATGCAGAGCAGAACATAGGAGCATAACATGATGCTGAGGTCGTGGTTGGTGGTTGCCAGGTTTTAGTTTAGTAAGTGGTCATTAGCCATGCTGTTCTATGGGAGAAAAACTTATAAAATGTGGTGCATAAGCTCCCCTGGCACATCCCAAGGCAAGAGCCTGTAATCTGACGATGAAAATAGTCATCCTTGAGCTTGGGAGACACCAAGGGACAATCCATAGTTTTCAGTCCTCTCTTTGAACCGTGGAAGTATGTCAGGAACTCAGAGGCTTCGGTCATAGCATTTTCCAATGCTCAAATGCAGGAGGATCAGTCCACACTACGACACCACCAAAACTGCATGCCAAAACCATTTCTCTGCTACAATTTCTCCAGTGCAATTTCATTGAGGCTATATTACCAAACTAATTGATCCAAATCATGTATTGTTTCCATAGGTTTCCCATTCTCCTAGTAGCGTTTCCCATGTGGCGTTAGAAACATTGAAATGTATGTTTCAATGGCACCCTAAGAAGCATTTGGTGACATTTTGGATGCTCCTCTAAGTATAATAATACTGTGTCAGCGTCACATAAGTACTTCACTGGAAACCAGAACTTCTGACTAATATGTTGTCTTAAGAAGGTCCAACTTGGACACTTAGGTCAAATCCAAACACCCCCTCTCTTGTTTCACTCCCATTCAGTTGCCTTGAAGAACAGGGTCAACATGGTCCTTAACAATTGAGACTGTTGACATTATTTTATTTCATAGTTCCAATTTTGCAATTTCATATTTTTCTAATATGTCTCCTTATACTTTGTCTTCCAGGTACTTCGTACTTAACAGATATAGTATGGTGGTCTGGCACTATTGCAAGTAAGTATCTCAGAAGATTTGTTTGGGTTTTTTTTAGTTGTTTTTTTTTGTGGTTAGATGGTGAAATGAGACATCAGGAAATCTGGGTTCTCATCTTGAATCTTACACTCACTTGTCATGAAATTCCCATCCCTCTGAAGTATCCCACCTTTAGTAAACTCTCACTCTTGGCTACTGTGTCTGATGGTGTCTGAGAAAGCAAAGAGCTGGAGCAGTCCCGAGTCAGACATCTTTCCAGATTTCCAAATTTTTTGGTACTTGCAGCTGTTGGCAGCCACATGGTGCTCTGACTCCGGGTTCCTGCACAGTTTGTGTCTCTGGGTTGCGCTGATCCACTTAGCTGTTAATAAAAGCCAAAGCTGAATAAGAAATTGTCGCTCTGCACAAAAGGGCTCATTGAGCACATGTTATTTTTTTTAGATCAGAAAGCACTTAGCCAGCCTCAACTGAAAAAGAAAAAATCCTTTTTGATTTCTAGTTTGACAGATACAGTTTCGGTTTTGCTTTTAATCTACAAGATTAATGTGAAGCCTTGTGTGGTGCTGATATGAAACCAGTGTAATTCCACTCTTAGTATCTTTGTAAACTCTGCTCAGGCTAAGTTCACTCTCTGATGTGAATCCAGAGCATGGGGAGCAGCTTGCTTTCTCCCCTTGCAGTTCAGCCCTAGTTCTACCCATGGGCTTAAAATCATACCTCACTTTTGGACTCTAACCCAGCCTTTTGTGAATTATTTGGAAATGCTCTAATGGTGTTTCTGAGAAGTATATGAGTCCAGTTGTGCCCCTTGTTTTGTGGCAACAAGGTAAGTCTCTCTTTTTGTCTTCAAGCTATGCAAAATGCATGGAAACTCAGAGATCTCCTGAAGGACAAAGTTCATAGCAAGTGTAGAAACCAATAGAGCTTCAGAGTAAAGTCCTCAGCTAATTTAACTTGATTTTAAGTAGCTTTTTGTCAGCTTCCTCCTCCGCCAGGAACAATACTGCCTAAGTAGCAATAAATCCATGCATTAATCACTGCTGTTTATCGCTTGTGAGGCCCCCATCTGGAATCTCTGAGCAGAAGGAGTTAAAATAAGAGAGATTTTATTACAGGAGTTTATCTTGGTGAATCAGAGAAAACAATTTCATGCTTAAAAGAGCTGACTGAATTGAATGAAGGCAAAATAGCTGAAGGGAATGGTATCAGTTGGCTTTTGTCCATCAGCTAGGTGCAGGTATTTCAAAACCAAGCCTCAGTAAGTTTACAAAGGAACCAAGGAAAGAATATCTTAAGGATGTTATAGATTCAGAATTGCAGGAGAATCATGAAACAGCAATAGCGAGAGCCAGGGAGGAACCTATGGGATGCAGAGAAAGGCAATGTTTGGGAAATTAGCAGTATCCCCAACTAGCTGGGTGAAATTATAACAGCTGGCATAATTTTCTCAGGCAGGGTATTTGGAGTTAGGATGGCTAACAAAACCTGCATGAACTCTGTCAACGTGTTTTCACAACATTTGTTCGGATGGTGAACAAGCATTTCTGTGTTGGTGTGCTGACTCAGCATAACACTGCCTAACCATTTTGCGACCTTGGGATCCACTGGATTACTGAAGACTTGAAAAGAAGGGCTACAGATTCTGCTAAAGGATTTTTTTTTTAAGTCAAAAGAGTAATTGCAGCATGCGTGCAGGTATTTCAATGAGCATTAAAGTAAGTGGCTAATTAATTGGTTTCAGTGTGGGTTTTGACAGCAGCATAGATGTGGCTGGTTTTTATAATGGATACATCTGTGTTAGTGTTTTATTTCAGATGGGGAATGCACTTGTGATGTGAATCTCCTGTTTGTCTCCACAGACTGGGTTTTATTTCATATTGTGGAGCAGTGTTGGAGCTCCTGAACTGGACTTTAAGATAAAACTGGGCAGGAAGATGCGCTCTAGGAACATGCCTAATGCACACCAGCTGCAAATAAACTTTCAGTCTGTGTGAGCAGGCTGAAGTTAGTCCAAAATAAAGCCCCCAACATGTGTAGAGCAGACATCTTTTGGCTGTGTGGTCCTACTCCTGGCCTCCTTACTAATGTAGACACCTCAGTGTTCATCAAGATTTGTGTTGCAATAATTTTGGGGATATTGGTGCTCCTTTAGCAAGCTTAGAGCTTGGTGTGCCTTCCAGAACTGAAGCCATGACTTGACTTAGAGCATTGATGTATCTGGAGAGGAATTTCTATCCAGAGAGAACTGGATAGGTTGTCAGCAAAGGTCCTCATTGCTCCATGGTGATACTGAAAACTTCTGGTAAGTTCAGTTGCCTTACAGATATGTGCAGTTTGAGGCTTCAGAGACCTAATTTATGGATCAGTGTCGATGCCATCTGTTAGGCTTCTTCTAACAGAAAATTAAAGCACTTGACCTCCAAAAAAGCAACGTTTTGTCAGAGTCACTTGGAACTGTACGCAACCTGCAGAAATACAGCATGCCAGTTGTGCCCCATCCTCCGTGAAAGATCTGCCCCAGTGCCTTCAGATGCCTTGAAGATAATGTCAAAGTCACCATGCAGGTCTGGTGAACACCAAGCCTGGGGCTGATAGCTGAGTTACCTTGTTCCCAGGGGCAAGGGTAATTCAGGAGACCACCACTGACTCTTATGCTCTAGAAATGCTGCTCATTAACTTCTCTCGCTCACTCCCGCACGTAGAGAAAGCCACAGTGCATTGAATTAGTATAATTTTGCCACACTCTGCAGTTTTTTAAGTTTGTTTGTGTCCTTTGCGTTTCCTGCAGGTTACACAGGTCTTCAGCTCTGCTGATAATGTGGGCTAATTTGGTAAATTAATTAATGTTTGCACAGTGCTTTGCAGAGGCAAAGAACAGGGTGATGGTAATGATATTTGATAGTCAAGTGCAATACCAGCCTGAGCATAAAAACAGCTTGGATTCTCGAAACGTTTTTAAATGCTGATAATAGCTCTTAAAATCAACTGGAAATTCGAGCTGTTTGTAAATTGTGTTCAGCCTCAAGGTTCTTGCCAGTTACCACAGACTCTAACTATGCAAGCACCGTGTTGACCTATTGTAAACTTGCCAGCACTTGCAAAACCATCCAGCTTTTCTTTTTTGACTGAAAGCTTGAACACATGAACTGTTTATCACAGCTGTGATGTGCAATACGGTGGTGCATTTTGGGATTTGTTTTTATTGGGGGAAAGAAAAAATTAAGATTGTGAGGCTGTTACTGTGACTTGTCAAGGATCTGTTCTTTTTACAGTGGTCAGAAATGACTTTTGATGTTATATAGTGTTGTGAAAACTTGATGCGGTCTACTGTATGTTGAAGAGCCTTTATGCATGTACTTAGTATTTCATCATTAGATTCCTTCCCTCAGTGCTGTCCTTATTTTACCCCCCAAAAGTAAGACTGCTGTTAGAACTATAACCAAGTGCATTTGTGCCACATGTATACATGTTCTAAAGCTGAAATCATGCATTATATATACTTTTAGCCCTTCTTATATAAAAATATTTGAGTGTAATATTGAGATATTTGAGCATAATATTGAGATATTTGAGCGTAATCCATGAGTGCTTGTAATTCATAGTCTTATTTATATTCAACTAAGAGAAGTTGCAAAAGAGATTATTTACTGTGCCCTCTTGGATCTTCTTGTGTGGCAAATATAAATCTTGTATTAAAAAATAATTTAAAAATATAGAAAAATTCCATCCATTTTGTTTAAGGGCAAAATTGACAGAGCTAAGCAAATCTCTAACATCTGTTTTCCAGTCTTTCCCAAACAGTATTGGGTAAGTTTTCATTACTTCTTTTTACAAAGGGATTTAAAGGCTTATTTCTGGTTCTCTTGGCAGTGGCTCTGGGTCAAATAGGGAATTTCTTGGCCTACACTGCAGTCCCAACTGTGCTAGTGACGCCCTTGGGAGCTCTTGGTGTTCCATTTGGGTAAGAGTTTGCTTTTCTTGTTTTATCTGAGTGTTGTTACTGCTTAATAAAATGCCAGATGGACTCCAGTGATCACTGGAGGTCCACTGAGAAGATGTCAGGCTTATGACTGTTAATGACGTGTTATAATGTCACCTATTCCTGTTTTCCCCAGCAAAGTGGTGGGAGAGGAAGGCAATGGTGAAGAAAGGATCACTGAGCATCTTCTGCTTTAACTGTCACTATGATCTGGAACAGATAAACATCTATATTTCCCCCCATCCCCCGTCACTGTGATTATTCTGGACTCTTCCGCCTATTCTCTTATTCACAGTTCCCTTACTATGTAGATCTTTCCTTTTGTCTCGCATTCTTTCTCTCCCCTGCTATCCACAGCCCACATGTGTTGTATTGATGCTGATTTTCATTTATTTGGATTTGGCCCTGTTTCCTGAAGCGAGGGAGTCCCTTGCATATGCATGCCCACAGCTTCTTGAATGTCGCATTCATGGGAGGGGAGGGAATCAAAAAGGCAGTGAGTGTTCCTAAAAGGACTTTAAAATGCAACTAAATGTTTTGTGAATAGCTAAACTACAGTTGTGAAGCTGCTGCAGTGAAAAAGTACAATTATTTAAAAACAAAGCTGTGTATTGCCTCCAGATTTTTCTTTTGCCTGTTGTTCTTTGCTGAATTGTGTGTCTGCACACTGGTCATCTACTCCAGAGTGTAGATTGCTTTGTATTCGCTCCACGGTTGTCTCTAGCTTTATACACTATGAAGCACACTGATGGTGCTCTGCTTACCACCTATGATTTTAACCCAGGCCACATAATTTTGTGTGTCTTGGTCAGCTACCTGTCTGAGCTGAGCCCTGTGATCTTTGTAACCAAAAGTCACTTTCGTCTCATGACTGTGTAGCACCTATAAAACGGGGCTTTGTGACAGCAGCATTGTTAATGGATAGATATCTGCCTCAGGGGTGTCAGATGCCTGGTTTCGGGTTATATTTTTTGGGGAGGGGGTGATGTGCTGCTGGGTTTTGGGGTGGGTTTGGTTTGTGGGTTGGTTTTTTGGTTGTTGTTTTGGTTTGTTTTTTTTTTTTAATCCCGAAATGAGAGATCAAGGATTGAGTAAGACTGAGACTGGATGAATCTTTCCTAAGATAAGTCAGAAATGCGTTTTGGGGATCTGCCAACATTTGGTTGAAAAGTCCCCAACATTTGATACTGTTGCTTTAAGAGGGGAATTCATGTGGTACGTTACTGTTGGAGCATTATTAACAGGATATAGTCAAACTTATGATTTTCTCCTTCTTTGTGAAAGGTCCATTTTAGCTTCTTACTTACTGAAAGAAAAACTGAACATTCTTGGCAAGCTGGGATGTTTGCTGAGCTGCGCTGGGTCTGTTGTTCTCATCATCCATTCCCCGAAGTCCGAGAGTGTAACAACTCAGGCTGAGCTTGAAGAGAAGCTTACAAATCCAGGTACTTTCTTCTTTTATTAACTCATAATGATTTTTGAGAGATTGATCAAGAGCACGTGGGAGGAATAGGCTTACCACTTCCATCAGGTAGGAAAATTGACTTCTGAAGAAACCATGACATGACAGAGGCAAACCAGTACAGCTTTTGCGTGGGAAAACGATGCCCTGCTGTACTTGGAACTCATCAGATTTAATGATACATGTGTGCATAAAGGAAAATGTGGTTACTTTTGAAAACATTGTCCTGCACAGGAAGCTCAGAACAATGGCCACTTGAACTTGAAATTTTCTAGAATTATGAAAAAATGTATCTTGCTGCTGAGAGATAAAAGGTATAATTCTAGGACGTCAGTTTAGGTTGTTTTATACAAAACAAAAAAATATTGGTTGTCTTTTGTTCTTTAATTCTGCATTTTTTTAAATTAAAAGTTTATACTAGATACCAGCTATGTATGTTCGAAGCATATTTCTTTGCACAATGAAGGTGTGTAGAAATACGCTGTTGAGATGTATGCTGAAATCCCAGTTTTTCCTCACAGAGAATTTAAAGCCCCACTAGCTCCTGAAGGACACAGACCAGTGCTAATACATGCCAGACCCACTTTTATTTTTCTTGCATAAGAGCTAAGCTGCGAACTATTGCTATTTCCTGTAATTGCTTTAGGTGAGAGAAGCTCAAACATCATAACATCAACTATCCAAAAAATTTGCAAAATAAATAAAACAAATACCCCAGTCTAAGTGTACCATTTCTGTCTGACTGAAAGGAATTAGAAATACATTTCTTTAAATGTAAAACTGCAAAGCATGAGATGTTTTTCACCAGTCTAATCTGTGTACTGATGCTGTAATGTAAATGATACGGCCTTCCAGTTCTTCCAGCTCTCCTTACTGATCTTGTTCACCTTAATGGGATCTAACTTTATGTTTCAGCTCCATGCTTTATTGAACTGGTTATTAATGACATATTATCACTGTTGCTGTCATAGAGGGCTTTAACGAGTATAGTCCCCATGGAAGAGAGAATAAAATTTAAAAAGCCGTCTTAAATCCAGTTCAAATGTGCAACAGTGTATATTTGACTACATGATGATTTTTTTTTTTTTACCCAAAGAACATGACATCATCAGTTGCAGTGCCTACAACATCTCTAAAAGCTTAGTGATTTGGATCTGTATTCTATAGCAAATCTTAATCGTGGTGTATACCTGAAGTGTTACATGATTTGCCTGCTAAAATCTTTAGAAGACCAAGTGTTCTCACCTTGCTGTTATCTTGTTTTCTTTTTGTTTTCCAGTTTTTGTGGGTTATCTCTGCATAGTGCTGCTAATGCTTCTCCTGCTTATCTTCTGGATAGCTCCAGCTCATGGACCTACTAATATCATGGTTTACATCAGTATTTGTTCTCTGTTGGGCAGTTTCACTGTTCCCAGCACAAAAGGCATTGGGCTGGCTGCTCAAGATATCTTTCACAATAACCCCTCGAGTCAAAGGGCTCTGTACCTCTGTCTGGTACTTCTGGCAGTATTAGGATGTAGCATTATCATTCAGTTCAGATACATCAATAAGGCACTGGAATGTTTTGACTCCTCTGTGTTTGGTGCCATCTACTACGTTGTGTTTACCACCCTAGTCCTGCTGGCCTCAGCCATCCTTTTCAGGGAATGGAGCAATGTAGGGGTGGTAGATTTCTTGGGAATGGCTTGTGGCTTCACCACAGTATCTATTGGAATTGTTCTTATACAAGTCTTCAAGGAATTCAACTTCAATATCGGGGATTTAAATAAACCTAACATGAAGACAGATTAAAATATTTTTTTGAGGGGAAACTGGATGGCTCGGGGAAAGATGCAGAGCCTTTCGTTTCTAGGTCACTGATTCAAATATGATTCAGGTTGGTAGTTACCCTCTGACGATTTGGTGGCCTACATGAATGAATTGGAGGCCTCCATCCAGTTTCAAAGGAACAGTTGTCCATGTACCCCAGTCCACACAATAAATGACCTTAATTGGAACCACTGATTGAGTCAGCATAGAGACCGATGTATTTCCTTACTGTAAAAGGTAATCCATCAGAAAAGGTCTGGTGATACTCTGACAGACCTGTGTGTGAAAGTTTGTATTGTGGCTTCTGAGGTACCGTTTCTATAGGCAGAGAACATCAGTTTCTAATGCACTCAATCTGATACCTTTCATGAGTGATGTATACCTTTAAAATATGGGAGGAAAAAAATGAGTGGAACAATTTGTTAATCTCCATATAGCAATGTGTTCACCGCCAAGGCTGTGAATTCTGAGATGAATGTTGGTTGAACCATGGACTGCAGATCTGTCCTTTTTAGTGACTGTCTCAGCAACTTGGTCTGCCATATGGTGAAGATACTGGGGAGTTTTAAATTGAATTATTTCTACAGAGCAGTGGATCCTTAAAAATCTTTCCCTAATTACTTATTAGCTGATGGTAGTGTCCAGGTATGCATTTTTCTTTGTAACTTACGTGCATTAAGACATACCGCATTCATCTGAGAGTTTTTAATTGGCAGCAGAGAGAGACTGTGAAGGATGTGGAAATGATGCACAGACTCATTGCCTATATGGTGGCTTATTTGTAAGCAGCTCAGAACTATTTCAGTGCCTTTGTAATCCAAAAATACTGCATAAATGTGAATGTATTTGTTTCAGATGGCCTATACCAGTTTAATAATTCTATTTCAGTGTCTATAATATTGGACTGTACTCAAATTCTAAACACATAAAGCATCCAGAAGGAGCCACACATTTCTGGAAGAATTTACAAACCTGAACTGAAACTCTTAGATGCCTTGACAGCTTCTGAAAAACCTATAGTCCTAATGGGAAGAGGTAATCAAAATTCAGAGAGAAGAGCGTGAGATTTCTCATAGCTCAAAAAAAGGATGGTCTGATCCTCCTGTAACATGGGAAAAGGAGGCTAAAGACTGAAAAAGCATAGGCCTTCAGAGAGCTGAGTTGCAGATAACTAAAAGTGATATATATTCAGATCCAGTAATTTACTGGCCTTTGTGAACAGTTCAGCAATAATATTTTGACAAGTAGTACAAATAGCTTAAGCTATGACTGAAATGATTCTGAACTGTACGGTTTAAACCATTTAGAGAATACTGAAATATGAAAGAAATAGTTAACTTACATGTTGTACTTATAATTGGTAGTTAGAACATTACAAGTCAAAAACTGGTAAGGAAAGTTTGAAAAGTAATGAATGTTGGTTTCCATTTAAATACAAAAATGAGAGGGTACAGTGGAATTCAACATCTCTAGTTCAGAATATCTCTCGAAACAAATGAAAAAACCCCAATGCGATTACGAGACAGCATTTGAAAAAGTTCATGACACTTTATCAAGAAATCATGAATGTAGGTTTGTCACAGGCTGACAGGAATGAGGACGTTGACTAATGGGGAGTAATACTGTCCATTCTCGTGACATTTTTTGTTGACCTGAATTAATGTTACCTTAAAACTCAGCCTCCATTTTCATTTAAAAGGAGTGTTATAAGCCCTTCTGATGGCAGCAATAATCATCAACAGTCAATCCTGAAGAGTTAATATTCTGAAAGGACTATTCTGAGGGAGTAACAGCCCCACTGTGTTATTTGGAAGCTTGTTTTATAACTCCAAATTGAGGGGGGAATGGCTCTGAGATGGCAGAAGTGCACGTTGTTATAGGCAAACACAGAAACCGGGTATCTTAGTGAAATAAAATAGCACTAGCAGAGAAAAGGCCATCTTCATGGATCTTCAAATATTGTGTATGGCTGCTAGAAAGTTTGAGAATTGCAGGTGAGGGGAATTGGACTATCAAGGCTGGTTAAAACTAACCTCTGTCCATTACTGATTGGAAAATGCTAACTTGGTTGTCAGCAGACAGTTATGTTTTGTCATATTAATTCCCTTTTTTCTGACTGAAACTGGAATTGTACATGAGACCTGGAGTGACCTATTTTTTAAAACAATGCTAGCCGTTTTCTGAAGCAGACAAGTTCTCTTTTCAAAATTCAAGTTCAGAGTTCATGAGTTGCATGTTGGTTTTGTACTAGCCTTTAATCTCTGAAGACATCTGTGAAAATCTTTAGGTTAGAATGGAAATTACTGTGGTCTCATCTTACACCTCCTTTAGCCATATTTGTTTCTCTTGTTTTGTTTTAAAAGTCATTCCTATTTATTTAGAAAGTGCCTATCCTTGTATGTTACATGTGTATGCAAATTATTAGTAAATATTAGATTCAAAATATCTTGCCTGCCCTGTCTAAACCTTGCCATTTTCTGCACCGGACACACATAAGTTTACTCAATAAGCGCTTACTATGCAGAGTAAGAATAAAGTAGCAGCCGTGTTCTGTGGTCCTCTGGCCATCCTTACAGCTGGTAAATGCCTGCATAGGTTCCTTTTCTTCTCCCCAGCTGCTCTTCATCTGTGATGAGCTTTCTAGAGATGTCTAGTTAACCTCGTTCTTTAAAACACAGATGTCAAAAGCCAGCACATAAGGTGAAAGAAATTCTTGTGGCCTTGCACATTATTTATATCTGCAGCCTTTTACATCATGAATGCTAAATAACGGAAGCCTTTATTTTTGCTACTTTGTTCAGTATGTAGCAGTGTTCTTTGGAGTTCTGCTGTACCTGGATCTGGTTCAGTTCTAACTTTAGAAATGTATTAGCATTTTCTGTTGTCACTGTTGGTATGATTCTTCTCCCCCCCGTCCCACGTCCTCCTCCTCTAGGCGTCCTAACTTTTTTAGTCCCGTTGCTCTTCTGATTTAAAAGGAGGCACTGTTGAAGTTGAATTTTAGCTATTCCCTCTTTTTTTACCCCTTTGACAAGTAAGCACTTTGAATAAGACAGATATCCGAGTTCCATCATCTCAGGGAGCACATGTGCACAGTTGTCTCCTGAGCTTTGGTGTCCCTCACGGGTCTGCCCTTTCCACATTCTCTTTGCATTACATCTGTCGGTAGCTACGAGACAGTTGACATCAGTTCTGATTCCAAAGTAGAAGTGGGAGAGGGTACGCATACAAAAAGTGGACTCAGCACAGTGGTGGGGTGCATTTGAATTAAATTCCAATCCACATGAAAGGCGTTCCACTCTGGATGTCTGGCTTCTGTTATGCTTGTCAAACTTATTTACTTGGTACTCGCTTGAGGATAGCTTTTTCATCATTATCCCTTCAGTGTATGGAGGATTTACATGTGTCAGTCTCGATCTTTATTAGGTGTCAAACACAAGAATCTCTCAAATGTTCAGTAGGAGAATAGGAACCCTTTTGATACAACCAAAAAAAAAAAAAATTGTTACACCTTGAATACTTATGTAAAAAAGAAAACTAACTAAACAAGTTATCTGCTGTATTGACTTTCCAGGACTCTGTATGTATAAATAGAGCCTATTTATTAGTGAGCTGCAACTAACATTAACAAGAGCCTGTCATATCACAGTTTGACAAGTGAGGCTTCCTATTAATAACTTCGGTTTATATTGAATATAGGTATTTTTCTGAAGTAACTAGCACTGAAAAATGAAAACACTGGATTTTATTTGTCGAAATACCAGAATCTGAGGTTTAGCTTTCCTTTTTATTTAAAAATAGAAGGTTTGTATTTGAAGAAAGATTTTGAGTTATTAAATATGGGGTACTAAAAATAAGCTGTTGTTTGCACGTTATACCCCTCTCACCTTCTTAATAAATATAAAACATTAAGGAGTCTACAGTTCCTCCGTTTCTTGAGATGGTGTAACTGCTGAAATTTTTCTGTAAAATCAAATGTTATCAAATGTTTATCTATTACCTGTTATCTTTTCTTTACAAAGCTTAGTCTTTGTCATAATTTTTTGGTGCTACTGAATGTGGGCTGAAGTGATTGCAGAATTTTAGTGTGTACTATGTTAGGCACCAATGATGTCAACAGTTACTAGTGCCCAAGTGGTTCAGACAGCAGTTTTGAAATATTATAGATTAAGAAATAGGGGTTTTTTAAGCTACAGATAAGTTCCTTGTGTTGTTTTTCTGTTATGTTCCCTCACCCCCAGACAGTTGCTCTACAGAATGGAAAATATTACACAAAAGGGGTATTTTTAAATCAAATCTTTTTCAACTGTGGAACTTTTTTTTAAACTTTTTTTTCCTGGAATGTAAAAAATAGTTCTAATGGGATATGGGGAAAAGGTGGATGGCAACAAACATACAGTGGCAGGTTTGGTTGCTTCAATGCTATTGCAATATAGTTACTACAGATCACATAAAAATGGTTTATTTTATTAGCTTCCAAATAATGTATATATAGATTTGTTAATGGCTTACAAGTCAAGCTTACTCACTTTGCTTTTTAAGAAATAGTTATAGGCATGTTGTATTTGCCTTGTGTAAATTATAAAAGGCTATTTATTAAGTTTTCTGATAACTAATCTATTTAATAACCTGTATTGTTTTAAAATAAATGATTTATTTCTAGCTCAATGCTTGTTTCATGACTCCTCCTCTTCATCACTGCCATGGTTTATAGAATTGCAGAATAGTTTGGGTTGGAAGGGACCTTCAAAGGCCATCCAGTCCAACCCCCTGCAATGAGCAGGGACATCTTCAACTAGATCAGGTTGCTCAGAGCCCCGTCCAGCCTGGCCTGGAATGTCTCCAGGGATGGGGCATCCACCACCTCTCTGGGCAACCTGGGCCAGTGTTTCCCCACTCGCAGTGTAAAAAATTTTTTTCTTCATGTCTAGCCTGAATCTCCCCTCCTTTAGTTTAAAACCATCACCCCTTGTCCTATCGCAACAGGCCCTGCTAAAAAGTCTGTCCCTATCTTTCCTACGTATTATATATTTTTTTATTTTAAGTACTGAAAGGCCACAATAAGGTCTCCTTGGAGTCTTCTCTTCTCCAGGCTGAACAACCCCAACTCTCTCAGCCTGTCCTCACAGGAGATGTGTTCCATCCCTCTGGTCATTTTTATGGCCTCCTCTGGCCCCTCTCCAACAGCTCCATGTCTTTCCTGTACTGAGGGCCCCAGAGCTGGATGCAGCACTCCAGGTGGGGTCTCACCAGAGCAGAATAGAGGGGCAGAATCAGCTCCCTCGATCTGCTGGCCACACTCTTTCTGATGCAGCCCAAGATATGATTGGCCTTCTGGGCTGCAAGCGCACATTGCCAGCTCGTGTCTGATCTTTCATCCACCAGTATCCCCCAGTCCTTCTCAGCAGGGCTGCTCTCAATCCCTTCATCCCCCTGCCTGCCTTGATACTGGGGGTTGCCCTGACCCATGTGCAGGTCCTTGCACTTGGCCTTGTTGAACCTCATGAGGTTCGCCTGGGCCCACTTCTCAAGCTTGTCCAAGTTCCTCTGGATGGCATCCCGTCCCTCAGGTGTGTCAACTGCACCACTCAGCTTGCTGTCATCCACAAACTTGCTGAGAGTGCACTCGATCCCACTGTCTGTGTCACTGCTGAAGATATTAAACAGTACTGGTCCCAGTATGGACCCCTGAGGGACACCGCTTGTTAGCGGTGTCCATCCATCGTGCCATTCACCACTCAAGTTTAACCTGAGTGAGCAATATAACCACAATAGCTGCTCACTCACCCCCCCTCACACACCCACCCCGAAACTAAGAGAGAATCAAAAGGGAAGGGAGAAACTTGTGGATTGTGATAAACACAGTTTAATAACACTAATATACTACTACTAATATATATATAATGGAAATAGAATATAAAAGATACTCAATGCAATTCCTCACAAACTCCTTCCACACCAAGCAACTAGTCCCAGGCAGCAGCACCCTGGTCCCGAACAGGTGATCCCAGAGAGAGAAGAGACACAAAGGCAGAAGGGCCCAGAGGCCTCTGCAAAACAGCAGGATGGCCAAAGGCTGAAATAACGAAGTCCTGAACAGAACTCCTCCAAAATGGAGCAGAACCAGAATAGGTCTGTGTCCTGACTCCATTCCAACTCCATTCCTAGCTGGAAGATCCCGACTCTCCTTAAATATGAAGCATGATGCTAATGGCATGGAATATTCTCATTGATCAGTCTGGATGTCAGTCAAGCTCTGCCCCATCTTTGCCCCCCTTCCTTGATGCCTTACACCTGTGGGCAGAGCTCAGAAGGGCCTTGGGTCTCAGACAATAACAATTTAAACTTTAACTCTGTCCTGGGATGTTATCTTCTTGTTCTCAAACTAAATGCAAACAATGACCATACTAGCTACAAAAAATAAAGGTTTCTAACTGTGAAGAAAATTAACTCACTTTCAGTCAAACCATCACAGTCACACAGGGGGAAAAAATTCACTTTCCCACACTTTTAGCTGCTGTACAGCCCAATTTCAATCCCTAAGCCCAAATTATTTCCATTACCCTTTAATAAAATAGCAACAGTGCTTTTACTGAGTAGCAGATTCTTTCATGTGTACAGATCAATTGCAATATGCAGGACCCAGTCATCATGTAGTGGTGTCTACCAGCAAGCTGTAGTCTTACTGTCTTCATTGTACTTAAGTTTGCTCACAGGTGAAGTGAATGCTTCTCTGGCAGAAATGTTTGTTGGGGCCTGAGTCACTGCAAACTGTGTCTTATGGGTTATTGTAAGGGGTTATTATGCTCTGTTCATGCGTTCCTGTTCACTGTCTGCTTGCTAGAGCTTTTATTTCAAGATCTACTACTCCACAGTCAGGTGTGCATCGAGTGGCAGCAGCTGTAAGGAAGTCTGTGTCACCAGCCTAACTTACTGTCACAAGGGCTTCCTGCAGAAGGAAGCACTTTGAAAAATTACAGTGGCTGCCCATCTAATCCTTCATCTGAAATCCCTAGCTCCTCATATCAGGTACTGGCAAATGTATGACTTTCAGGCATGGTTGTTTTTTGGTTTTGTTGGGGTTTGTTTTGTTTTGTTTTAACGATGGAATATATGATTAAGAACTGTTTCAGTCTTGGCGCTTGTGTTTCAGGCTATGCATCAGTATTACTGCTGGTCAAAATTAAAAAGTTATTTTTAAACAAGGAAATCAGCTCCTCTCCAATATAAAATACTGTATGCAGTAGAAAAGGCTGGCATGGATTCTTTACTGGGTATATCATTGCAATTTTATTTTAAAGGTGTTGATATTAATGCAATGTACAAACATAGACAGACCAGAAAACTAGGGAGGCTTTCCTTTCTACATGCAGTATCTCTGATTTTTAAGCAAATAGGATAAGAAGTATGTATTTTGAAAACACATTTTTAGCAGCAAAATTTGACTCCTTGTTCTTTCCTCGTGTACCTCTGGAGTTAGGCCTCTAAGGTAGCATTGTGGTAAAAACAAGTATTCCATTTACACCACTATTATTGTTGAAAGTCTGGGATGGTAACCAATCCTGAGCATATGTATCTCACCCACACATTTCGTATAGAAAGAGTGTTAAAGACCAAAATCTGATAGTGCCAAAAGAAATGAAGTCTCATTGTTTTTTTCTGAGGTTTGTTCGAAGAGCCATAAGCAGAGTCCCTTAAGTCCCTTGTATGCAACAGTGCAAGTGCAGGAGTAGACTTGGAGACATGGCTTCTTTGTTCTGCTCTGCATCTGTTAAATGCAGCAGAGACCTGGCCACCAGAGACCCTGTTACAGATGCCTGATTCCCTGGCTAATTTTCTGCCAGGTACAGACCTCACTGGATTCCCCACCCTGGTGGGATGCTTTAAAACCGGCACCATTCTGCACAGGGACCGCGTACCAAAGAGCAGTTCTGGGCAGCTGGCATATGGTGGCTTTCACCACAACTCCTTCGCTGCATGTACGCGGTTGGAAGTGACTGCATGAGGGTCAGTCAGTGTGCAACACAAGCTGGATTGCCTGCAAACCCTGGGCATCTATGAAGTGGCGTTATTGCTCTTTGTTAAAACCTTATGAGATGCTTATACACGTAGTAGATACTATGCCCTGAAAAATCCTGTCCATGGCCTTGCAAAAGTACCTACAATAGGTGACCTGTCTTGTGAAATTCATTGAGCACAAAGATGGCTTGTGCTGCTGAGTTACGCTACAAAAATGGGGGAGGTTAGGCAGGTTACCACCATTTTGATAATTGGAGTTCATTGCAGGTACTCTGCAAACACGCTTGAAATACTATTCTGTTGTAAATTATTCAGAGGTTCTTAGAGTATTTTCTGTTACTGAGCACAGCCCCTGGCTTTGAAGCAAAGATTTAATGATTTGGGCTGAATTGAGAGCACATTAAAAATATTGTATTTTGTGTGAACAGGCGACAGTATGTTAAGCAGAACTAGCAGCAGAAGAAACATGAGGAAGAGGATGAACAGCTAATGACTGAAGTCCCACAAAGAGTCTGTAACGCTTAAAGGAGTCCAGTTAATATTTTCAGATGTTTATTCCCTTCATTATTGTTTCAGGTCAATTGAGAGGTGGTTTTGAAGGGAGAAGAGTAGAAGGAGAGGAGAGTGGAAGGAGAAAATTAAATTCACTTGTTTCAGTTATGGCTACTATTTAATTCAGGAATATGTATGTGTTTCCAGGATTTGGCATGATCACAGGCACATAAATTTCTTTAGCCCCTTTAAACTTTGAATTGTCTTAGATATCGATACTTAGATGCCCTGTTTATACTGTTTATACAGTTGTTAGATTATTTTTTTTTAATCCATCTGAGGAACCCTTTTCACCAGCTGTTGAACTTTTTCAAAGACTTTACAGCTTTGGTATCTTGTGAAACACAGAAAAGCCAGCCTCCTACTGTGTAATTACGTAGGTAATAACTGGATTTCTTAGCGTGTGTGTATTTATGTGTGGAAACTACTTCACAAGGGAAAAGTTCATGTCATAAATACCAAACTGGTTTTAAACTGGGGAATAGAATGTTACCTTCGGGAATGAAATAGACTAAAATTTATCCATTTGCTTTGATTGGCCTATAAATTGTAGGGATTATGTGGCAGAGTGAAGGACCACGTTAGTTCAGTTAATGAGAAAGACAACAGCAGGTAATGTGATGAGGAATAGCTCTGTTATGGGCATCCTGTGGGGGAAACCAAGATTGCATCTCTACTTTCATTTCCAAGTCCCCCAAAAATGAAGCAGCTGCTTGTGCAGACTATGATAATGTCACGACAAATCCTGAGGCAAGAAGGATAAGGAAGTAGGAACCATTGTGACTAAGGGATGTGACAAAACAGTCCCGTCCTATTTGAAAAGGCAGCGTTGCATCTTCCATGTGGAGCCATCCCGTGTATTTTGGCAGTGTTGGTTATCCACACCCAACGTCACACGGCAGCTGCGTGGACCCTGCCCGAAGGGTTTTGAAGAAACTTAAGAGCCCTTCAAGTCTGAAGCTTGTTATGGTTGAAGCTGAGCAGAAGTATTTGTCTAACTGTATGTATCAATTCTACATCATATGAGATCAAAGCATTTTTGGTTGTAAAGCGTGCAGGAAGAGCGTGGGACCTGAATAAAATAAATAAACCATGCCACCTAACGCTACCCTGTAAAATGTCTCTTTCCCTTATTGCATACGGTTTGTCAATGTAAGTCTTCCTTAACACCGCTAAAACTGGGTGATTTTGGCGGGGTGGCACGTGGGGATGAGCCAGGCGCGGCTGCAGGTGAGCAGCGCCGCGCTGAGACACGGCCTGCCACCCACCGCGGGGGGCTGTAAAAGCCGAGGCTGACGCTGGAGGAGGCAGAGCCGTTTACCACGACGCGTTTTCCCGTACCGGTGAAGGCGCCGGGCCCCTCCGCCCCGCGCTGCCGCCGTCCGGACGCAGCCCTGCGAACGGCGGGGCGGCGGGGCCCAGGCCGGCCACTAGGGGGCGCGGCGGAGACGCGGCCGCCGGCCCCGCCCGCGGGGGAAGGAAGAGGGAGGAGCCGTGGAGGTGGGCGGGGCGCCGGGCCCCACCGCGGCCTCGCTCTGGGTTGGGCCACGCCCCTTCCGGCGGGCGCTGCCGGGCTCAGCGGGGAGGGGGCGGTCGGTCAGTCACAGGGCGCTGCCCGCGCTCGCTCGCCGCCGTTGCTGCCCGCCGCCGGCTCCCACCCCTCCACACCCTCCTCCCCTCATGGCGGTGGACCGCGCGGGCACCGGTCCCTCCCACCGCCCGCTCCGGCCTCCCCCTTCTCCTCCTCTCCGTCCGCGCGCGGCGGCGGCCGCGGGGCCGCTCCCGGCGGGGATGTGAGGGGTGGTAACCGCAGGTAAGGCTGCCGCGGGCAGGGGGCCCGGCTGGCCGAGGGGCGGGGCGGAGGGCCCGGGCGGGCTGAGGG
>VWYH01007055.1:389304-470480 GCA_013399365.1 Pampusana beccarii
CGGAGCGCTCTCCGCGCCGCCGGGAGGGCACCGCCGCCCCTGGGCCCCGGCTGTTCCGCCTGCTGCCGCCTCCCTCCCCGCGCCGCGCGAGGTCCTGGGCGTTGGGCGCTGCGGGTGAGGAGCGAGCGGGCCGGGGAGAGCCGCGCTTCCTCCGGGCGGGTGGCGGGCGGCTGTCACGGCTCCGGGCCTTGAACCTGGCTGCAGAAGCCCGAGGAGACTTTGGCCGTGGTGGTGTCTCCGTAATGGGAAACTTGCGGTGGTTTGAGCTCTGGAGGCCAAGATTTAAAAAAAAAAAAAAAAAAAAAAAAATTCTGGATGTTTGTTAGGTTCTCTGACTGGGCAGAATTGGCAGGTGACAGTATTCTAGTTGTGCCGGAGCTCCAGAGCTGTTGTCCTTTTAGTGGAGCGTGTGCGGTGTTAATCGGGGAGCTAAACCAGTTTGACTTTTGTTTAGGTCAGGATTGAGTTCAGCTGAGGTTGAGGGTGGTGCAGCATGGTTCCAGATCGACTTCAGTGGAACTTCAGAGCCCTGGCAGTGCTTTAGTTTGAGGGGGGGAAAAAGTAATTTAAAAGTAATTTTAAATTTATATTCAGAATGATTGCCTATGTTCATTCTTATATAGACTGGGTCTGACTCTTTAGTCTCTGATTTTTTTTTCCTAATCTTTTTTAACCTGTCAACTTTCTAATTTTCCAGTAATACATTTAACATTATTTTTAGTTAAAACATAATAGACCTAAGTCATCCTGGCTCTTTCTGAATGCTTTCGATGTACCTCATTGTATACAGTTAGGTTTTTTTCCCCCTGAAAGGTAATGAGTTCGTTGATAGGAAATTATTGCATAACTTTTTATCAGTATCATTGCATTTGGAATTCAGTGTCACACTGGTTCTGCTTTTGTTAGAGTTACTAATTCTCTGGACAAAATCCCAGCAAATAGAAAGCAGGTTATAACAGATTATCAGTCATGTAAATTAAAAAACAGTGGCTAATGTCTAGATTTGACTTCAGCTAACTGGCTCATCTCAAATTTAAAGCTGCCCATCTTAAATAGTGAAGATAGAACTTCAGTGACCCTGTACTGATGACTCATCTTACTGAGATTGGAGCTGGTGTACTGGGTACAGCAAAGATGAAGCAACTCATGTCATCTGCTCTTATCTTGGGTCTGTTCTCATACACTTCCAGGAAATAGCAGTCAATACAGTATCAGCTATAAAGCACTGTCTTTAGTTTGTGTTTAGTTCATGAATAGCACTGTGTTTTAGTGGAGTTACTTTTTAGCTTTATGTGAAAATGCTTTAATTGAAGAGCAATCTTTTTGTAGAAGAGATTAACTACAAATAGCAAATACTAAGAGTAAGATTACAAAAAATTTTAGTGTGGCATTTTTCTTGTTTTCTCCCAGTTTCTTAAAATGGAATGCTTGTTGCATTTACTTGATAGGTAGAAATCTGCTATAGAGGATGAGTTTCCCCACAGTTTAACTAAAACTTTTTAAATAGGCAACTTTAGAACCATTAATGTTATGTTTTGCTTTCTGAGTATTTGTGCTAGTTCATCTAACATTACATTTTATATATGCATATCTATAACAATATAAAGAAGTTAAATATTTTTTTTACATTTCCTATGTAATGTGTAAGTAATAATGTGTATAAATTCGCACACCCATTTAACTTTGACAAAGCTGGAAAACTGTATCTTACAGTGCAAAATTGAAGGTACTCTTTGCTAAAAAACATATACAGAATCTTCGGGTACGGTATGCGTGCATCTTGGCCTCTTAGAGATGTACATGACTAAGTTTCAAACCAACAATTCTTTGATCTTAATACTATATCTGTCCTTTCAGTGTTCTCTGTACCTGTGCTTAAAAGATATGTTTGTGAGTAGACAGAACATAACTGAGGAAGATTCAGATTAAGGAGTTAGCTATATTTTGGGGATTTTAGTAATCTTACTGAGAATATTTCTGTGTCATACTCCCCACTGCTACGGAGTTCTGTATATAAATATCCTCTGAGAATTCACCATACCCAAGTTAATAATTAAAACTTTATAAGTTTTTGCAACAGAGGTGCCTTAACACTTCAGTTACAGAACAAAACTGAAAGGATTAGTATAGTATTTCAGTTCAACTGTAGCATGTTACCTTCTAAAGAATAGTTTAGATTGCAGGTTAGTTTCTTTGATTAGTGAAGTTAAAAGCAAAGGGAAGAAATAACTGTAATGCTTCAGGTGAGACATACCTAAGGAAGATCAAATTTAAAATCGCTCTGCTTTGTTATTCAAGTGTTTTTAAAACGAAAGTTCTGTCCCTCTTTAGAGCATAGATGAGACAATGTACAGTCTTGTGTGTCATGCAGGAAAATGAGATTAACTTGAAATGATGAACATACTTTTTTAAGTTGAATTCTTAAAATGCCAATTAATGTTATTTTTAACTTATATTTTAGAAAACTAACGTTGAAATATTTAAGAAGTGAATGCCTCTGGATATTGGAACAAATTCGGTATGTATAATGAGCCTTTAAAAAGCTTATCACTAAACATTTGAATTTCTTTTGTTAGGGAGTGTTTCTGTTTCTTGTGGCTTTATGCCTGTGGAAAGAAAGAAGGGAACACATAATAGTCAGTGTGACACGTAATAGTCAGTGTGTATTTGTTAAAAGCAACATTTTCTTCTGTGAAAAGCTTTATGGCTAGGAGAACAGTAAATAGGTGCTCTATTTCAATGTTAGAAACATAAAACTTCTCATGAAGCTCTTGTAAATAAGCAGAATTGAAAATAAAATACCAGTTCAAAAGGTGCTGAATGGACGTACCTGGAATAACTGTTACTAATCTCTTTTCAAAACAGACTTTTATTTAAAGATCCTTCCGTGTGAGTCATGTCTGAACCTTGTGCTGTTTAATATTAGTGATCTGGCTGAAAGGACAAATAAATAATTAATAGCATTGAGCAGGGAAGGATTGCCAGTGTGTAAACTCAGATAAATATTTTCAGGAAACACTTCTGGAAAAAAAAAAAAGGAAAGGATGCTTTTTATGGAAGTAAAATAAAGTTATTACACCCAGGTGGGAATAATTTGCTATAGAAATACAGTTTAGAGAACAGTAGTTTTGTAGAAAAGAATTTGGAAGTTATACTAATAAAGAAGCTGAAGATGTGTCAACAGTAGATGACTGCTCAAGAACGGCTAAGAAAACCACCCATTTTGGGTTGTATGAAAAGAAGTATTAGTCTTGCACTGCTCTGCAGAAGTAATAATCACTAAAATACTGTATGCAGCTTTGGGAGTTGGACTTCATTAAAACAAACAAAAAATACTACAGACCAAAAAAAACCCCCACCACAGCAGGAAGTGCCAAGCACCTAACTTGCAGAGTAATGTTAAAATGTGAGTGCAGAGATGAAGAGAGTTGTATCTTTTCCAAGTCTAGAGTGGACAATATTATGGGCTTTGGTAGTCAAAGTCATGATCTAGAGGAAGATGATTAGATACAGGAGTTCTAACAGCATCAAAGTGTGGCTGTGGTGTTTGTGAAGTTTCCTTCTTAAGTATTTACTGGGAGAAGCTTGGCTGAATTACCCGTAATGAGGAGCAGCAGTGAATGATGCTGTACGCGGCAAAGGGTTGAAGTAAATGGCCTGTCAAGGTCCTTTCAGCTTAGTGACATGATCCGGTTCATAGTTAAGAAGATCAGGTTTTAGACAAAATTGTGAATTCTACCATTTAAATATTTTAGTATATATTTAGATTACTAAACTCTTAAAGGCTGGTGGTTAAGTAGGCAAAGTTGAAGCAATCCACCGTGTTTACTTTTTCAGCTATAATTATTGCTTCCATACAACATACAACTTGTGCAAGTGATACTAATTTTCTTTGGCTGATAACTCCCTCATATTTACTTATGCTTATCTGCTGCTTATAAATGTAAAATATTCTTTTGTCTCATTACACCGCTTTTAGTGTTTCTGAATATTTAGAGGGCTTACTTGTTACAATAAATATGTAACATCTTTTGAGCGCTGTGTATGTGCTGCTTTTGGGAGAAAAGTGCTCCTGAGAAAAAAGACAAAGGAGTGTTTCTTGTGTTTTAGACCAGAGCTGGGTCTGTTCAGCCTGGAGAAGGCTGAGAAGGGATTTTATCAATGTTTATAAATATTTCAGGGGTGGGTGTCAAGAGGATGGGACCAGACTCTTTTCAGTGGTGCCCACCAATAGCATGAGGGGCAGCGGGCACAGACTGAAGCACGGGAGGTTCCATCTGAATATGAGCAGCAACTTCTTCACGTTGAGGGTGCCAGAGCACTGGAACAGGCTGCCCAGGGCGGCTGTGGAGTCTCCTTCTCTGGAGACATTCAAAACCTGCCTGGACACATTCCTGTGCAATCTGCTCTGGGTGAACCTGCTTTAGCAGGTGGGTTGGACAAGATGATCTCCAGAGGTCCCTTCCAACACCAACCATTCTGTGATTCTGTCTGTATCTTGTCAGCATTTGTGATAGTTCTCGGTTACATCTTAAAAATAAGCAAACAAACTTTGTGGTTAATCTGGACTTGCTTATGTCCTACAGGTTTTTTTCAGAAAGCTTTTTCCCTGTCTCTCCCTGTCAGATAACCTTCAGACTCTGTATACGTTCCCCGTATTTGTCATTGCACTGTTGCACACTGAGAGTTATGACTCATGATACCAGGTGATCCACAGGCAGTTCCTAAGTGGGTGGTTCTTTGGGGTGTTGTAAATGTTATAGCCTCTGTGGGTAGGAAAGTCTCATCCCCTCATTACATCTCTGGAATCAGAGGCAAACTATTATTGCTCCATTAACCTGCTATTCTTGAATGGATTAAATACCCTGTGTTAAAGTCAGCTGTGAACTTGATTAAAGATCCTTTGCAGAAATACAGCAAATCCAACTAAACCCACTGCCGGCTTTGTTTAACTCCTACATTTTCTAGCTTCTCTCCTGTTTAGAACTTAGTAGTGGCCCTGGCTGCTGGGACGGGACAGCTTTGGCATGTCCCAAAGCTGAAACATGAGAGGAGTACTTATTCCAGAAACTGCTCATTTTGTGATTTTTTTTTTTTTTAATTTCCAAATATAATATTTTTCTTGATGATATTTATGACAACTCATTAGTTCCTTTTCTTTTACTAAGTCTTAGGGTTATAATTAAACTACTGATTTCCTGAAGTGTAAAACTTCCTGTGCCTGCTATTGCTTTGCCTTTGCAGCTATACATGTCAGTTCTATGCATGCAAATTACCTCTGCACTGTATGCAAAGTGGACCAAATATCTTCAGAGAGAAGTTGGGTTCACCACAACTGTGCTGCAGAAATGGTCAGCAAGTGTAGACATCTGTATAGATGGTGGATGTATGGCAGTCCAGCCCAAGCAGAAATGGGACTGGCCGTGTCTGTGTGGACAATTAAATTTAGAAAGAAGAGTGAGCAGGGATTTACGTGAAGAAGTGGTTGAGATTTGAGTTGTTTACAAACTTAACAAAGTGGTTGACAGTGACTCGAAAACTCTTTAATGTATGTGGGACTCGCAGGAGGATAGAAGTACTGGTTCTGAAGTGTAGCATCCCTTGGGCATTTTTAAGTCTCAATTCAGAAAATTATGTGTTAACTTGCAAGTTTTCCTCATTCTTCTGCAATCAAATTCTTCTTCTGTTGCAAAGAAAAACAGCCTTTGCTTCTTCTCCCTTGTCTCTGACATGCAGTGGGTGGAAGATGTCAAGATGGGACTAACTGATGCTCTTTACCTCTGTCAGAAATGTTTTCATATAGATGAAGCTATGCAAGCCAGGGAAAGGAGGAGAAAAAAAAAGCGGCTTTGTCAGTATTGTGAGTTCTATTTTAGTAAAAAGCTACACTAGTAGAAATACTCCCGTTAGTAATATAACTGGAGTAGCAACTGTTGAAAACACTGGTAGAGTAGAAAAGCTCAGCAAAAGAAGCTCCCCTCCCCCAGGTGATGCTATACCAGTATCACATTTTACACCAGCTGGAGTAAGAACACTCTTAGTTTGATTACCTGAACAGTGTGACATACGACTGCTAGAAAACGTGAGAGAGAACAGTCGCAAAAGTCTCTTCGTGTCTTTTCCTTACATTAAAAAATGCATGTATCCTTCAGGGGACTGAAAGTCTTGCTTTGACCAGAACAATATTTAGTGCAGTTAGTGAGGTGGCTTGTTCTTGTCTGTCTCCCTCACTAATGATTTGTCTTTTTTGGTTTTGTTTGGTAGGTAATTTTGTATCATGCAAGAATCTCCTTAAGTTTATTTTTAAAATTCGCTAGAAAATTAAAGCAGACCCTTGCAGTTCACTTACTTAATTTTTTCCTAAAGAAATAAGATATTAAAAATTGCTATGCAAGGATTAAGGGAAGAGGATTTGAGAATTTTGAACAGTCACTTTTGCAGCATTTTGAGTAGTGTTGTGTTGAGTGGGACTGTTTTCCTGTACTTTTTCACAGCCTTACTGGATGCAAGTAAGTGGATTTGTGTTCAGTTTTAACGTTCACTTCCCTGTCGTTCTCTGCTAGGTTTTTTCTAGAGTTGTAGCAAATTCACCGAAGTTGCAAGCAAGAACATACAGGGAAAGGCAGTACGGGAAGAAAGCAGGTTTTGAAGAAGCAGGTTCGGAAATTGGAACTATGAACTTGCATGGCAGACTGGAACGTGATTTTATCTAGTCCTGGACCCCCAGGGCGTGGGTGCATCCATCTGTCTCTGCTGCAGCATGGGCACGCAAGGGAGTGCTTGGTATTGACACCAGCACTGTTCTCCTGCTTGGGGAAGCTGCTGCTATATCTCAACATTAAACCTGTGGAATTCAGATTCTAATAAGCACTAAAGCAGAAATATTTTATTCCCTCCTTTGCCCCCTTTTGCTTTTAATTCAAAAGCTTGTTGATGCAACTTAGGTCATATGGCATGCTTCTGAGTATCTGGAAAATAATTGCTTAGGGAGCTAAATGCTATTTTTGGCACATCTGTGATTTGGTGTTCCCAGGAAATAAAAATTATTTTATCTATAGATGTTTTCTTCTTTTGAACAGTTCTCTATACTGTTGTAATGATCAGTTGTCTCAAAATTAAAGCCTAAAAATGGTTTTCATTTCCCTTTATACTATACAGAGGTTAATCACCTTGAAAGTACCTTGAGCTTTTTTTCAGTTTAAAAGTTATATATAGAGATACCTTAAATTCAAAATCTTATGTGTTAGATGAAATCCAGGATATCCTCATTGCAGCTTGTAACAGGAGAAAAGATGCACTGAAATAAATTTTCTTTTTAAACAGGAGGTTGAATATGTAAAATGTTGATTTCTAAATTTCTAAAAATTGCTGTCTTCTGCTAAGCTGTTGTTGAAGGTGGTGCCTAACTAAATTTGGAGTCTTAGCAGGCTAGGTGAAAGCTTTTAAACTGTAAACTCTTAGTAGTTACTGTAGCTAAGCTGAAAAGATGCTTCATGGGAATGGGTATGGGAAACTCTTTGTAGAGTATACCAACAAACAGGTGCCTTCTTTCTTGTTCCAGATTTCCGTGTTGGTTTGAGGATAAGTGCACATGCATACATCTCAAGCTTGCTTGTGTTAGGGAAATTACTATACTATATGATTAAACAGCCATTCTAATCTTCTCTCTCATTTTTCTAGTGAGTTTATGTGGAAGAGATGCTGTGGCTGTTCTCAAAGTCTCTTACAAACTGATTTCAATGTAAGTAATTGTTTGCTCAGTATCATCAGTTACATGATGTGACGGGCATGAATCTGTGTACTTAATGAAAAGGAAAACAAATGACACATCTTCAAGTTTTCCTTAGCTCTTTTTTTCAAATAACTTTTATTTGTTTGTGTTTCAGTTTTTATATGCTAGGTCAGAAGCCCTTCCTTCTGTGTGTTCAGACCTGTTAGTAGATTGCCTTTTTTATTTAGCCACTCGTAGCAGAGACCATTCACAGGAGAGCCAGTCACATGAGCTGTTGAGGATTTCCCCATACGTTATGTGTTTCTACCAACTTAATTCTGATGTGTTTATCTTGCTCAGGTTTCAGTGTTGCGTCATCTTGTGTTGAGTAACAGAAGTTCTGCTGTTCCTTGATCAATGTGACGGTAGTTGGTAGTTTACGAGATGAGCCAAACTCGTGGGAGATATGACTTCTGTATCGGTCTGGTGTTGGCTATGAGTTCCAGCATTTTCATCGGAGGTAGTTTCATCCTCAAAAAGAAAGGCCTTCTCCGGTTGGCTAGGAAAGGCTCCATGAGAGCAGGTAAATACATGTTTAAAAAGTTTGCTGACATCTAAGTTTTGCTGTTCGAGGGAAGATTACTAAACTTGTGATCTCGTTTTGACTTTTTTTGCTCATTAACAGGTATATGAAACCTAAAACATACAGCTGATGTGTTGGTGGTAGTTGGTTTTTTTTTTTCCTCTGGTGTCAGATTCAGATAATTCTCTGTGTGATACATGCTATTTAATTTGCATGTAATGCCTTCTAGGGACACTTGTTGGAGGATTCATTCACATGTCTGTTATGTCTGAATTGTACTTGCAAATGGAAGTTGGAACCAACACTCTTAACTACATCTGTGCTCCCAAATGAGCGAATTTAGGAGAACGTTAACTGCGTTTGAGTATCAAAAGATTGCTTTAGAAAACTAAAAATCACATGTAATAATTGCGTGTAACAAGTCATGTCCCTCTTCATAGTGGAACCAATACTGTTTAGTATCTTCATCAATGACATAGACAGTGGGATGGAGTGCATCCTCAGCAAGCTTGCAGATGACACCAAGCTGTTGAGATGCTGGAGAGAAGGGTTGCCATCCAGAGGGACCTTGACAGGCTTGAGAGGTGGGCCCGTGAGAACCTCACGGGTCCTGCATATGGGTCGGGGTGATCCCAAGCATGGATACAGGCTGGGCTGTGAATGGATTGAGAGCAGCCCTGCAGAGAAGGACCTGGGCTACTGGTAGATGAAGAACTGGACATGGCCCGGCAATTGTACTCACAGCCCACAAAGCCAGCTGTATCCTGGGCTGCATCAGAAGGAGCGTGGCCAGCAGGTTGAGGGAGGTGATTCTGCCCCTCTGCTCTGCCCTGGTGAGACCCCACCTGGAGTTGTGTGTCCAGCTCTGGAGCCCTCAGCATGGCAAAGACATGGACCTGTTGGAGAGGGGCCAGAAGAGGCCACAAAAATGATCATAGGGCTGGAACAGCTCTGCTGTGAGGACAGGCTGAGAGAGCTGGGCTTGTACAGCCTGGAGAAGACAAGGCTCTGGAAAGACCTTATTGTTGCCTTTCAGTCTCTAAAGGGAGCTTAAAAGAAAAGTGGAGAGAGACTTTTTATCAGGCCCTGTATTGACAGGACAAGGGGCAACAATTTTAAATTGAAAGAGGGTAGATTTCGATAGAGTGGTAGCAGGATCCTCAGATGATTCAGAAGCTTGAATCTGAATATTTCAGTACCTGTCACCTCTGCTTCTAAAAGATCGTTGATCTTGAGATATGTAATTCATGCTCCCTGGTTTGGAATGGGAAAGCGTGACTACATTTCACACATTTGTACCTACAATCAATCACATAAGCCACACTTCATTTCCACAAAATAGCACTCGTAAGAGTCATGTAATGTGGCTTCTCATGTCAGTACAAAGAGTTGAAAGAACTGGCTTTCAGGGTAATGCAGTTATTGTCATCACTGCCATTTCTAGTACAAAAGAAATAAAATAACTAGTTTTCAAAGGTTGTAGGAAGTATATGCACATCATAAATTCAGAGATGTTTATTTCAATCCTCTAGCCATAAAGCTGAAGTATCAAAAGGCTGCTCATGTTTTTAAGGGCATGGGCTGCAAAAATTATGTTACGGCGATGTTATCAGTCACAGCTTATGCTTTGTCAATGTATGTTTTTAATGGAGTAGCAAACATTCTTTCAATTTCAGGTCAAGGTGGTCATGCATACCTTAAGGAGTGGCTGTGGTGGGCTGGACTTCTTTCAAGTAAGTAATCAAAAAGATGATCTGCATTATATAATTTAAATAAATAAATATGCCACAGATGGCAGCAATGGTTACAGAAAAAGAGCGAAATTGAGATTCTACAATGGATTGTAATGCTATGTGGTGATTTGACAGGTGCAGCTCTACTGGTTTTAATATAAGTTCTCTCACACCAGAAGTTCTTTCATTGATTTAACTGCCCTCTTTGGGCAGTGGAACTAGGCAGACATTGGTCTTTCTGTATCTCTTCGCTAGCATGTGCATTCTGGTTTTTGTTGTAGCAGAGAAGTGCTTAGATACATAGGATTCTTTAGAGGGAAGTATATTTTGGGATGAACTTTTTTGTTTGTTTCTTTTTTCGTTGCTTAAACTCTGGACTTACTGGCAGTGTTCAAGTAACTATGGCTTAATGTGTACATTGCCCTGTATCCTGCAATTGCAGATGTCTCCATGCAGACATGACTTAAGTTGGCAGGCTGGGGAGCGGCAACACAGACACCAAAATAAAACATCTTCTAATTTGGCTGAATTAGTTTTAATACCTCTTGGAGTCCCTCAGCCTGTTTTTAAAATGTAATAGCAGGGGAGGTGGGGGGGTGTTCTGCTAGTACTGTTAGCTGAATGCTATAATTAGAATTTTGTAGTGTTCCTTTACTGCAGGTTTGTGTCTACAATGACACTTGCCTTGATTCACAGGTTTGTTGTGTAAAATGGCCTAACTATTTTTTTTTCCTTATTACTCTGCAGTGGGAGCTGGTGAAGTAGCGAACTTCGCTGCCTATGCTTTTGCACCAGCTACATTAGTGACTCCTTTAGGAGCTCTCAGTGTTCTTGTAAGGTAAGAAACACTAACAGAAAGCAGTGTGATTTCAGAGAGAGAAGTAAAATATTATTTAGAAAGATGTCACTGAGATATGCTCTAATAAAAGCAGTTGGTTCTTAACAATAAATAAAGAGTGCTTATAAGCATCAGGAGTAACTTCAAGGTTCTCCAAATGTGAAGTGACTATGGATAAAAGGGTCCTAGCAATGCATCTACACCTCAGTCTGTGGAAATCTGTCATCTGCATTTCAGAAACATGTTCTATACAATGGAGTTATATTTTCATTGCTAAGTAAAGATTTTTGTATTAAAAATATTATTTTTACAAGTGCTTAGAGAGTTTTTTGAGAGGCAGCATAAAAAAGGGGTTCTGGGGAGAGATGCCGGATACTAACAGGTAGTTCTGCCCATAGCAAGTAGCTACATAGTTGATTTTCCATTTCAATATATTTTTAAGCTGCATATTGTATGTGCAGGTGACCCATATAGTCTAAGCAACTTGTAGGCTGATGAGCAAATTAATGAGATGTTGCTAATTCCATGCTTGCTGGTGCATTTTTTTTTTCTTCTTAGTGCCATTCTGTCATCCTTCTTTTTAAATGAAAAACTTAATCTACATGGAAAAATAGGGTGTTTGCTAAGCATACTGGGATCAACTGTGATGGTGATTCATGCTCCACAAGAGGAGGAAGTAGAAACTTTGAATGAAATGTCCCACAAACTAGGTGATCCAGGTAAGAAAAATGCTGGCTTGATATGTACTCAGCCCATTGTTTCTTTATTATAGTTTCATTACTGCTGCTTTCAAGTCCAGGGAGAGAGCCGATGTCTGCTTCATGTTGTCCAAATGAAGCAGAGGTTTGAATTCTGTGACATAATTCCATAGGGAGCTTTGCAATGATGCCAGTGAACTTGTCTGGCCTTGAACAAGGTGTCTTGATGTGAACCACTGAGTTGACAGTTTAAACAAATGCAGCAGCACAGTTGTATAAACACAACTTATAGAAATTTTAATGGAAGTGTGTCAGTCTCTAAGCCCAACTGTGAGCTCTCCTTAAAATGAAAAGTAGATTCTGTGGTGTCTGCTGAGACATTTAATCCTGAAGACTCGCTCCTACGTTTACATGGAAGCTCAGGATTTTGCAGGTGTGTATTTGTGAGTGCCTACCTGTGCAAAGACAAATCTCATTTTAAACACGAGCAGATAGCACGGAGATATTAAAAAGCTGATCTTAAGGAATGACGTGAGTATTGGAAATCTGCTGATGAATGCAGCAGCCTGCCAAAAGGTACCTCCTTCAAAAGCCTTCAGACATAAGCCTGTACCCAGTGGCATTTACGTCTCAGTGAGTCTCTGTGTAGGGCAATTTAGCAACCTAGTCCTGTAGATGTCTTGCTGATAGACTGGTAAAGGTAATAAACTGTGCCTGAGGTTCGGTCTTTGCTTTAGCTGGCTCACTCTAAAATCATTTCAGCTTTGTTATCAGAGGAGTAATGAGGAGCATCCTCAGCTTTTCTGTTCAAGCTGAGCCACCCGCACTGTTCATGTATATTCTTGGTACCTCTAGGATGCTTTCGATAGTGTACCTTAATAACAGGGTTTCTTTTTTTTTTCTGCCCAACAACAGGTTTTGTGGTCTTCGCAACTCTTGTTGTCATTGTGTCTTTAATTCTAATATTTGTGGTGGGACCTCGTCATGGACAGACCAACATTCTTGTGTACATAACAATTTGCTCTGTAATTGGAGCATTATCAGTCTCCTGTGTAAAAGGTTTGGGCATCGCTATAAAGGAATTTTTTGCCGGAAAACCAGTGCTGAAACATCCCTTGTCTTGGATTCTGGTGCCAAGCCTTGTTGTCTGTGTGAGCACGCAGATCAACTATTTAAACAGGGCTCTGGATATATTCAACACTTCGATAGTGACTCCGATATATTATGTAATATTCACAACATCTGTTTTAACTTGTTCTGCCATACTCTTCAAGGAATGGCAGCACATGGCGGCCGATGACATTATTGGCACCTTCAGTGGCTTCCTGACTATTATTGTGGGGATCTTTTTATTGCATGCCTTCAAAGATGTTAACTTCACCCTCGCAAATCTGCCCCTCTCTTTGCGGAAAGACGACAGAGCAGCAAATGGTACTTTGCTGAGCACGTACGACTGCTTAAATCATGATGAAGAAAGTTCTGCCTGTCTAGGTGAAATACAATCCACCGAGAGTCCTGCAGCTAGGAGAAATGGAAGCCTGTCAGCCTTCTGAAAATATCTATGTGTTAAGAAAAGAACAATTCTGTAACTCTGGAATTTTTTTTCCTGCTGTGAACTGTCTGAGCTTGTCTGGAAAATCATGTACTTTTTAACAGTATGTGTAGACAATCGTTAATTTTTAAGTTTGATTGATTAGTTTGGGTAAAGGACGCTGAAGAGGTTTTTATTTGCCTTATTTTTACTTTAAAAAAAAAAATACTAAAATGACCTCAGACCACAGTTGGTTTTGTTGCTTAACTTATGTGTAAATACTTTCACTTAATTCTTCTGTTTTAAGATGTATTGCACTAATGACATTTTTTTTTTCCAAAATAAATTGCTTTATTTCTGCATTGGTGGTAAAAATATTGCAGTGAACCTGAATCCTTTGTACTTGTGCCCTGGCTGAAGGACTGTGTAAACTTACAGAGAGTAGTTACTACAGCTCATGTTTTAGTAAGTTTAAAAAAAAAAAAAGGGTAAAAAATGTGGGATGTAATATCACTGCTTAAGAAGGGGGTGATAAGTTTTTAAGTTCACAAAGGCAGAAAATAAAAATCAATATAATTTTTATAACAACATTTCTAGTGTAGATGTGAAGCTTAGAACTTATTTGGTACAGACAGAACTAGTTGCTGCTGTAATTTGTCAGGCTCTGTGCTTACCTGCTAAACAAACTCTGCTGCCTTCCTCTGGTACATGTCGTACTTCCAGGAGGGGCCAAGGTGTCAAGCAAGAATGCGTTTCTTTAAAGTCTGGTTAAAGATTGGGATTTGAACTTAATTTTAAGGGACACCCCTGACGCTTGCGCCACACAGAGCACAGTACTGGGGGGCAGCAGGGCAGAAGCAAAACGGCCGAGGTGTCACTGCACTCTTGACCGCTGCGCTTAGTGCCAGCCCAGCCAAAGAGCAGGTTACAATTTCATACAGTGGAGTCTATTGCTTTATGTCATTATAGATGCTTTCTTCTTCTCCAGACCCGCAGGTTTTGATAAGAGAGAACTGGAAACTAAAAGCGCAATGCCTTCTGTGCACCTGGCTGTGTTTCTTCTTTGCGGTAGGAGGAGTAGTTACACGTTTTAACTCCCTTAAAGTCTAGTATCCTGTTGAAAATGAAAAAATAGTAAGCTACCTTTGAAAATGCAAAACAACGGTCTGATGTCTGAATTCTTTTAAACCCATACTACCTATAGGGGAAAAAAACCCCAAATCTTGAAGTCTGTATTAACATTAGTAGTTTTAAGATGTTAGCGACCCAGCCTCTCACTGCTGCCAGCTAACTGGTAAGAATTACAATTTACTTCACACCATGATTAGTTAAGTATTTCTTACACATAAAACCCCAGGTTTTATTAATTAACTGTTTCTGCACCACAGTGCTAAACCAAAGCCTCAGGTGCATGAGACTTTTATCCTATAACCAATGATTATCTCAACAAATTAAGAAACATGTTAATTTCCTTACTTGAAGCCTGAAGCTTAGGGAAATGTTTGGCTGGCCAGAAGTCCTCTTCACCCAGTGCTGTTGAGAACTAAAAAAGGAATGTTTCTTAAAGAAAACTTGCGTGTTAGCACCTTGTAAAAGAAACCCTGCAAGGAGCTGGTGTAACAAAGCACGAGCATTTCCTACTCCTATCTCTCCTGCAGCAGGCAGTCTTGTGTGCATCCCCACCATGCCGGGGACCGCCCCAGAACTGCAGCTCACAGGCACAGACAGCTGGAGAAAACCTGTGGTGGTGGAAATTTGTGTACAGATTTGACACGTCCGTCCTCTGTTTTGCTGAGGAATTTCACCTCGTTTCTTTTTTCCTTAAAAATCCAGTTCCCTGCCAGGCTGGCACCGAGGCTTATCTACTCCCTGCCTTCTCTGTCAGACGCTCATTTCTGCCCATTACTGGGCTCTTTCTGCTGTGAAACATCTAAATGCTGAGCAGGAGAAAAGAGGTAGCTCAGCTGTGACCTAGTAAGAGGAAAGGGAGAAAAATGGATTCTCAAAGGGTTTGGTTTGACACTTGGTTTGACTTCTTGGTTTGACACTAGGGGTTAGAAAAGCTAACCAAGTAATGTTTCCAGAAATCCCAGGTAAAACCTGTAATTATCTGTGTCTGTTCCAGCCGTCTCAACTCACGTTTCTCTTGGGCTGATCCCAACAGGCCGCTGAAAAGCTCCGTTAGGATCCTGCAGTCAGCAAGCAGGAGTTCCCAGCGTCTGTCCGAACAGGTTTCTTTGAAATTCAACTTATACAGTTGCTGAAGTTTTACAAACGATTTTACTGATGTGGCATTTGCATAATACAGTAAGTGTAATTAAACAAATACTTTCCATAAGTAAATCATGATTAACATTATTAGAGTTTATGTACTGGGATAGTTTACACCTGATCGCTGTGTTTGAGATTCTCGTAAACAAGAATTCCTTATCACTTGTAAACATGTATAGGTATGTATCACCAACCAAAACCTAAATTGTGTTAGAAGCTCTCACTAGGAAAAATCAATGAGTTCCCATTCTCATCAGTTAAACTACTGCCTTTTACAAAGAGCAGGATACTATCAGTCATCTCCATGTTAAAGAACTTTGAACAAACCTTAATTAGCCTTCATTTCCATAATTACTCATCTCAGAGAATAGTTTTGCAAAGAGGAAAAATAATCAAAGGACTAGAAAAATTATTCACAAAGCACCGAGTCGGTTGGTTGGTTTTTTAATAAAGGCTAATTAAGCAATTAATGCTCTAATACAAACAATTAGGAATTGATTTCTAAAAATTTTTTCTACAGACACCAGTTTCTTATCCTCCACAGCTATTATTTTGATAGCTTCAGGGGGAAATTAAGCCAGTCCAGTCTAAAATGGCCACCTCGGTACAGGAATGCAAAGAGATTTCAAAAATCTTTTACAGTCGCAGGTTTTTAATCAAAGCGTATAAAATTTTAGTCTAGAAAAATAAGTATGGATTGTATACAGTTACTGTGCTTGGAGAGTGAAGAGGACGGCGCACCACTCGAACAGCACAGGCATACTGAAAAATGCAGATGAGAGGACTCCTTAAAACTGTCTGGGTTTTGTTTGTTGGTTTTTTCCCTCATACTTTTAGCTTAAATAGCTGCAAAAAATATCATTAGGTGGGAAGTCTAGTTGCTGGCAAGAGACTGGTGAATAGGTGGCTGGAAGCAGCGCACGTGTTCCACGGGTGTGCTCTCTCCATCGCCTGACTTCAAGTACTTGTCCAAAATAGCAATTATCTCGTCATTCAGAATCTGGAACTTGCGAATTCTCTCAACCATTTTCTTCAAAGGCTGCAAACATCAAAACACCAGAGGTAAAAAGCCTTAGACACAAAAGCAGTAAATGCTGTTACCTCAACTTTCCCAGGCATGTTATGAATGTTTCCCTTCCGCTCCTAATCCAGTGAAAATCCAAGGTGCATTTTGGTTTTTGACAGTGCTTTTTGTACAAAAAAGGGCAATTTACAGCAGCCTGGTCATAATCCCAATGCACATATATAAGACAGGAAGCATTAAGAAAATCCCATGTATTCAGGAAATCAGAGTTCTCACTGACCAGTCTTCAGATTCCAGTACTAATGCCTTAATCTTTTGTCCTAAAATCCCTGGTGCCCTCATTTTCAGCATTTCGCTCAAAAAAGTGACTGCTACATCTACATTGCATCCAAGTACAAACAGTGCTGATTTATCGTTGTCTTCATTACTACAGCAAGTACAGAACAGATGTTTTCAACTCACCACATTCTTTATAACCTCGTCTTTGCCATCATGCTTTTGGACTTTCAATAGGTGGTAGCAGAAATCCAACACATCGAAGCGACGCTGCTGTCCCAAAAGCACGATAATCATACAGCCAGCCCAGTGCAAGCCGTCTCCAAAACACTGCCTGGAACGGGAAACACATCACAGAAAGCGCATTTCGCCTAAATCTGCAGAAACGTATCCGCGGGAAATGCTCAGTGCTCAGCCATTGTACTAAACTACATATATATGACTCTAGGATATGGTGGGCATTAATCTAGAAAATACTGCAGAATCTCTAGTAAATTATGTTCTCTTTCCAGATACCACAAGCGATGCAAAGGGACACTTCACAAAAAAAAACCACAACAACAAACCAGAAGCCCCCTCCCCAGTTTTACACAAAGTAGAGTTACTCCAAAAAAAATGTACTCCCCACTAGACTCCAGCAGCATCACATTTCATTTTCGAAGAAAATAACACGTTCAAAGAAGACAAAGTGGGAATTCAACAGCCCTCTGCTCCTCTGGGCTGCAGGCAAATAGCCCATGCTGTTGCCTCTGTAACTGCTCAGTGAAAAGCACATTACAGCTCAAGAGTTTTTCAAGAATAAGGATATTATCAACATTTACAAAACCAAGAACTTCAGTTCCTGGTTAACTCGCCTTAATCATGTTAGCTTCCAAGTGCTCAGTCTTGCCCTTAATTCAGAGAAAATACTTCTTAGAAATAAGTGCACAAATGTTCAGCTACTTTATTTAAGCGCAGCGTCCGTAGGGGTATGACCGCTATTGAAAGACGCGTGCTAGGGCCTGTTTGTCCTGAGATCACTCATAATACACTGGCAACCCTTAAAATAGAGGGTTATTTTTGTTAGGGATACAATAATATCTGTGTTCGTGGATTATGAGCTCCTCCCAGCGATGGCAGCACTTTCCCCTGATTTTGCACAAATGTCTCCGTTCTGTCCCCCCGCCGCCAGCCACATGCAGGACAAGCCCAGCGCTGCCGCCCGCCGGTGCAGCGCGGTTGTACGTACTCCACGGTGAACTCGTGCGTTCCCACGGGGATGCAGTAGACGAACTGCATGGCGCTCCAGAGGCGATGGAATTCCACGCACTCGTCCACGTGCATCACCCCGTTGCTGGGCAGGGGCCCCCGCCAGATGGGATCGTCCAGGAAGGAGCGGATCCTCGTCAGGATGACCTCAAACATGGACAGGCCGCAGCAGAGGCGTTCTTTGGTCAGCAAGTCCCCTTCCCTTGCGATTGCTATTTGCTAAGGTGGAGAGAAAGAAAGTGCAAAATCCTGGTAAAAAATACCACAAGACTTTACTTAAAAAAAACCCCAACCAACCAAAATAAAACCCCAAACCAACAAAAAACCGCCCCAAACAAACAAACAAAACCAAACCACGATTTTCAGTTTCACTTAGAATCATAGAATCGTTTTGGTTGGAGAAGACCCTTAAGATTATCAGGTCCAACCATTAACCAAACACTGCCAAGTCCACCACTAAACCACATCCCTAAGAAGCTCATCCACACATCTTTTAAACCCCTCCAGGGATGGTGACTCCACCACTTCCCTGGGCAGCCTGTTCCAATGTCTGACAGCCCTTTCCAGGAAGAAATTTTTCCTAATATCCAATCTAAACCTCCCCTGGTGCAACTTGAGGCCATTTCCTCTCATCCTATCACTTGTTATTTGGGAGAAGGGACCAACACCCTCCATGCTACAACCTCCTTTGCAGACAGCGATAAAGTCTCCCTTCAGCCTCCTTTTCTCCAGGTTAAACAGCCCCAGTTCCCTCAGCTGCTCCTCATCAGACTTCTGCTCCAGGCCCCTCACCAACTTCATTGCCCCTTTTTGGTTTATTCTAGGAGACATTTCTCCTGACTTTAAGTGAGGTCCGAAGCCACTAACCTAGGGTTCAGTTCTGTGGAAAAGATGTTCAAAGAAAATTATAAAAGCCTTTTCAAGCAGACAGGCTTGAAAGTAAATAACGCCAATTGCAGTAACGCTAATCCTGGGCTAGTCACAGGGAAGTTTAAAGAATTCTCTGCCTGAATTGAGGCAGAAAGCAACACCAAAGAGTTCAGTGCTCTGCTGCTGGCACGGGCAGTGGCTCCTGCCTGCACTCTCCTGTGCATCTGCTCTCAGAGGTGGGAAAGCTCCACAGCCAGCACAAACAGGCTCTGACAAAACCCAGAGATGGCAATGCCAGTTAGGCCTTGCCCCAGCTTGTGCCATCCCACGTATGAAGATAAAAGCAGTCTGAAGTCTGCTCCAGAGCACTCTGCTCTTGGCTTCCACTACTCACATCTCCGTTGCTCGCAAACTGCTAAGGTTAGTAGGGAATTAATGTAACCCTCATGTTGGCACAAAATAGTGCTGAAGCTGCAAAGGCAGTTCAAGAAGGTTCTCTTTGGCCACTGTGTTTCCAGGAGAGCTCAACTCAAATGATGGCTTATTTTCCAAAAGTTTCCAATCACCTGGCTCAAAGAGGAAGAAATTGTTTAAAGTGTATATATATATATATATATATATATATATATATATATACGTGCACAAGAGAACTGATTGCTTTCGGTGGAATCAACACTAGAACTCCCCAGACTGGCCCTTACGCTGAGCGGGTATCACATAGCAACATACATAAAAATCAGCGTTTTCCCCAAAACATGTCACCTCCACCTCAGTATCAAATATTTTAAACTTCTGAGCTTTAACAGTTTTATTGGATGCGCAGCTTGAAGTTCTGACATGGCTATCAGCACGTGTGAAAGCACAGGCTTTCTAGTGCTCAGAAATGTCTTGAATTGCCCCTAACACAAATGAGAGAGATTACCTGGGGTGTGCCCAGTCTTTCAATGAGAGGAACCAAATGTAGTGGAGCATATTTTGATTCTAGTCTCTTCATTTTAGCATCGAGTCTTTCACCCTCTGAAAGAAAAGAAAAAAAAAAGAGAGAGAGAGCACTGATTCATTTAATCAAGAGCCAACAAATTTACAAATTGGAATGATGCAAGAAAATTCTTATTTTTACAAAATCTTTATTCAAGGTAGTAGAAGACTGGTAAGTTATTTTTATAGTTCTAAATAGTTGGTTAATCTTCAATGTGCTTTTAGAAAAATACATATTTCTATTTTAAAATGTTGCATTGCATGTGCAAACAAAAAAACCCCAAGGATTTGTAGTAAAACACACTTAATTAACTAAGACCTAATATAAGGCTCTATTATGCTGCTGCTGCTAGTACATTTGAGTCCCACTTGCACTAAGCCAACTAAATTGTCCTTATCATACATAAAATGCTTGACTCTAGGAACCAGCACATAATGAGGGTGGAATCTTGTGTATAGCACAGCTTAAAAAAGCAGTTGGCACTCCCTCCTCACTGGCAAGTAGGAAATGTTCTCCTGCAAATGGGAAAACACTGTTTACAATGGTCTGGTTAGTTTTATGCAGAGATGCAAGTAGCTACGGTAAGTCTGGAAATATACTCAAAGATTTTTAGCTGACACGATTTCTCCGAGCAGAACAAATCAGCTGCTCTGGCAGCGAGAAAGGGAAAGGAAAGGAGACAGAGCAGCAACACGGAAAGAAGAGAAGCACGAGGGGATAAAAAAATACTGCCCTGGGTACCAATACCCACTTCTCCCTGTCACAGCGTTCCTCCTCTTCCTCTTCCAATTTGCACTGAGCCCCACTAGGAAGCACTTATTTTTGAGCCAGGCAAACAAGCCTGAATCTGTTACCTCCGTCCTCTAATCAACAGCGGTGTGGTAAAGGGTGGCTGGGGATGGTCCCTGAAACCGCAGCGGTAGGCAAGGAGAGTGGAAAGCGTTACCCGAGGAAGGCGTTTTCACTTAGCCCGTACCTTTGACGTGAACTCTGGGCAGGATATTTTGGAACGGTGCCGCGTGCAACAGGTCACACACCTCCTCTAGGGACTGGAACGAAAAGGAAACAAGAGGTGTTTAGGACCGAAGAACCCCCAGACCACACCAGAACCCCAAAACAGGCTTCCAAAAGCATGTTGATGCACCTGGGGTCAGCCAGCACCCCTCGCCACCGCACAGAGCCCCTCTGAGCCCTCGCTCTGCTCACGGGATCGCTCCCCAAAGACAATTTGATTTCACCGGGCTAGCTTGGATTCCCAAATAACCTCCAACAGCCCTCCTCCCACCCTCAGCTGGCAGTTTGGGAAGGACAGCGTATTTATTAAAAAGACTAATGCAGAATGAGTAATTTTGGTGTGGAAGCGGCAGACGGCTCCTGCGCAGACAAGCAGAGCGGTGAAGAAGGTGACTCACTGCTTGGTTATTTTTACCCACGCTATTCCCACAACCTGTTATCGATGGTGGCAGGCACGGCTCCCCACCAGGAGGGCTGAGACACACAGCAGCAGCAGTGAACCACCTCTCAGGAAGTATTTTACATCTTTAGGGATGGGAGGAAGGAAGACAGATGTCTCCTGGCTCTTTCTCGGATGCCATACGTGCAGAGAAAATGCAGAGATAACCAGAAGCAGACACACGGCTTTGCTATGCCACTCTCCTCATCTTTGGAGCAGAGGCTCTGCTCGTTTGTAATCCCTTAGTGCTAATATAAGAACAGATGTTCATCAGCCATACCCTCAGCAAGCCCAAGGTATCATAGAACCATAGAATGGTTTGGGTTGGAAGGGACCTTCAAAAGTCATCAACACTGGCCCAGGTTGCCCAGAGAGGTGGTGGATGCCCCATCCCTGGAGACATTCCAGGCCAGGCTGGACGGGGCTCTGAGCAACCTGATCTAGTTGAAGATGTCCCTGCTCATTGCAGAGGGATGGACTGGATGGCCTTTGACATGGCCCTTCCAACCCAAACCATTCTATGATTCTATGAATACAACGCCAGAGAAGGAGTCTTCTGCGTGGATTTATTTTTGTGCAGTGATAGGCGCCCAGCCAACTCGCTGAGGAAATGATGTAGCTGGGTTTCAGTCAGAAGAGACCTTGACGTGACGGGCAGGCTTGCACAGTGTGGGCAGAGCCCCCCGTACACACAGGCAGGGGAGGGACTCCCCAGCCGAGTCTCAAAGGCACAGCACAGGCAAAGAAAAGGGAAGGCTGCACACTCATTGCTTTTCTGGTCCATAAGCAACACCCACTCGAAAGCACAAAGACAAAGAAGTTACACGCCTGGGCATTTTGTTTGAACAGCAGATGGTAGTAACATGGAAGAAGAGCGGAACAAGAAAATGAGAGGCGGGGTAAAAGAGCTTTGCATGCTGTAAAGTAGAGGCTATAGGGAGCAGCTGAAAGACTGGACACGTTTCACAGCTTCATTCAAAGCTAAAGCAGACAAATGTCTGACAGAGTGGGTGCCACTGTCAGCCATCAGCAAGAAGATGTCCAAGAAGTCCATGTCAACTTCGTGATGTTTCAGGTGACACCAAGAGAGGAAAACAACAGTACCAGGGGCAGAAGTCACCGACATAAGGAGAGGAGCCACCCTGTGGCAGACTGCGGGAATATTGTATTTGATCATTATTTATGATCAAAGCGATAATATTTGATCCTCAGGTGCCGCACACAAGGCAGTGTGTTTCTCACCCAGCAAGGTGAGGGATCCCTGCTATCTCACAAATGTGCAAGCCCCTGCAAGACTGAAATAGTTCTGAGCAGGGAACTGTTTCTGCCCATCTGCCCACCAGCGACAGCAAACTTGCAGATTTCAACTGTGTTATTTGTGACGTTAGTAGCAAAAATTGGAGAGCACATTTTGAGAGACAGATGTGCTTTAAACTAGCACAGCAGGCACCTACCAGACTCTGTTCAATGAGGAGGCAAAACAAGACGGCATTTCCCACTTCCCGCAAATTCTGGAAGCAGACAGTCTTCAGTTCTGCATATTCAACAATGTCCTTCAACTGATGGTGAAAAAACTCCAAGATACCTGAAATGAAAAGAGAAGCAAAGAAATTAAATCTCATGAGCCAGTGATGATCACGCAGGCACACCTGTTACCTTGGGAAAGCAGACAAAAGATTCTGGTTATGTGGATAAGAACCATACAAATCAGAAGTAATTTTTCATTCTGCCTCAAAAGCATACCAATTTTCTAACCAATCTGCCTATTCAAAGGTTGCACTGAATGGGCATAAGTGCACTGTATCAGAGCACAATTAACCCAGGGTGCTGGTTGAGAGTTCTCTCTCCATGTATCAGCACACACGAGTTTTATTACCTCCAGATGTGCAGCCTAAAAGAAACGGAAAGGAGCAGTATTTAAATACATTAAAAATCAGAGGTTATAAAGTGTTAAGCCAGTGGCGTGCTGACCTTTGTAACTGGCTACATCATGCTCAATGGAGTGCCTAGCTCCTCACTCCTGGAAAAGGGAGCCAGTATAAGAGGTACGAAAACAATTTCCAGGAGCAGGAAGGTAGACTAGGGCTCTTGCCAAGGAAGGTTGGACTGGATGATCCTTGAGGTCCCCTTCTAACCTGGTATTCTGTGATTCTGTAACTCTCATCTGCTATTAGTCCTGTTCCAGCTCCTGTCCCTCAACCCGCTGCACCACCCGACAGGTCCAATTTGCAGCTGTTATTGTCCAGGATGATGGAGCCAGCAAGGAGCAGAGCACTGAAAACAAAGGCAGCGGGGTGGTGTTGGGCTACGACTCTGACAGCGCAACCCACAGCCAGAGGGGATCTGCCACCTCACAAAACAGCGAAATACAGAAATCACAAGTCAGGCTCTGCTGGCAAGGGTACATCAGACCCTGCTGACAAGCACAGTCAAATACTGCTTCTGTCAAAGTTCTGCCAAAAGCTGTTAAAAAGCAGATGAAATTATGATTTTCAAAACCACGTAGTTTACATAAGCATTCGTCTTTTCCACCAAACATCTCTGATGCTTAAGGTGCTGGTGGATTTCCAGCTCCTCTTCCCCCAGCTCCAGAAAGGTTGTGCAGTCCCTTGGTTAAAGGCAAGCCCAGGAAACCCTGGGCTCAGCGGCTTCTTCAGGAACCCGAGCTGGTCAGCATCACGGAGGTGAAAGTGACGCTCAGGATGGGTGAGGAAGAGCAGAAAATTGCAGTAGGTCAGACAGCCCTCTGTTTTTTCACAAGTTAATTGTTATCAGCATTTCTCCATCTGTCCGCACAAGCTTGGCCCTTTTAAAAAGCCACGAAAAACCTTGACCGATGACAGAAGAAAACACATCATGCAAAGCTTTCGAATCACGTGCTACGTAGAGCAGTTCATTTCCAGTACACTGAATTAAGTCGGTTAAATCTGTACAAAATCGCATCTAAAGCAATGGGGAGGAAACAAGGAAAGACAGCACAGATGCCCTCCAACACCTTCCCATGTGTGAGACGAACACTTCCCATGCAGCGGATTAGACACCATAGGTACCCAGCAGGGCAATGGCTGAGAGGGGAGCGCACAAACGTAAAATAACAGCCTGGAGAGTATCCATGCCAAGGAAATCCCTCAAATTCAGCAGAGCAACTTGACAGCACACAGTGAAGGCAGGAACTGTAGAGCTAACCCACACACTTCTACAGAAAGCCTCACGTCACTAAAATTAGTAACGCGAAACATCAGCGGAGTGCACAGCGAGGGGATGCAGGGCTGGGTCTGGTATTAGACATCGCAAGGAACTGCTTGTCAATAGAAAATCTGCAGTAAGTGAGTGTTCCCACACACGTTCGGTGGAGATAAATTTCAGACCTAACTTTGTTAGTTTAGTGACTCAACGGAAAAGCAAAACTGAAAAACGAAGGGCAATAGGTCAGATGTAACGAGTGCTTGCTGAGCTTGATTCATTCCAAGGAAAACACATTTGAACCTAGCTAAAAAGCAAAGAAGTTGTGCCAGCACAGCACCAAGTTCCCCCTACCCCCAACATAGGGACAATGTAACGAAGAAGCTCTGCAAAAGACTGTTGGTGTCTGTTCAACGCTGCGGCACAAAGGCAATTGCCAATTGCAATTCCCAGGTCTTTGAGCAGCAGTGAGCACCTGTGTTTGCTGCTTACACATACCAGCACACCGTGGCAAGGAGACGCTGCAGTGCAGAATACTGGGATTCCTGTTTTAAAGACGAGGTTGAAAAAGCAGCTTGATATGGCAGAAAATTTTTCACAAAAAAATTTTGATGCTAGGAAAAAATGCAGAGTGAGGGCATTGAAGCAAACTTTACCACAAGCCTACAGTGTGTTTTAGTTACATGCCTTAGAATTTCTTTTGTGTTTTTCTCTGTTGACAAAAGAGCTTCCATGCCTGGCAAGAAAGGTCTTCTGAGCATCAGCTGCTAGGAGTCAAGTCAATTACTTTCCTCACACCAAGACTGGTTGCCTTTCTGGAAGCAAAAGTCCATTGAGTTATCCTGGACTTAGGCCTGTGCCATAGAGGAAATCAAAGTAGAATATTTACCAAAGCTTCTGGCCTTAGTATCCGTGGCATGCACACAGGGATCGACGGCGAACCACCAGAAGGGCTGGAAGATTTCCAAAAACACAGCGAGTAACCATAGACTTCACGTAGTTACCCTGGTGAGGAAGCACTACCCGAGCAAGTAGGACACTGGCTACAAGGCCAGACATGGGGATGTCTTTCCCTTGATCTTGTATGGTGAGCGGGGAGCAATTTGGCGAGAAACAGCAGCTGAGCAGAACAGCAAGGTCAGTTCTGCTGCTGCAACAGGGAAACAAGCATCGGTCATGAAGGGGGTGGAAAGGAGGGGGTGGTTCAGGCTCCCCTCAACCCCCTGCCCAGCCTGTGGATTTTGTGGGGAGCTTCGGAAAAGAGACTGATGCTCAGAATGACACTGAGAAAATGTTATCAGTGTAAGCCCACCCCAAAGCAGCAAGATAAGATGGCAGAAGTGAAAGAGGCTTGAGGCTCATACCATAAACATTATATATTGTCTTTTACAGTCACTCCAGGTGACAGAGTTCCTATCAAAGTCCTTAAGAAAGATCATTATTTCTTCACCAAAAGCCCCAGTCTCCATATACAGATATATAAATACAGACACCCACATACATGCATTCATGAACAAATTGTTTCATTACTTTGAAAATCTGACAGCCAGCATTTAGCGTGCAGTTGTTCCAAATGCTGCTATCGGTGGTGCACTGCTTCCCCATAGATAAAGGCCTTGATTTACTGGCAGAAGAGAGAAAAGCTCACAGAGCTACACGGGCTATTTTTGATGGAACAGAAATGACACTGAAAGCACGATCTGCTCCCGAATGGAGTCCTGTGGCTGAAACACATCATCATCTTTTCATTAATGTTTAAGCAAAGGCATTCCCAATTACACCTCCTTAAACTATACAGTACCCAGAACTGTATTTTAATGAAAGACTACGCACACATAACGAAGCCCTGAAAAAGAACAAGTGTCTGAGGAGAGTTAATTTCACTTAACTGCATGCAACTGTCCTCTTTGCCCCAGTTTTATTTGTGAGTGCAATTGTTAGTTACTGGATTAGTTACATATACATAGCATTTTGCAAGGCAAATGAAATTTGCAAGGCTTTTTGCTCCTTCTTCTCCAATAAACCAATTTTAATTAAACCCCTCTATTCCTGTGGGTGGGATGGCATTAGGTGTCATAATAATCGATTTTTTAATCCTAGTTTCTGATTTACACAGATCTCAACAGAAGCAAAGGCTGTTGATATAAAATAGATCCAGCAAAGTACAGAAGATTAGCAAAAGATTAGGTTCCATCTCTGCTTCTATCTCAACAGCACTCAAACAGCAGATGCCAAGTTTCAGCTGTGGAGTCTGTACACTAATTATTCTATGTGCCTGGGAATTACAATCACAGAACCTGTGCAGTTTGTTTATTTTGATAGAAAGAAATATCCCATTGTTTTGCATAATTAATCGGTCCTTACTGCCCTTTCACAATCATCTACGTGATGTGGGTGGCCCCCAGCTTCCCTCAAATAGTCTGTGATTCCCTCCCGTCTTTCTCCGATGAACCGGTTCCAGAAGAACCTATGAATAAATTCCCTTCATACTCTTCCCCACAAGGACTCAAGCCATCGCACCCCCACCAAGAAATTCAATTTTTCTCTTCCTCATCCAAGTTTGATCAAAACCCTGGGATAACGGGAAGCATCACCAGCACTTCTGCTGTGCCCCAAGCGACGCCTCCCCGGCGGCCTCCACCCACTACTGCTCCCTGGCCCAGCCTAGCGCCAGTTCCTGTTAGACCCTGACACAAAATATTCCAGAAAAAGGAAGGGTGGAAGACAGATTTTGCCAGGTTGCTGTGGTGAAGCAGCTCAGAAGGTGTTGGCCACAGCACGATCAGCCCAGGGAGAGATGGGAGCGCAGCAGTCGGCAGCGCGGGACACAGGGAGGGTTCCCCAAACTGCCCTGCGAACACATGGGATTACAAGAGATTATGGGCTGGTGTAATGAGTGTTTGATACCAGTGACAAAAACCTAAGCCTCATCTCACAGCAGAGCCAACAAACTACTTTCCTCATCATGTCCAATGACACTTCAGAGCGGCAGGACATGAAATACTCCTTTTCCGAAAGCAGGAATGCCATTTTCAAATACTAGAAAAAAAGCAGAAGAAAACGTTACCTCCAAGACAAAATTTCAGGTTTAAACTCTTATGGGCCAACATTCCTGTAAGAGCTTTAGTGAGTTTAAAAGGTCCCTTTAAAAATCTTTATGCTTAATGTATTTTTAGACAAATATTTTTATGACTACAAGATGAGTAAGTTTGCCACTGCTTTAGACTGTTCCCATGGAAACAAACCCATTGGTGAACAGGAGTCCTGAAAAACTCTGATGCCACTGCCTGTACCATGCTCCCTGCAGCAGGAATAAATCACCATTTAGAGATCCACAAGTCTGGAGGGCTGATTACACAGCGCTCAAGTAATTGCAATCAACAGAGTCCAAACAAAGCTCTCCAAATGAAAAGCCTGGAGTATATGAAATAGCTAGAGGCTTACTTACTGAGCGTGCTTAAATCACTTTGCATATGGAGAATGGACTCCAGAAATTAATTCTGAATTGATAAATCCATGTTACATCAATAATAGAATCTACATATTTAATCTGTAGGTCAAAATCACGGTTCCGGTCTGTATGTGTAGGTAGTACCAATTATAAAGAAGCAACTAAATGAGATTTGTTATAAAAGAATAGAAGCAGCCTACAGAGGTACTCCATAGCACTCAGACTTACTACTACAAAGTTCCGCAGAAGCTTTCAGAGGCAGAGAAGAGAAAATGGTTGGCACGTATTAGCTTTCATTTTCTGCGGTGAACCAAGTAAACAAGGTGTGGCAAAGACTGGTACAAAGGAGAATTCAGCACAGAAAGGAGAGGAGAGTGATTCAAATCAAGCACGGTTTGAGCCCGCCCTTCCACATCCTTGCAGTTCCTCTCAAGATGCCAGGCGAGGACCAAAACCTACAGCACCTCCCCATCACAGGGTATATTTTCCTTTATCAATCAGAGCTGCCCCAAGGGCAGACAGCTCCATGATGGAGAGGTGTCAGCGAGCGCAACGCGATTCTTCAGCGATGTGAGAGGGATGGAGGTGGCTTGAGCTTCCACATGCATTTTCTCTCTGGTGTCTTCGACAGGAAAGCAAAGGGCGCTGTGACAGAGCTATAAAGGTTTTTGCTACCACTTCTTGGAAGAGATGCACTGGGAAGCTGTCAAGTGTCTACTGCTAGAAATAGTTCAGAACAGGAAAAACACACGTGCCAATACAAAAGTTGACAGGAATAGGGGCAGTGAAGGAGCAAAGAATCAGGTGGGGTTTTGAGATCCAGTTCAATTCTAGCTGCTATGATCTTCCAATGTAACACCAAGAGTTACTCTGATCTCTTGGTACAGCAGACATCTAAACATACGGGATCTCTTTTATAAGAGTAAATATGAGGTCAAAGCAGTCTGTGAGCTCTACAAAACAGGAAAGTGACAAAGAATTTTAAAATGTTTTAATCAATCCTGTGAAGGCTACTCTTGCAGAAGTAAAGTTTTGCCTTTCGTATAGGACGGATTGCCTTTTAACCTCAAGAGAAAATTTCTGCTTAAGTCCCTGGGCATCTCCTGCCAAAAACTCCTTGCAGGTGAGGATTTCTGGCAAGAGACTGTGAGCTTCTTAATGTCACCTGCGGCATCGCAGACCCTGGTGATGCACAACCTATATTTGAGAATATCTACTGCTTTTGCGGTCAGACCTTAATGAGTGGTTAAAAACTTCAGCTAGGTTATTTTTATAGTGCTAACTACCATGATTCATCCATTTCTACACTCCAGGGAGAAAAACAGGAAGGAAACACTTAGTAAGTCCTCGATTTTGTTAAACAGTGGTAATGAGCGTCAAGGAAGCTGTGGGAAGCAGAAAAAAAACCCTCATTCCAGTTCAAGTGGCATTTAATAAACCTAAACGACTCTGGAAAGATAAAGATGTACTCAGGAGGTGGGTGGCACATGGAAGGATTAATTTGTGTTAATTATAAGTTGTGGAGGAGGAATATTTTGGGGGGGGGGGAGAGGGAAGCAGTTTCAGAATTTCAGTGAACAATATGATAAATACTAATTAGGCAATTATTTCTCCATAGTGGCAAGCAGCTTTCAAAGCCATTTCTTCTCCTGCAACTGTTGCACCTCCTGTTAAGTGGCTACGATGCACCCCACACAAGCCTCAGACATAACTATTCTGGCAGGACCAGTTTGCCCCTCAGCAGCATCACTCCTTTTATCTTATATTTGGTAAGGGCAAAGGAAGAAGGAATAGAGGTTTTTGCAGAGAATCATGCTTATCTAAATTAGACATTTAAACAGAACAAGTGTGAGAAGCTAACATGCAAAGGGAAAAGCTCAACAACTTTAGGAGAAAGACTAGAAATAGGAGCTATTGTGAACATCCCAGCTCAAGATCAATTATGTCGTAAGGCTGTATCTATACAGACTATTATCCTTTTAATCGCCCTAAGCATGGAAGTCTTAAAACTTTATTAAGCACTTTCAGAAAGCCCAGTATTGAATGATTCTTGTTATGAAATAAAAAAAAACCCAGACCAAATGCTGATTATTGGGAGAGGGAAGAGAGGGATGGAGAGACAGAGGTACACATGATTCAGAAGACAGTGATTAGTGTCATCTTATCAAGGCTACTATGATAACACCAAACATGAACTAACCTGGAGAACCATACTCATGTCTTGGTAACCTACAGATCTTAGGCATCACTTCCATTAGGGTCTTGACATACTGAAGAATCGTCCCTTGTAACTAAGAGAAAACAGATGTGTGCAAACACGTCAGTGTTATTGAACTAACAAACTTTACATCAAATCGCATTCAAACTGCACACAAATCGAACGAGCTTTAAAAATCTTGCCTTTTAATTCTGTCAGTCATCATCTTCAAAAAGGCAACTGTTTCAAATGAATACAGTTGCACTTTCCATCACATGGCATTACCTTTTGCTACAGGAAGAGCGGCACAACAGCTACGGGCAGGAAGGCAAAAAAAGGGAAATCATGGGGTTTTTGCCTACTGTGGCTATTGACTACCCACCTTTTAGATTTTTGGTAAAAAAAAGCTGCATTTGAATGCTTTCAAAAGCAACAGCAGAAAAATCCTTAACATCAGGTATGTCAGTAACAGCTCAAACTGGCTATTCCGGACATCCCTGTTAAGACATAGCACCCAGCCCACAGTCTGCCTTCCTCCCACTAGGCACCCATCTCCCTACATCTGACCATCTGTATCAGGCATCGGCAGGGTACCTCCCTGCCAAGGCCTTTTAACCTCCTTCATAAATACCTAAGCATTCCATGCTGCCTTTAATGAAATGAGACAATCTACCACCTAAATAAATAGTAATAATTTTTTAAAAATCCCCTGAGAAACAACAAACCACCATTCAGCCCTGAATCATGATAAATATCTGTTTTCCTCTTACCCTGAAGATCAGACCATATCATTCCTTCAAGCAGCCTCCAGCCTCCCTAGACTACCCAAAACGTACTTAGACCATTGTGAGAACTACTGCAAACAAGCTGCTGAATGTGTCAAGCGTCTGAAGTAAGATCAGGACTACTGCAGCTGCCCCCCAGTATAGCTGGGATTATTTTGCAGCGCGTTCCTTACAGGCAACAGGGAGGAAAAGACCGTTTCTTTGGCTTAAACTGAACTGCAATACATTATGACCATATACATGGACACTAGTAATAAAGCAGACAGCCTGCCCCTCAACCTCCTCCTGGTTACAGAAAAGGCCCTTTCCAATACCAGATACCCTGGCTGCATGGATAACTTCTTCAACATCTGGTCTGAGCACTCTTCTAAATAGGCTTGATGTTATCCATTGCTAGATCAAGCACAGAGATTAAGCCTTTCCTGTTATTAAGGCGTCATCTGTCAACGATGTTATTAATGAAAGCCCTGAAGCTAGGCAAGGCAGAAAGCATGCTCCTGCTGTTCTCAAAAAAAAATAAATCAATAAAATGAATTTACAGGACAATCTTTAAGTTGAAAACAGCTAATTTTAAACACCCTTTTTCAGAGTTTACCCAGGACCTAACAACACAGGTCTCCACAAAGTCAATTCATCTCCAGTGCAGAATCCAAGGTTTTCAAAACACTTCTCAGGCTACCAAGGCACATCACAAGACATTCAGTCCTCTCGAACACAGCTTATATTAAGCTTCAATAGAAGTAACATTTTAATTAGTTTTATCTGAGATCTTACTTTCACTTTGTTTTTCTTGAGACATTTCCTATCAGAAACCATTTGAAAAAGTGGGAAATGAAAGACAATTGGCATACCAGGCTCTTGACAACTTTCAGCAACTCCTCCATCACCACCGCAATACCCTGATACCCGAGAAGCCTACAGATGACTTTAAAGTGAGGGGGACCAACAAAATTCCTGTAGTTGCTGTAGATGCTGGAATATGCCAGATTCAATGCCTAAAACAAGAGAACAGATACGATTAATGACAATTTCAGCTGACTGCATCTTTATAATATTTCATTTAAACAGCATTTTAAAGCATATTAAAAACAAAATAAGTTTGCATCTCACTCTCCCTTTCATGAGGCAGGAGCTCCAGTGAAAATCTCTATATTAGCAAGAAAACCTTGCAAACACTTATTTTTCACCAGGCATCTTCCACTTACCATTTAAAAGGCCATGAACATTTCCTCTTCCATATTCTTCTATTTTCATAGGTACAAAAGGACAAGAGTAGTCACAGAATAGAATCACAGAATCTGGTTGGAAGAGACCCTCAAGATCATCAAGCCTAACCATAAACTAACACTGTCACTAAACCATGTCCTTAAGAATCTCATCTACGTGTCTTTTCAACACCTCCAGGGATGGTGACTCCACCACTTCCCTGGGCAGCCTGTTCCAATGCCTGACAACCCTTTCCATGAAGAATTTTTTCCTAANTGGTGGTCAATGTCAATAGTCATATCCTTGAATTTGAAGCACAGTTTCTATTTCTACATTGTCCATTTCATGTACAAAACACGTTGAAAGAAGTTACTTCAATTTTCGGTTCACAGTAGGTGTTTTAAGTCTCTGAGAACTTTTTTTGTTACAAAAACTTTTTTTTTGTTACAAAAACAAAACAAAACAAACCCAACCCCAAAACCAACAAACAAAACAAAAACACAAACAAAAACCACACAACCAAACCTTCTGCAGTTATTGCTCTCTGCAACTAATTAATAAGGATCTCTCTTCTTCAAATCCCTTAGCTGTACACAAGATCAAAGCAAATTTAATTCTGGGACATATCCTCATGGAAATTTTTCCAGAGTTGTATAAAAAGGATCAGGTGCTTTGCCATATTAATGATTATTTCTTCAAAGTGAACACAACTGTACAGACTGATGTTGTGTTGGGATTTAGGAATTGTTTGCTGAAGCCACGGATCAAAGGCAGGTTAGCTAACTTAACATCCTCCATTTCTGTAAGTGGGTTGTTCTCCTAATAGCCTGAAATTTAATTTTAAAAGAGAATCTTGTCAATCTTTCTTGCAGAAGGTTCTGCCGTGATTCCTTTTCTTTTCTGCATTTTTCATTTTCTCTAATACATGCAGGAAAGACAGCATACTATTAGACTTTCAACTCCACACACATCAGCTGTAATAGAAAATTTTCCTTCACCGCTATCTGGGAAGAACATTGACCTTCCTTCCAATGCAGATCCCACCACAAGTATCCATGTAAGTCAATACCATATACCATAATATACGGCATCGCACAAAGAAATTACCAGGAATTCAGATGACGAAACTCTACCAAGCTCTTGAAAGATTTTAATCTCATAAAATGACTTAAAATCATCTTTAGAAGACATCAGGCTAGAAGATACACATTTTTTATTTACATTGTAGATCTCTATGTAAGCACCAGTTTCCAACATGCTTTTAACTGTGGTCTTAGAAATTTAAAAGTCAGATTCTAGACTGACATACGGTAAATGTGTATTTGGCAACAAATGAAGACTTCTTGGCCACCTTTTGAGGATGTGTTAGATGTACTTCACAAACCCTCCTGTGCCAAAAATTGTTGCACTATGAAAGAATACATGAAAGCACAGGAGCAGAAGAGACCATTAGACCATAACAAGAGATAAAGAGAGATCCAAAACCAACTTTCTGAATCGGGCAACTACTAACCTAAGTGAGAAAATTTGCATATGTTATTAAAAAACACACACACACAGAAAATCATACAAATATTATCATGCTTCAACAACCACAGAAAGTTATACCCAGCAACTTATTTCTACAACGTGAAAAATGCAAGAAGTTGACAGTACTGAAATTTACCTAAAGGTTTACCCATATTTCTTGCATGCCTGATCTTCTGTCTCCACCTGTGTGAAGAAACTACACAGCACGACAGCCTGACCCAGCAGAAGGCGGGTTTGGGAGGGTTTTTTGATTTTCCTATTTTGGGGGTCTCGGTGAACAAGCAGCTGACCACAACCCAGCAGTATGTCACAGAATCACACAGAATCACAGAATGTCAGGGATTGGAAGGGACCTCAAAAGATCATCTAGTCCAACCCCCCTGCCGAAGCAGGACACCTAGATGAGGTTACATTGTCCTCATGACAAAGGTGGCCACCAGCCAGTGGGGCTGCATTAGGCAGAGAACTTGCCAGCAAGTCAAGGGAGGTGATCCATCCTCTCTACTTAGCACAGATGGGACACTCCTGGAGTGCTGGGGTCCAGTGATGGGCTCCCCAATACAGGAGACATGGAGTGACGTACGGGAGAGTCCAGCAGTGGGCCTCAAAGATGACTGAGAGACTGGAGCGTCTTTCCTATGAGGAAAGGCTGAGGGAGCTGGGACTGTTCAGCCTGGAAAAGGCTCAGGGGTATCACATCCACGCGCATAATTAACTGGTAGAGGGAATAAAGATGATGGAGCCAACTCCGCTCAGCAGTGTCCAGCGACGGGACAAGGGGCAATGGGCACAAACAGGAAATCCCATCTAAACATCAGGAAAAACTTCACTATGGGAAGGGTGGTTGAACAGAGCCTCAGAGCTCGTGGAGCCTCAGCCCTCAGAGATGTTTGAGACCCAACTGGACAGAGCCCTGAGCAACCTGCTGCAGCTCACCCTGCTCTGGAGGCTCCCCGGCCTCAGCTGTCCAACAGTCTGGGAAGCTCCTTTCTAAGGACCGCAGGCTTGTGTGGATTTTGTGGAGGAGTGATGTTCTCAAATTCTCAGCCATCTTTCCCGTGAATGTGAACTAAAATAGGCACTTGGCTAGTTATTAGACTCCTAATACAAATCACAGATCAGAGCTGGCCAAAAGGCCAAACTCCAAACATATTCCAGCAGGCAGACAAGCCTGAAGCTGCATCCCTCTCACAGGAGATGTGCATGGCTCTCCGCTTACGGAAATGGGGTCTGGTGCATCGACGGGGGAAAGAACTGGTAAAACCTTACAAAAACACGTGCGGACAAATGTCCTGATACACTAAGCATATATACAGGTGTCCCTAAAAGGTGAGATTTCACCTTTTGCTTTTGGTGTTTTCAATCAGGTAAGTCTCAACAATAAATATGCCCAAACTGTCTGTTTCAGCTAGAGAGCAAGGAGGATTTTCCTTCAGTAGGTTAATGCATTTTACTGCTGTGAGGTTAAGGGGAGGGAACTCCTCTTCACAAAGCTGAAATTTAGAAAGCAAGCCCTGAAAACACAATTTCAGTATTAAAAACCTCATCGGTACATAACGATAGGATGACAGTCAATCTAAAAATACATCTTTCTTTAATGTAACCCTCTTGGGGAAGTACCTAAAATGGTCCACCTGTAAACACTGGATTAGCGGAGCTTTATAAACTGTGACAAGGGATTTAGAAAACACCACCACACGCCACCACCGCTTCCCCCCATGATGCACAAAAGCATAAAAATCCTTCGGGAAGAAGCCACTAACAAAGTTGTGGGGGGATGAAGGGAAGGAAAGAGAGAGAGCTCTTTTTTTTTTTTTTGAGCTATGCTGGCTCCCTCCCCTACTCTAAATTAAATTAAAAAAGGAGAGAGAGAGTTGCTCGTTGCTGATGTCATTAAAGTGCTAACATTAATCACTCACAGCATCACTGGTACAGGCACAAGAGCATATAACAGGGATGTTCAGGCAGTACACTGTCCAAGGGGAAGCAAGCAGGAGAGGGAGGAAAAAGACATTATTTTTTCTCCTGCATGCTCTTTGAAAAGCAAGGCAACAGCACCTCTAGACAAGATGTGCTCTTGCGTGAATTTAAGTGGAAGAGACAAAGAAACCAAGCCACCAGCAGCATCGGGGAAAAGAACTGAAAGCACCAAGCAATGAAAATTCAGTCCAGGGAATCTGAGGGGAAGAACAAGAAAACTGGCAAGCAGAGATCAGGCAGGAAACAACCCGTGTGAAAAAGGATACGGAAAACTTAGTGCTTATATCATTTTCAGAGCAGCATCACCAGATGAAAATTCTGTTCTGAAATTTCCGTCAGGAAAGGATGGTAAGTACTGACTTTATAATTTATAAAACATCTAATGGGTTTTCCAACATTTACATGTCAGTAATTATGTGTCTTCTAATAACTGATGTTTTACAGCAACAGAAATGTATTATTGTTATTTAATAAAAATCTAAACATTCTACTTCCAAAATGCTGTGAGGATGAAACTACTGTTTCTAGACTGTGTTAGGAAGTGCTCTATAAAAAACAAATTATAATTTTAAGTAATTTGGATCTACCAGCTAAAAATAAGACAACTAACCAAGTAAAAGCTCTGATTTTACTAATGCATCCAATTTTAATATCTACAGAAGTTGGAGAGATGCCAAAATGTGTCTGTCTAGTAAGCTTATTTGATAGCAAACTCACTTCCTTTGTATTGTTGCTGTATCAACAAGGGCTCACTTACCACACAATTAGAATGGCAGCATCTACCCAGATCAGTTAAATCTAAGGTTTAACATTGCAGTGAAAATAAACACACATCTTTTTCTTCCCTCTTCCCAATAAGTATAATCCAAAAGCCTCGAGCAACAATTTTCATATATAAAGTCACAAAACTCTTACTATTGATGCAATGTAACTATCAAAATCCCACTAAAATAATATAGATTTTGCAAGCCTTCCTATCTTGTATAACACAAAGTATTGCAGAATAATTCAGAATATGTTTTGAGCAAATCTTATAATCTTTCTTCATCAGGAGAATTTTCAATAGTCAGTTGTTATTTACCCAGAAGACGTAGCATCTTAAGCTTAATCATGAAAAAAAAAAGTTTTTATCATGTAGTAATAAACAATAAAACACAGCGTTATTGTCATGGGCATTTATATTCATTAATCAGAAATTTTCAAAGTGGGAGAAAACTTTCACATGAGTGCCATTAGAAACTGCCTTTAAAACTGGTAAACAGTGACAAAACTAAAAGAGAAACAGATTAAATTGCTGAGGTGGTCTTTTTTCCAAAAGTTACCCTCACAACAGTAAAACTGGAAAAACCAACCAGATGAACAAAAACATACACTGTCTGTTATTAAGGTTTGTTTTGTTATAGAATAACAATTTCAATTAGAAGTCTGTAAGGCCGAAATCAACTTTTTGTCCTGAAAGGAAGACAGTATTTAATAGAAGTGTTTAGAAAACTGAGCGTACTCTTAGCCTGTCACTTCGGGGGGGGGAAAAAGTACACAATTTAAAATACTCCAAAGTTTATGAACTGTAGTACCACCAGTAGCAACCATAAGAGCGTAGTTTCCTAATAAACTCCTTTCCTAAATTACAGAGCACCACTGATTAGGATCCGCACAACATCTCCAGTGCTGCAACTTCTCAGTTACGCCCCTGGGAAACGAATATCTCCACCTCCCACAGCGAGATCAGCATCGAGAGCAAAAAGAAAAAACCCACAAACCTACCTAAGCAACATCTCGATGGGAATAACTGTCCAAAACATCACAGGAAACACGGCACTGGTGATTTGGCCAAAAATGGCCAGTTGTGCCGACAGCTTTTACAGTGTCATGTACCACCCTAACTGGAACAGCATGCTGGCGAGTTACTCGAGAAAGAGCTTCCAGAAGGAGGAGAGGGTGCCGGCCAGCCGTTCTTCTTTCCTCGTTGAAAACCTGACTCCCCTGACAACGTACATTGTGTGCGTGACCTGCCAGTCCGCCAACCCCTCCACGGATCAGTGCCGAGTCTTTAACACGCTGGAACGAGACCCCGCATCCGCGAGCAACACCAAGAAAGAGCTGGCGCTGGGCATCTGGCTCACCAGCAGCGTCCTGCTCCTCGTCATCGCCGCCATCCTCCTCTACGGCTGCCTGCAGCTCCTGTGCCGACGGAGACGCGAGTGTTTGCAAGGGCAAAACGGGACCTCGGAAGAAGACCACGGGACGGTGTGGACCAAAAGCACGGTGCGCACCCCGGAGGAGCTCGGCGGGCAGAGCCAGCTGACGCAGGATAGCGAGGGAAAGCATCCGGGTGGCATCCAGCTGGCCACAATCATAGAGAATCCCTCAGCATGCAAGAAGCCCGTCACGCCGACTTCCAAAAGCTGGGAACAAGGGCTGGCGACAGGGCAGCGCTCTGCTGTAAGCTAGAAACCTTTTGTCAGGGAGGAGATTTTTACTACGTATAACATCCTCCGGTGTCACCTCCCTTCGCAACAGCCCGCACCCAGCCAGAGGCACTCGGAGGCAAAGGTTCTGATTCCCAAGAAACGAGTAATTTGGCCACACACTGTTATTTTAAAATCATGCATGTAGCAAACAACCTGTTTATATTTTGAAGTGATTTTTTGTGTTGCTTTTTTTAAGTCTAAAACAGCAAAGAAATACAAAAACGAATCAAAAGTGGTGAAAAAACTTTTTTTTTTTTTTTTTTAACTAGCCTAAATTAAAACTGAGTAGAAGTTTTCAGATGACAACCCAGACCGCTACGCTACAGGCAACCGGAACATAAACGCCAAGGGCAGTGGTTTGCCAGGGTGAGTGTTACCCCCACAATCCCGCTGCTTCTCAAACTACACACTACAAGTTACTACACTTGGACTACATGCTCTGCTGACCACGGTGTTCCTCGTAGCTCCCGTCTCAATGAGGCCAGTCGGCATGTAAGCGAAACCCACCAGGAGTTTAACAGTATAGTTTTGCCTGTCTTTGAAACTTCCCTGCTGTCTGAAAACAAGATTGTGACTCTGTAAGGACAATTCTAATGAAACTAAGGAAATATCCTGGGTTATATCACACTTTGCACTCTCCCGCACCCACCACGAGGTACCTTCTGCTCCATAGGCAAGTGACTCCCTGTAGAGGACACGGAGTTCGGAGAAGCAGCTCCTGGCCCTTCCTTCTCTCTTTCAGTTTCAATGACGAAACTCAGCCACCCGCTACAAATTTCTACCCAACCGCAGAGTACATTTTGTGTGATGAAGGGGGAAGGAAGTAAAAATATGCCAAAACACATTATATTTTTGAAATGATCTGCCGTTTCACCTCACTTTGCCTTGGGCTTCATGGCAAAGTGCAAAGAAAGGGCCTTCGGTTGGAAATCTGTTCGCCCTCGCAACACGACGCATCTTGTCTGGCTTACGTGTTATCAGTCATCCTGTTTTAAATCCCTTAAGTGCATTTGTGTCCCATAAAAACATAATAAATTTAGTATTGCTGTATAATACGGTATTTCTAAAAAACAAAGATACGCTGTGACTGCGGGCATTTTAAACTGCTGTTGATACGAACATGAGCGTAAAGTCAGCTCTTGTTGCCACAGCTGGCTGTACCTGCAAGGGCTGGAGAACCACGGGTTAGGCAGCTGCCGCCCCTTTCCATCGCACCTGGGAAGCCGAGGGCTGTACAATTTTGGCAAGAATATTTTACAGCAGGCAGTGGGTCTTTTCAGCTACTGTATTTTGACAACATTTCCCAGAACGTGCGAAAGACGTCAGCTCTCGTATTGCTAGGAAGACACGAGCCGGCATAAGTCTGATGCATCGTCTTGGCTTTTTTCTACTAGGACAGGTACGGCACACAGAAACGCGTGCTGAACGGAGGCGAGCATTCCATTTTTAGACAACACTTCAAAAGGCATCCTTATTACGTTACGTTAGCAATAACATGCTCTCCACCCCCTAGACATTAATAGCATTTCCTCCAACTGACACGTTTTTCTTCGTCTTACACACCAGCCTTAGATAAACTGTGAAGATGACAACAGTTCACTGCTGTTGGAAAACTCTCTTCAGAGCATGAAACCAACACTACAGGTTTATCGCCAAAAAGGGGTGGGCTGGGTGGCAGGGACATAAAAAAATGCTTTAAAATGATCTTGTAATCAAATCAACGGTAACACTTCTCTGACTAGAATTTCACAGAAAAAAGATTATTTTAAAGGGACGGAGCCAAGAGACATACATTCTCATCTCTGCCAGCATCCTAGGCCCTTGAAAACCCATTTATTTCTCTGCATCTCTGTTTCTTTATGCGTCTCTTAAGGCAGTCCATTACATATATTTACATGCATTTATATGTTGTGCACACATGTATATACGATACTGAGAACAAGGAGCAACTCAGTCTTAAAGAAGTTTTGAGGCAATTCACCTACTAAATTTTGTTATTTATACATAAACACACATATACAAAAATACAGGTATATATATCAGATTGAGAAGGCAAGGAGCTACCACGGAAGTGTCCCCAGGAATGTGATTTACCTCATCTAAACATAAATCCATTCCACCCAAGGAGTCTACTGTGCATTCCTTAGATAAACATTTATATCACCTCCCGAGCAATGGACCATCTCGCACCCACCGCAGATGAGCAATGAGTAAGGAGTGTCTGTCATCTGACTTGTGCCACTAGCTTTGAAGAACCCATGTCATCACTTGCCTGTAGAGCTACACTTCTCTTTGTCTCTTGATCAGAAAGTTTTACTACAGATTCATTCAGGTTCATTCTGGCTGTTCTGTGTTGTGGTTGTTCACTGCCCAATTTTAAGAGTGGTCTGGTAAGGGGCAAACGTTTTAAGTGATTACTAAACTGATAATAAGATGCAACATAGTGGAAACTGATGTTAATTCGCGCACCAGAAGTAAATAAAAACCTTTATATTCACATTGAAAAGCGTTTTCCAAAGTGGTCTTTTTTCACAAAACAAATGAGTTAGCATCTACAAAATGCAGAAGACATACAAACATGAAAATCTTTCAAAAATGATGTATAAGCCAGAAAGAAAGCTCTTAAATTCTGGTCTACACAACTTCTATAAAACCAGGCACTTCACTAACGTGCAAAGTTAGTTTCAGATCCCCAGAAGAGACTCTTATACACACATTATTAAGCATTTTATGCATCCATCCCATGTTGCCAAATGTCAGTATTCTAACATTCATTTTATTAATCCTACACACATTTCACCTGGGTAAAGGGCTTTCAATGACCATGCTCAAAGAGCTTTTAAAATACTCCAGCTCACTTAAGAGGATGATGAGCTTTTGCAGGTTGTCTCCTTCCCACCTGACAGCGCTGCTCCCATGTCAGCCAGGAGAAGTAAATTATATCTGTGGGTTTGTTTTTGCTAATTGGATGAAGGTATGGCTCAGAAAATTTTAGATGCAACAGGGAATGTGGACGCAACTGTCTATGCTGAGCACCAATATAGCCCAAATGCTTTGATCCATTTAGAAATATCTAAGAATATAAGAATCCTTTGAGATCAAAACTAAAAATTGATTTAATTACTCTTAAGCAAGCACATTGCTGGTGCAACGCTTCTGCACAGAAAGTGTTTAGCCATTACCGTTCAATACATCTATAAGTATACACATGCACAGGAAACCACAATGCTCTTGTCTTGACCTAAATAAACACCATGGATTGCCAAAAAAAAAAGGAAAAAAAAAAAGCACACCCCCCCAAAAAAAACAAGAAACCCAAAACGAACCAATAACAAAAAGTCCAATATGGAAAACAAAAAGTTGTTTTCCTTGGCTATATGATGAATATGAAGTGCTCACCTGAATACCTGGAGTAGCTCAAGAACTCAAAAAAGACAATAAAATAAAAAATACATAGCTACTCCATATCCCACTATTATCCATTCAGGAAGCAATATGACAACATAATGTTAAAGGATCCAAACAAGGATGCGCTCTGTGACAAGCCTGCCTATATAGTACAAAATAATATCACGCAATTATATCACACACTAGAATGTGTACATGATAGACATGATAGAGGATCATGTAAGAATTACTGTTACTTGCTGTACACAGTAGAAATGTCCTCCTAACATTTCCTTCTGATATCCTCAACTCCAAAATACATTACATTTAAGACTAAAAGTATACTCTTGTAAAAATTTAAAACTACAGAGAGTGAGGAATATCTGCTAATACAGACATATCTGGTCATGAAACTTGCTCCAGAAACGCATCTAAGAACCCTCTCGATTGCTTCTGCTCATATAGAAAAACAATCCGACTTCTGAAAATGTATAGCTCTCAGAGTAAAGATTACTAAACTTGTTTTAATAACATAACCTGACTGATAAAAAAACGGTTCCCCAGTTAATCCTCCATCATTCACCCCACTCTATCATCACTTAGATAAATTAAGTTAGCAATCTCTACTAAATTCAATGGGCTTTTTGCTCTTTTTGCATCTGGTGAATTCCTAAAATAGTAAGTAACACAATATCTCTAATGTAAGAAAATCCTACTTTCCTATAATTTACTGTTCCTGTTGGAGAACAATTATATAAAACACTATTCACAGTACCAGAGAATCAGCCATTACATTCTATGTTAAAGGCATGTGAATCCTTTTCCACCTCCTTCACATCTTAAAAGTATTAAAGTTTCACAAATTAGGACTGAAATTTGTAAATTCTGAGTTCTCTCTTCAGCTCTCAAAAACTAGCTTGCTGGGCAAATCACTTCACACAGTTCGCACTGTATAAATAGGATATAATGTGCAGAAAATAACAGTAAGACAAGGACTAATTATGCTCATGTTTAAGAAGGAGCTAGATAATGAAAGTAGCTAGACATGAAAATGACACAGTGCACTTGTATAAATTACAAAGATAGTTTGAATACATAATTTTAAAACTTTATTTTAGTCAACAATCCTCTAATTTATCCTTATATTTTTATTGATCTTTTCCATACTTTCGTTTTTCCTCCCTGATACTCAAGAAAATGCAAAATTAAGATGACATCTTGTTAAATATTCTCAAACGATTTGCTGAAGATACCACTGCTGGTTTTTACTGCTGTTGGAAGTAGATCGATATTTCTGACTGGATATTAATAACGCAGACAGACGTTAGTTTGCTATGCCTTTAACTTTGTTAAGACTCGGGTAATAATTCTGAAGCGTTAGAAAATAAATGTGCAGTGACCATGGAGAATAAATCTATCCCTCCAACTTACAATACTGCACACAGAAACAGATCACCGGTCCTGTGAATACAGCCCGCCTTTCCTCACTTGGGTAGCTTCATGAGAGCCCACGATTATTCTCGTGCTGAGTATTCTCTCAACTTGTCACCCATAGAAGCTCCTTTCCAACCCCAGTACTGGGCATTGCCTTAAGGCACAGAGTACGTGACCGCACATCACATACACTTCTACTGAAAACGTGCATAAACCTTCTAAGCACTCCTAATCTGCAAAGCAAGAAAGACAATGCTAAAACAGGAGATGAGATGGCCAGAAGGCCAAGTTCATCACAATGATTCTGAGGTCCTTGGGTTGAAGATGCCAAAGAAATGCTACTGGTTTGTGGGCGTTTTTTGTTTGGTTGGATTTAAAAAAAAAAAAAAAAATTAAGCAGTGTCGTGTCTGATAGTTTAGGATGACCAGGATCTACATTCCTTTCAAGACAAACAACATCTGAAGCAGTTTTTCCTGTCTGTTCCCTTTTCTCCTGCCATCACAGTCTTCATCCCTGTAACAAGGGAGCAGCTGCACCCAAGATGGGCTCTTGTTCTCACTTCACCAGATGACTAATTAATCTTTTATTTGAGTCTGTTCTGCCACTATAAGCAACTGTGCAATGCAAGGTGGTTGGGAGAAGGACTTATTTTTAGCTGTCAGATAAGACTAACCATCAGACTAATCACTTGCACTTTGGCTGAAACATATGGTGAGCTTCACAGCAAAGTCTGAAAAAAGTGTATGTTGAATTTAAAATATAAAATGTACTTGAGTACCATTTTTAATAACTTTCATGTTGTATAATTTCTATGATTTAAAAAGATACCTTTAAATATTAGCAAATCATAAATAAAAAGGGAATTAAATCCAACCTTTGATCCATAGAGATACTGCGGCTGTGCATTAGGCTGCTTATCTCTCTGAAACTCCTGAGAAAACGGTAGCACGGTCCGAACAAATCTATAAAAACAAAATAAAGAATTCATTAATTATATTTGGGTTAGTAAGCGTGCGCCTAATGCCCCTTACTGACTATAATACTGTTTCGTCTGTGTATAAAAATCAAAGCCAGACGGGTAGCCTTTTAGCCCAAGCTGAGCCTGCGGAAGCACAAAGACTGTGGCTGCCCAAAAGCCTGGACGCAAATCACGATGCACTTCTCCATCACCTACTGAGACCCTGTTCTTTCAGTGGTCTGCAGGGTCCCAAAATATTCCTCACCTCTACTCCAGCCCAGCAAAGAGAAGCAACTAACCAAGTTGCAATAGCCTTTCACAGAGAGTAAGGAAGTCCCTCATGTTTCCAAAATTAAGTCCTTGAGAACAAACTACAGCTTCAAAGAAGAACATGACATTTCTGTTTAATGTTTTGGAGCCTTATTCTCCCCCAAAAGAGACTCACAGCAGAAGAAATACTTTAGGTTAATAACTTTAAACAAAAGTCAGCAGGAAGGGTATAATCCCTCTAGCAAAATTAACATTTCAAAATTTGATTATACATCAGTGTGCGCATGTACCAATATAAATCACGTTCAGCGAAGAGCTTTATCTCTGTATATTGTAAGAGGATGACAAGAGAACTACAAAGGTACTGCAAAGGACAGGATCAAACAGCCCCCTCCAAACTGGGGGCCCCAGAGTCTGAAGAACGGCGTTTGGGCAGAACCCTGCAGGCACGAGTCCTCTCGGGAACAAGCAGCACAGACTCACTCCTCTGATGTTGCCTGTTAACTGTGCAATGTGCAGTCTGCAGCACTACGGTTTTAGTGCAGAGAGAAGTTGATTCAACACCTACTCCAATTCTGATTCTGCTTAATGCTGGGAAACAAAGCAAAATATTGGTGTGTGTGTTTACAGGTTGGGTGGCTACTTCATTTTTTATCTTGACAAAAAGGATTTCTTGGTAAGTGGTGTAAATTGTATATACGCAGGGAATAGGAAAAACAGCTATGTCTAAATCAGATGCTTGTATGAGATCAGGCTGTTTCGAGTGATAGGTGTGTAAAATAAATGCACCTAGAAAAAGTTTTCAGGAAAGGAAGTTTGCAGTACATTACAATATCGTAAGATATAATTGTATCTTGATGTGGTTTTGTTTAAAATACGTTTGAATTGAATCAACGCACAAAATAAATGATTCATTAGTACTTTTTTCCTAGAAAAAACATAGAAATTATGTATTTAGTACATCCATTTTCTAGCTGAAAACAGAAACAGCCACGCTAATAAAAAAATGTTTCACCTAAACATGGATAAATTGCACCATGTTGCTTACAATTATTTCCACTGTGTTTTATTTCTGAGTACTCTGAATCATTCCTGTGAGAATCTGTAAATTCAGGGCAAGGCTTTCTGTATTTTTTTAACCTGATCAAAAATAGGTATACGAACAGTTTCAGCTACTTGTTCACATGTATTTTAGCCTTGTCTTTCCAAAAGCGCTGAAGTCCAGCAAGTGCTTGCATTTAGAGCTTTGGAGGAAGATCATTTAAGTGTTCTATTTTTTTTACTAAAAAAAATAAACCCTCTACATTTTCTTAATTTGCTTCCCCCCTTCTCTCTCACTGACATAGCAACAAAAAACTTCCTCTTCGGATTATCTGAATCTGTTCTCTGCACAGATACTTCATTAACGAGTTTCTCAGAGATGTTGCAAACATTTGATGGAACTCTAAGTAATCTGCAACATATGACAGTCCCAGAGATTACTCTATTCCCTCTTCTTTTCTCTCCAAATCCTACTTCTTGTTACACTGACATTGATTTCCAAGCCCTAAGAAAATCTCTAAAATGAAAGAAATCAAAAGAAACGTCATGTCATGTGAGGTAAGACTGGGTTTCAGCGTGCACACGTACTGGGCAAGAACTGTTTTGTTATCACTAAATTAAAACTCTCACAAGGAGAACAGTGTTTCAGAATATAAACCGGTGGGTGCATCCCATGACTTGGGAAGGTATAACTCTTATTCCTTCTCTTTTCAAAAAGGCATTATGAATATATTTGAGCTACAGTGTTGTTAGTGCCTGGGAGCAAACCAGACAGAGTTTTTTTTGGATTGAGAAGAAATCAGTTTCAGAAATCAAACACCAGAGAAATACTTCTGAGACACAGTCTCTAAGTTTCATTAGTTCTGTACAAACACAAGTAACTCTTGCGTGTTCCCCAGTGTTCCTCTACATTCCTGGGGCTTTCTCCACCTCTAATGTTTTAGGATAGTAGCAAAATAACCTCAAAGGTTTCTTAAAGACTTGAAACAAGCACCCATTTTATTCTTTCTTGAGAGACATGGGGGAAAGATGCTGAGAAAGGAAGAAAGAGGTTAAAAAAAAAGAAGTACGAGTAAGAGTAAGTAGGAGGAAGTACCATCATTTGTTATCTTACAGCAGGGCTATGGCTAAGTGCTGAGGGTACAAGAGGGAAAAGAGTGCGTCGTTCTAGAAGGTATGTAACTAATCCAAATATATCATTCAGATATATGTTAGAGATTTCTTGTCTCAAAACTAAAGGCTACAATAGAAACCTTCACAGTTCAGCATCATCTGCTATTCTTCACACTTTTTCAATGTGTGTGTTTTCTTCTTGACATCCTGCTGGTTGGCTTCCTCCTGCTCCTCCTCCAAGAAACAGAAATGTCTCTTGGAAGGACTAAGGCCTCTTTGAATATCAGTGCTAAAATGAAGCAAATTTTTCCTTTCCCCCGCATACTGCTGGACACAGGTTTTGGCATACTCCAAGATAATCGGTTCTTTTGATTTTTAATCACTGTTGATGATCTCACAGCAATTTATCCACTTTAATCAACACTGGTTGTAAGCAAAGTAGATCAAGCAGATGGAAAGCCTGCTGGCTTACCAAAGCTTTGCAGAAATGATTGGTAAAGGACAACATGAGCCCCAAAGTAAGTATTTTAGAGATCAAGTCGTTTTATACTGGTGTTTCTGGAATACTTATCACGAAGGAGTTCTTAGTGAGCACTTCACAAACTAACCTAAGCGATCCCATGATTCTAATTATCATAATCTATTTAAGAAAATAAGGAGAAATCTGAAAGAGACCACTTCGGTCAATGAGCCTGCTGCTGCCTTGCTAGACAGACAATCTCATTCACCAACTTTCTGAGCTTCATCTCAGAAGTGATAAGATATCATAATCTTCCCTCCCTGCCTCCTCCTATGCAGATAGCATCCCTCCTCCCTGTCTAATTGGTATGAACACTTCTAACTTCCAGCCTTCTCAAATTAGCTTGTCCTGTCTACCAGTTCCAAGGGTAGCCCCACACCTCTCTTAGTGAATGCTACATCTACCTCACCCTTCTTAAACATGACTGTCAAATAGAACAGGAGGCTGCAAACTGAAGTGTGAGGAAACAGCAGACAAAACAGAGCATGAAAAAGTAACAGATAGATTTAGATTAGATACAAGGAAGAAATTCTTCACCATGAGGGTGGTGAGGCACTGGGACTGCCTGCCCAGAGAGGCTGTGGATGTCTCATCCTTGGAAGCCCAAGGCCAGGCTGGATGGGGCTTTGAGCAACCTGGTCCAGTGGGAAGTGTCCTTGCCCATGACATGGGGGTTGAGGCTATTAATAGATGATCTTTAAGGTCCCTTCCAACCCAAACGATTCTAAGATTCTGCGATATCCACCATTTCATTGATAATGATACTGCCTTTCCTTTTGGCAGAAAGACTTCTTTTTTTTTTTTTTTTTTTTAAGTTGGGGGAGATAAGGTGCTTGTTGTCAAATTTGATGACAGGCACCCCTACTTCACATCAGCCTATGTAACTGCACCATTTGGCTCTTCGTAGCTGAAACTGGGTATTTTTAACTGTCTGTGCTGCTTGTCAGATTTGTTCCAGCAGTGTCTGAAAGGGCTGAAAATTCTTCTGAACAGTCACTATCACAGAGTATATGCAAGATGAGAAGAAACAGCTGTTCTCTTGTGAGAACTAGTCTCAAAAGCAGGACGAGACAGACAGAGCTTGCAAAAGTAAGGGGGAGGCAGGCAGGAAGACCGAAAAACAAAAAGCTGGTATTTTTGTTCATTCTGTGACAAATCTGTATCCTCAGAAGAAACATGTCATACTGCATTTGGAAGAGTGCTATACACATGAATTTTAGCAGAGAATACAGACTTGGATAATGTGTTGAGAGGAGATGGTGCTACAAGTGTGACCACGGTCTCCAGAAGCTTCTATCACTTCTGTCATGAAAGCACAGAAAATCCTCAATCCAAATAAACATCGAGGTTATCTCACACTTGCTCCTCTGTTAGCCCTGAACACCAAACATGCTATCATGGAAGGAAAATACCAGCTTAGAGTTAGTAAAGAAAATAAAAGGAGGCAGAAAAAGGAACACTACAGATAGTGGAAAAGGAACAAAGAACAAAAATCTGGAAGGTGTCATTGTGTCATTTGAACCCTCTGCACAGCCCTGGTCCTCCTAACTCCACGAAGATACAGGGGAATAAAAAAAGTACAGATGCAGGTGCAAGCATGAAAAATATCCCTCGTGTGGAAAGACCTTTGGCCTGGAAAAACATGCAATTGAGGGCAAACATGAGAGAGGACTCTCAAAAAAAAAAAAAAATCCCAAGCAGCACAGAAAAGACCACAAGTGGGAAATGGCTGTTCATGGTCACCTCTGCTGTAAGAACTGGCAGGCAACAGCTTGAGAGCAAACTGAAAGAGATACAGCACACAGCTTCACTGCAGACTCCTCACCACAGCACATCATGAATGCCCAAACCTCACATAGCTTTAAAAAAAAAGGACTGGACAGACAAATGGGGGAAAAAGTACCTATAAAGGGCCAGAAATGTACTAACATCCCACCATTTTTGGTTTACAGAAACACCTGATTGTTGCTAAAGGGCGACACGTTTCCTGGGAGAAAAACCACCACAAGCTTCCCTTGGTTTCACACTCAGCCTCTGCCAGTGCCAGGACACTGGACTACAGAGGGCTTTGACCTCACCTGCAGTTCGCATGCTCACGCCATTATCCAAAAGTTAGTTCTTTCTTCCGCAACTGACAACAGGTGGATTAAAACCACCCTTGGATTTCACTGCTGATGCCCATCTGCAGGGGTCCCCTCACCCATCTCCTCATTCCTTCTCCACAAACGGCTGCGCCTAAGCCCAGACACAGCTGTGCAGCCAGGCCAGCACTAGTGAGACTAAATTACAGAAAATCGTCAACTGCAATTATTAAATTGCTAAATCTTTTAATAGCAGACTCATTGTTTAATCTCGGTACATTATCAGCTATTAAAAAAATCCCTAGGTCCTAAATAATTAAACATGCAATGTGTCTCAATACTCCATGGCCTCAGCCTTTGAACCAAACCCGCAGGGTTTCTACACATTTGAACTCTTGTACAGATGTTTGAAATTAGCATGTTCAAGCATTCTTGGGAAAACAATTTCAAAATGCACTGGATACAAGTCAATCTGACCACGGACTTTTACACCTAAGCTGTTTTCAAATTAATAAAAGGCAAACCACAGGTATTACACAACTCCTGGGAGCTCCACCTCCAGCCCCTCACCACTAAGCAACCTCTCTGCCCTTCATCTTGCTTATTTCTCTTTCTTCCAGTCTTTCATTGTTAGGTATCTTCCCTCGTTTACACATAGCGTTCAGGGAAGGCATTACCTATCAAGAGTCAAGAATCACCCTAGCAGCTCTCACAGAGCTCCTCGCTGTGTACTCCTGTATTTGCACGCAATAATCTGTATAGCTGAACGCAGAGAGAGCTCATCAATTTAAAGTTCATGCTAACAGCAAGGCAGCAAGAGACATAATGAACATGCTTAAAAAACATTAAAGGGTTAGAAACTCCTTGTTCTCTTTCCCAGCAAAAATACCAGTTGGCACCATACAACATGTGAAACATATACATTAATTCTCTCCTCACTGCTGGTTTTGACTGAAACCAAAGCAATCCTGTGATGAAATCAGATACGTGGTACACATACTGTGTAAGATCTGTTTCCCTTTATCATCTATTAAATTAATTATGCTGAATCAATTACCTGACAAGTTTGAGGATCAGGCTAACTCAATTTGTGCGTACCGTTTTCAAACAGACAAGCAACAGTCCTACAGGATCGTTCCAATGTCCTTTGGTGTTCCACGCTCGATTCCCAAGAGCTGTGGTCTGCAGTATTGCAGTCCTTATAGCCAGGATGAACACAGACTGAATTGTTATAGGAGCTACTGAATGTCTTTCACTAAACCTGACAGGTGAAGGATCATCATTTCACCAAGAATTTCTTTTAATATTATGCTTCTATGATTCTTAATACATCACACTGAATATTCCAGTATTGATCTCCAAATACATCAACTGCACAGTAGCTTCCTTGGAAATACATTCAACACTCCTGTGCAAACAGATTAATGTAATAGAAGTTTCTTGGCTAAAACTTAACTACAAAAAAAACACTTTTTTTTTTTTTTTTTTAAAGATAGAATCTTGGCTCTAAAATGCAACATAACCACCATGGAACATGTCAGACGGGGAAAGCTCTCCAAAGAGACAGTGAAAGATGAGAACAGGCTTCCTCCTCTTCCTACAGCTCAATATTCAATATCACTTTACTGTCACTTCACAGTGCTTTAATCAAAACGTGAGTAAAGTCTAAAAGCAACACAAATCCTAGAAACAGCATACAAATACGAAGCCCAGAAATGCAGTCCCAAGCACCGCACCTCCTACTCATTGAAACTTTACGTCCTTCCTATTTCCATCACTCAATCTTCTTAAAGGCTGCAACTGTAGTTGCAGTGAACACTGAACTCTTCCCTTCTCCAGTTAACAATCCTTCACATTAACACAGAATTGGGAATATATTTTTATTTCCATCATCTCACAGTTGAAGATCTTGTTTAGCAAAATATCCTCCTGATACGCACTTTGCAGTATTTTTAGACGCACTTTATTTTTCAGCATATCATAGCTAAGTCATTAAATTGTCAGAACTTGGATGTGGTGGTTACATTTGACTTCTACTGCGTACAAGTAACAGGCTTTCATACATCTGACAGTACTTGGTAAAATGACTCATGCTGCTTCGTTTCAAGTAAAGTAATAGAAGTAGAAAACACACTAAATGAATGGAGATGGACTTGTCAGCATTTGCTAGGAAAGAAGTTGCAGGAAGGTGGTCGAAAAATTGCTGCAAACAAAAGGCTGCCATGCTGACCTGTTCGTGGATCCATTGTAGCAGTAGTTTGGAAGAAAATCATAATTGAGTTCCCAAAAGACATGAAGAGTGATTCTTCCATAAGGGGCTGACACGTTGTGATTGGCTTCTCTGAACATGGCATCAAAGCTGTCCAAGGTCATATATCTACTCAGAAGCTTGTGAGTCATTTTGTTTATCTCTATCAAGCCATCCAGCTCCTACAAAAAACAAGAGGAGAGAAAGTAAGCTGCATATTTAATAAAGTGGAGAAACTAAAAGTACCTAAAAAACCTTGACCAAATAGAAGACTAGAAGGAAGTAAAAATTAACTGATTGCCCCCTAGTCTCTAACTTTAATGGTAAGAGCTGAAAAGAATTAGTGCTCTTGGGATCATTTTGTAATTATTTCCCACTAAAACCTTCCAAGACTTTAAGGGCATTCATTAAAATTGGTCCACACTGCAGATGGGTCTCAAATACAGATCTGTGCCAGCTCTTCTTCAAGTGAGCAAAAGATAAAACTCCAACATTTAAATGGAGTCAGACACAGGCCAAGAAGCATCTTCTGCATTTCCTACTTTACAAGCTATCACAAAGTCATTTCTGCTCATTAGGGCAAACTGGTCAACTAACTTTTGTAGTAGTACTGGTAGGGATAACATCAAATTTACCATAAATCCTTCTCATGGTTTACTCCAGTGAAGAATGTACTAAGATGCAATGAAAGTCCAGACCAGATATTTACAAACGTTGTGATGGTATCCACAAAATCACTAGCTGCCTATATGAGCACTGCCTTTCATAATGTGTCTCCTCTTGACAAGAAATTCCTAGTATGGTTTTTGGCATTTTCATAACATGACAATAACCATAACATAACATCTGACATCAGCCACTGAAAACACCAAACAAAAAGAACAGCATCTCTTGGTCAAAAAAACCCCAGGCACTGCTTTTGAAGACTGTTGTGCAATGACCTAGTGAAGGAATGCCCGGTGGCTTTGTCTGGCATCAAACCACTGGTCATCTTTCCATACAGTGCTGTCAGGTTTAATTATTCCCTATGTCAAAGGATTTTCAAACCTGTGACTAATAGTTACTTTGAGGAAAAAGAACCACTACAATTGTAACTACAGTATTGAGTCCAACCTGAGGGAAAAAATTGGCTCAGTCTTTTGGCTACCTTCATTTAATTTATTTAGACAGAAAAACAGCAGAAATTACTGGTTAGTTTAGCTGTTAGTATCAGTTTCTCACTGAAGAAATCAAGCAGTTTTCAGCAGAAATTTTGCATAAAACAAAGAAAAGGAGGGGAAAAAAAAAAACAACCCACAAAAAACCACAAGAGTATGGTGGAGGGACAACATCTTAGCCCTGCCACTTTCTACCTCAAGAAAGAGTGAGAACCTGTGACCTAAGAAACACATCATCAATGGTTTCTGTTCAACGAGACACTACGAAAATCCTGCATATAATAAAGAAAAACTACATTTCAATAATTCAAAGGTTATAACACAAAGCGCTGAAAAGTCAAGAGGCTCTATGGCCTCAGAATTTGATTTATCTTCAGTAAAGAACGAAATTAAACCAAGGTAGTTAACTGCATGACAAAATCTTACTGGTAAAAAGACTTACTACAGAAAGATCAATGGTAAACTTCCTTGCATAACTTTTAATTCTGTTTTTTATCCCAGTAGAACTGAATGTATCTGATATTTTTCTTGCTGACTGCATATTTACTTGTCAAATTCACGCTGTCTGGAAATAAAATTTGGGTTTTGGCACTTTAATCAGCAAGCTAACTCAAAAAGACAACTCAATATTGCACAGATGCTCTTCTTCCACAAGCACAAGTCAGATCTTGTTCTTCCACATAAAAATCATTTTTGCCACCCTACAAAACTAAGCTGCTTTGGTAAATAAACTCATTTTGATTCTATCAGGCACAAGGCTGTTTTATTTTGGTCTACAATTTGTCTACAGCACAGAGAGAAGTGGGCATTTACAGAAATTTTAATCACAAGAAGGCTCATTTTCCTTGTTTCCTCATGGCTGCTAGTATATGCCTTCTCTACAGGTGATGTTTACACCTTACTCCCAAGACCTTTGGTTGCAGCAGGTTTGGTTTTTTTCTGGGCAAGGAAAGAACAAGATCCTCAGTCTCAAGAGGACTGGGACTTGTACAATCCCATGTGGGGGAACACTCCAGAGTTCTGCCTCAGGTCAGGCCAAAGCACTGTTTGAACAGAGATGCAGGTTAAGACATGAGGAGAAAAAAAATCATAGCACATCGGAATTAATAAAGTCCACAATATACTGCAATGGCAACAGAGGATTTGTCAGTGTAATTTATGATGTAGCTGCAGTTGACTAAAGGAATGCCTTCTGCAAGACTTAGCTGCTTCTCATGTAAGGAGTTTTGTCAATCTAGACTTTGTAAACTAGACAAATTTCAACCGTAGCATCATATGATTCCACACTTACAGAAAAACTAAAACAAGACATCAGAGGGAGAAGTTTTGCTGTTCTTCTAATAAGACTGCTTAAATTATTTCCTGTTTATATATATTTAACTAAGGTTGAGGATAAAACAAGTTTGCCTGTTAGTCATTCAGTCTCTTCTTCCAGGAGCAACTGTACAACTATTTGCTGAGAAAATACCTGAGAAAACTTTTTTGCTTCTACCCGTAACAAACAAATACAGATTTATAACGGGAAAAAAAAGGCTAGATGTCTGTCATTCCCAATCCAAATAAAAGAAATTAAACAAAAAAAAATTAAAATAAATTAAACCAAAATGAGACTAGCATCTAGACCCCAACTGCAGTGTTAATGCTCTGGCAAAACTGAAACACAACACTCACCACAATGGAAGTCAAATCCTCACTTTCAAATCGGCCAATTGCCAGTTCCATTGACCTGTACATGGCTGCTGAAATTCGCTGAGTGATCAGTCGGTTCAGGTCTATTGACCTACCAAGAAGCTAAGGAAAAAACTGCTATGAAGTTTTGAACTGAAAGTCAAATTACAAGACAAGCTGTACAAGGGCTGTGGGACCCCACTGATTAACAGGCTCTCATGTGGTGGGAACTTGCATTCCAGACACACAGAAACAAAGCAGATGAACAAAATTTACAAATTCATGAACAAATGAGGTACTGCAATTTACATCCCAATTCTCACAAAAAGAAGTAAAATCACATGTGGCATTTACATCTAAGTATTGGTATCAGCATTTTATGCTTCCATGACGTTGTGCCGACAACATATTGAAAACTGGTGAATGACATTACTGGGAAGACAACACTACCACACATGACATTCCTGTTTGGCTTGTGTTAGCTTAACTGCAACAGACATTTGCACTAAAATGGGATCTTTTAAGGTTTTTTTTTTTTTCTTAATTTGCTTCTTCATGTGACAAAAAGCTGTTCTCAAATGCCAGTTGTGCCACTTAGATGACAGAACATAAAACACAGAAAGAGTTTTGTATGCCTACATAAATCGACACCACTGCCAAATTGCCAAGCAACACGAATACAACAGAATACGAGTTAACTCACCTGGACGTGTCTTTGTTTGAGCAGCGTCTCGTAGCGGTTGGACTGCAGCAGCTGAATGGTCGCCCCTTGGTTCTTGCATTCTGAACGTAATCGTTTATCCAGAAGCAGGCTATTAAGAGAGGAAGAAAATGCTTAAAGTATATTAGACAAGCAAAGTAGAGCAGAAGAGCATGAATAAAAGTGCTCACAACTGGAATAGCTACCTGCCAGCCATTGCCTTGTAGTATGCAAATATTTGGTCTGCCAGCTTGTAGACAAATTGGTCAAAACATAGGTTTACCTTAGAGGGAAAAAAAAAAAAAAAGTGGATTTAAATAGACTTGAGATTTAAAGACAGGAGCTTATCCAAGACCTCCTACTGATTGTCAAACATAATTAAGAAAGCTAATGCATCCAAATTCCCAGTACAAGAGAGGATGACATTCTTCAGAATTAATGTAAGGTGTTTTGCAGAGGTCTACAGGTTTCCTCACAACATCTCACCCAAACAGTCACCCATTTTTTGGTCTTTCTTCTCAGTCTGTTTATTATTTCCAACTGTTCTGAGTCTCTTATAGGATGTCTTGGCCTTCAGCATAATTTTCACATTCAGGTACAGACAATTTTTCCCCGGTAGGTAAGGTTACTTTACCTCTGCCTCAATCTCATCATAGAGGAACTGCTTCTTAAATTTAGTAAGTGCATAGTGAGCACTGTCATTGTAAAGGTCCAAAGAATACAGAACATACCTGAGTGAAAAAGAAAAAAAAAGAGAGCTATATGTCTATAGAAATTAGGAGTCTTTAGGATGGTGCAGTCAGGATGCTGTACACCAGTCAATATTGTAATATACATGTGGTTCATGCAAACAGGATCTTTTTTTTGTTTGAGTTTATATAAAAAGAATCACACTTTCTCCTTTAAAAGTCTTTTGTTAGTTGAATAATTTGCATAGGTAAGTTTGCAGTCTGAAACTTGTTTTCTAGATGTAGTTTTCCATCAAAATGGAACTACGCTTTTGCCACTGTACATTTGATTTGACATCTTTGAGGAGTAAGGAGAACTCACTCAGGGAACAGCATATACAGCTGGTACAATGAAAGGTTTCTTATTTCAATTATTGACTTCAAAGAGAAAATTTTTGAGAATCTGGAAATCAGCAAATGTAAGAGGAGAATTGTATTAAGGTTTAGAATGCCTTCTTTGTGACTGCTTGTTAAAACAAATTAAAGCAGTAACATTACAATATGGAGTGACAATCACTAAGAATAATCATTCAGCTGAAGAGCACAAGTAGATCTTACTCCATCATTGATGCCTCTTTGGTCTCCAAAATATGGTCCGTCAGGATCCAAGGCATGGACATCTCGATGGGAAACTGGATTCTTCTGCCCATGGTCAGCTCTAAGAAGAATTCCCTGAACCACAGCTGGGACAGATCACAGCATTGCTGCAGGGTTTCTTTCAGAACAAATAAGGAAGAATTACACTTCTTATACAAATACATTATGAAAAGTACAAGTGTGATTCTGATGATGCAATGTGAAACAAACAAACAAAAAAGCAGGTGTTGAGTCATTAGAGCTTTACATAGGCCAAATACATTAAAAAATGACTTTTTCATAGAGTTCTGAACTACACGTTGGCCCCCAAAGTGGTGCCTTATTACACAAAAAAGCGTGGAAGTGGACCAGACTACCAGTTAAACAGAAAAACTATATACACCAGTAAAAGGGGTATTCCTAGTTTAATTTCTCAGTTGGGGGCTGAGAAAGCCATACATGGAACTTGGGAAGCACCAGGAGGAAACAAAATTGTACCAGATGCACCAGCACCACCTCTCTTTCTGGAGGACTGAATCACTCCGCATTTCTTGCTGATTAGATGGGCAGGCAATGACAGATGGACACATGAAGGAGGGATTAAAACAAAAGGTTTCTAGGGCTGCTGTCACGGGTGCGGAGATGTGCTTCCCACCCCTCCAAAAAACATTGGGCACAAGCTTGCTTTTGCAGAAGGCTTGGGAACCAAAACAGGAATGGACTTTTTACATTAAAATGTTCTGAAGTGCCGTTCCCCAGCAGCACTATGACTGACATCAACAGGCTCCCCCTTCTCTGAGGGTAGAGGAGTCCCAAAGCAAAACAAAAATGAAAGACAACACAGCATGGTGATGACAAAGACTAGATACATTCAATGTCAGTAGGTGAATTCTTTAGGACAGCATGTTTCCGATTACAATTAACTGAATAGTAAGAGTAGTGAAATGACATCAAATTTACCACAACAGAGAATTTGTTTCCTCTGTACTTAAAACAAACAAAAAAAAATTAAACAAAACAATCAAAGAAACCCAAACCACAAAAACTACTTCCTTTTTTTTAAAAAAAAAAAAATTCAGTGTGTTTAGGCTCATCTATCCCTTGTTTATATAAATACGTACATAAAAAAATAGAAAAAGGAGGTAACAATATGAAATTTGATGCATTATAAACAAATGTATAACAAGTCAAAATAAAAATCCCACCACAATAGTGAATATCACGTCTCAGAAGAAGTTTGGACAGGCCAAGGCTTTTGGTAAATGAACCAAAGGTTAAGTTGGCTTAGGCAATCGGAAACATTTTCCAGGTCGTGTTAGAGGTGTTAGGACATGCTAAGCTGGACACTGATCATCTACATATCTTACCACTGAAATTTATCAAATGAGTGTAGAAGAAAGACTCGCGGTGGAATTTTTCTATGTCCAATATGGTGGGCCCCTCAAGGCTACTTCTCAAGGTTTTCTTGGAACCACTTTTGTCTGCAATGAGGGACTCTAACATAGTTCTCACCATGTAAAGCTGCATCATTAAAGGAAACAATTGTGGTGGAAAGAGGAGGGGAGGGGGGAGAAAGGAAAATACACATGGTACATTAGTTGAGCAACACCGAGAATTACTATCAGTCATCGACTGCTCCCCTTCAAATTGAAAACGGGCACTGTGTGGGTGAAAAAAGCCTTTTGGGCGAGAGGAACAGATGCCACGCTACCCTGCACACCAGCACAAACGCCTGCCCAAGCCAAGGGGACCTCCACTGACACTCAGCAGCAGACCATTTGCAGTGGAACAGTTCACATCACCACAAAAGTTTAAAAAAAAAAAATAAAAGAAAAAAAAAAAAGTAAGAAGGAAATGTCTTACCACCAAAGTTTAAAAGAGGCGGATAGATGTAGGACTGCCTCAGAAACTTGTGTGTCACATGCAATAGCTTTTCCAGTCCCAGAGACTTGAGCTGCTTCAACAGCTCGGCAGAGTTCAAGGACTCTGTCATAGTGCGAACCATGTAGAGCTAAAAACCAACAGACAGGGGCAGGCAGGGGAGAGAGAATCCGTTAATAAAAACACATGGGTAAATAAGGAAGGGGAAACAGAAGCAGAGAAAACGTGTTAGTTTGTTAAAAAAAAATGAAAAAAGCAGCACAGTAAGCATGCGGAGGAGGGCATACAGAAAGGTTTCTTCCTTCAGAATGATCACTGCGGCCTGGTGCTCACCCAAGTGAAGGGAAAAGCTCCGGATCATTTCAGAGGATGCTCAGAGAGCCATTAGCTCCTCAGTGATTTCATAAAGATTTCCAAGTATCACCAATTCATACACAGCCATCTCAGAACTGCATGAAACTGAGAAAAAAACTATCTAAAATTGATATATTTGACCTCCCTTCCTCCGGTCAGCTGAGACAGACAAGTGCGACAGCCCAAGAGCAGAAAAAAAGGCAGAAAGAACCGTGTCCTCTAAACAGCTTGTTGCAGCCAGTGAAACAAAGCCATTAAACATCCCAAGCACAGGAGAAGCACATCGGTGGTGACGTTAAATTTTGTTGCCCCAAAAAATTAGAAATCGAAACATTTTTTTCCAATTCCTGACCCAAAATCTTCATTAAACCCTTTTAAGCACAATTTAAGCAACTTTTTATTACCCAAGATTATTATCCACACAGAGTCTCTTCCCCGCAAATTTTAGGTATTAAAATATAGCATTTACAAACCACGGTTGCCCTCAATTTTTTATCTAAAGTGCTCATTACCTCATTTTCTCAGATGAGCTATGAATACCAGACCATACACTCTTCAAACAAATTCACAAAGAAAATAAAAAAAGATAACTACATGGAGTTAACAAGAAGGAGCATCTAGGTATGGGATTTCAATGACTGCCACAGAAAATACACTTTCAGTTCCTCTTGTTTTAGCAGCAGCAGCTTAAATAGATTTTAGGGAGCAGTTTTATCATCCATTACTAAAGAGTAGGAGACATCTTTCATGAGTCAAATACTCTCCTATATTTTACAGGCAGTCATTCATATTTTAAACATATTTTAAAACTACACAGACATCTATTGAATAATTTGATTTAAAAACAAAAACACCGGCCATACCATAGATGTGAGTCAGACAAGAAATAATTCAAACAGCTCACAAATATAATTTAAAAAACATTAGGAGCTCAATGAGAAAATATTTCTTCCCATAAGTCAAATTATAAAGATGGAACACTTGGAAAAATTATGCATTGGAGTAGAAAGTGACAGCAACCAAGACACAGAATTTTCATTCAGTTTGATTTTGTGAATATAAATCTAATCACAGTAGATTTTTAGCATTAAAACCAAAACCAAACAAACCAACCTGCAACTTCTAAATAGTTCAAGCCAGAGATAAAACATTTCATGCAATAATTGTTGACAGATATCACAACCACCGGACAGGAAAATACCTGAGTGCTGGAGGGTCCCACTGCACGCCTTGGAACTTTGATGTCAAAACCACTTTTGGGGTCCTTCTCACCCCTTAGAGCTGGGTCATTGAATGGCTCATGGCCCGCTTCCCAGTCACAGACTGTCTTTCTGATGGCCTGCAAAACACTGAACACAATTCATGCTACATCAGTCCAGCACACATCCAACTGCACTGATGAGAACGTTGTTTTGGTTTTTTTTCAAGCACTCTTCCACAAGCACAGAAACTTTGCAAGAGCATTCGGGAACTCAGGGCAACTCAGAGCAACCACAAACTTCAAGAGTGCCACATCCATGAAAAAATTGCTTCCTGCTGTTTATCAACAAGGACAGTGCAGAGCCTTTCTCTGCCAAAAGAAAGCCGACCTCTGAAACTGGTTCACCAGTGACAGAAGTCACTTCTGAAACATTCACCTCTTGAGATCCTTAGCAAGCACATCAAGCCATTTTGTTCTCCTAAACCAAAAAACCCAGATTATTCAATCAAACCAAAGCAGATTATTAACCAAACTGAAGAGCCCAAGATAATTTGGGCTTGAAATGAAAAGAAAAAGTAGAATTCCTGTTTCCAGCAGAACTCCAGAACTCAGCTGGAATTTCTATAAGCAGCCTCATACTTCTAACTCCAAATACTGATCTGGACTTCAGATTCTTGTCAGAAACACAACCTGCCATATCCTGTGGCATGCTGAATGAACAAGCAAATGTCTCTTCCCAGATTCGAGCACGTACGAAAGTAATAGTTCCCTATTTCATAAAATTCCTTGGGACAAAAAGACTCTCCCTACAAACTTGCTACTTTTGAGTAATTTGTTTCTTTTTAGCTTATGATGATATTTTTGTGGCAGTCAGAGCATTTAGCAATAGCCTAATTAGCCAAAGACTTTCACCTCTAAGAACTTTGCAATGAAATGTGGGAGTAAACAAATGGTAAACAAGTCAAGATTAAACGCAAACAATGAGGGCCAAAAAAATAAGGTCAGAAAATGCCACCAACCAGTGTGGGCACACAGAGCACTTGGAAGAGAAGTGTAAAGCTAATAAGCCAAATGCAGAAGAAGCTGAGAAAGAAGGCAGAATGATAAGAGGGCAAAGATAAGGCTATGGAGTGGGATGTAAACATGAGACACAAGGAAAAGAAACATTGGAATCATAAGGAAGGTGGACCATAACACCTTTCTTCAAAATAAAAATGCCAGTCTTGCTTTCAATACGACAGTACTTATCTTTCCTTAAAATAAAAATAAACTACAGGCAACACGACTTCTTGCGGTAGTTCTAAGTGGCTCAAGACAGTCTGGATTCTTACTGTAGCCATGTTGGCAGCCGTTCATTTTTGACTCCAGACTTCAGACTTCTTCAACTTCCAATACATATTTAAGCAAGCTAACTTTGAATACCAGACAGACTAGTATGGGAGTACAGACTCGAAGAGGCAAAATTTAACAGCACTTGAAGAGGCAAAATTTAACAGCTCTGCAAGTAAGTTTCTGAGGAAAGAATACAGAAGAAGATGAAAACAAGAATGTTACCTCTGAATGACATTTTTCTTCTTTTTAATGGCTTGTCTTAAAGGCTCTCGAAGTGTGACCTGGGCAAAGTCTTGAAGAGCTGCATAAATGGTGTGGCGAATGGCATGATTGAAAACACTTTCCATCCTTCCCATCAGCACCTGAAGACCTTTGATCATGGCAATCACCTGCCAAAAAAAAAAAGAAGTGTATTTTTCGTATTTTGTTTGTGTAATTGTTCAAAAAGCCCTTTTTTAAAATACAAATAACACAAAATTTATAAAAGGGTAATTAACAAGTCCCCTGTGCTCCTCCTACAGACTGAATGGAGGGAAACATGCCCTTTGAGAGTCAACACCAGGCATGTTGTCTTTTTGCACTGTGCATAGAAAACGCTTATGGAGAATGTTCTCCTTTGCGTAGAATCAATCTTTGGAAAATCTCTGTAAAAAAGATTTTTCTTACCTCAACCAAAGCAAACTTCTCCTCACTAGTATAATTGTATCTTGTTGCTCTTTCATACTCTTCTGCATTGTCAGGACAATCTTTATTAGAATATTTGTCAGTTGGGTGCACTAGCTTCCATGAATACTGCAGTTCACACAGGGAAAAAAAAGATGGGGGGAAAAAAAGGCCTGAGAAACACAAAACATGGCTGGACACAAATAACATGTATTAAGAAATACTCCAGTGCTTTCAAGAATATCTGAAAAATAATATTTGGTAGTATTCTCAAAACCTGTATAAATTCCAAAAATACTATCTAGTGGAAATGCCAAACAAGAATTTGCCAAATAAATTTTCTTAAAAACCAGTGATCCTGTATTAGCTCAAAAAAATGCAATTCACACTCAGCAGGTAATGCACTTTAGGGTATTTTTTACTGAGTAAATCCTAGCGTAGGCAAAAGTTTCTCCTCCACTTCAAGCACAAGAAACACAGACAGACCTCAAAGCATAACCAAAAAAAAAAAAATCCATCCCACCTACCTACTAAAAGAGGCGCTTCCAACCTCACCAAATATTCACACACAGAATTCAAAATACTGGAAAACTGCACAGTTTTGGTTTGGGTTTTTTTTTTTTTTTTGGTTGGTTGATTGGTTTGGCTTTTTTTGTTTTGTTTTTATGGGGGGTTTTTCTGTGTGGTGTTTGGGCTTTTTTGTTTTTGTTTTTTTTTTTTGTTTGTTTAATAGGCTTAAAGGTGTGGGAATAGCTGTATCATCTGTGACAATATCATCTGCACTGTATGCATTTCTCTTAAATACTGCCTTTTTCAGTCATTGCAAACACAGCTCAAAATGTTCCTGAGCAGTGTCAGGCTGATCCATCAGGGCACATATAATGAAAAATCCTAGTCACATTCAAATACCATTTTCTCGCAGTTTGAGTTCAGCGAATAGTAAGGTCTGGTTGATATTATCTTTGCATAAGTGTTTGATTATAGAACAATATAAATTTGCCTGCTATAGTGGATTAATATTTGCAGCACTTTACCTATGGCAAAAAATAGCATCACACCCTGCAACCTAAGTGCTACAGAGAGGACACTGGTGAAATTATTAAACAAAGATGAAGTATTTGGGGGGCATTAACTTCATAAATTAGATTGACATCTAACTTATGCCAAAAATTTTTATCTGAACATGATGCATGTAACAGGGTTCATGGATACTGAGTGGATGCAGAAGACAAATAGGATACTCCAGATCAGAATAAATTCTCAGCAGGAGGACAGGGAGAAGTTGAACATGAACTTACATGAAAAGTACTTAAGGGAATCTATACAAATCAGAAAAATAAATAAACGCAGTGATAATAGGCAAAAAACCTGCAGCGGTCCTCAGAGAAAGTTTGTTCTGGAACTGGGAGGATAAAAACAGAGCTAAGAACGAAAGACTTTCTATAGAGATAATAAAATAGGAAGATAGTCACTGTGAAGAGAGGGCCTGAATGTAGCAATTTGCAATGACAGAAATAAAGTGTTTGGAAGTTGCAATGACAGAAATAAAATCTGGGAGTTGCAGAGGCCAGAAATAGATGACAGCAACCTCTCTTAAGAAGGGGAAGGGGAGAACAAGATTTTCACCACAAAATACACAGTTGATTTAAATAGGAATTGGATAATACAGGAAAAAAAAAAATGACTCATCTACTGGCTTTTAGAAGAGACAGTTAAAAATACAGAAGAGAAAGAATATGGGTCTCTAGCTATGCCCACTGTGACCGCGCTGGATTCACGTAGTGCTGAGGGGCTCAACGCTGCCTCAGACATCAGAGGCAGAGGAGGAGCAAGTCTGGCTTCTCTCATACATACGCCATCTGTTTCAACCCCTCCTAGAACATGCTTGGGTGCAGTTAAGATGTGCAGCTTTTATCTAAGTGTCTGCAGCACAAAAGATTCCTGTATCCCCCTCTTCAATTTTTGCCTTAAGTGGTTTGCAGTTTCTCATTGGAAAAAGAACACAGTCGCTTTTCTAACTGGCATCTGGTTTTAAAATAAATTATTAAAATATAGATAAATTATTCTGCAGGTTCTTTATCTCCTCTTCCTCATCTCCTCTCAGATTTCCCCCACATTTACTTTCCTTTTGACTAAAAGCCAAATCTAAACCAAATGGGAGCCTTTCCATTCATTTTTGTGTGTTTGGTTAAGACCTTACATGCTTCAAATTTACTAAGTGATGATGTCTAAACACAGCCAGTTGAAGCTGTTCCATCACCTCCTGTGTGACTGCATGCTGGTGTGGATATTTCTAACAGAATATAATTTTAAACAACAGTTGGGGGAAAATAACAAAATCTTAGTTTACAAAATGTATAAAGAGTAACATAAAGAGCTGGTCAAGGCTCACAGGTGATCACCTCTCCATTAAATACAACAGGTTGAATGTGCTGTATGATATTGTACATGCTACTGGATCTTCAAAGCAGCAGCATTACACTGGGGCCCTGAGAACTTAATGTGCCTTCCCCTGAGGTTGCAGTTCGGAGGAGGAGGAGAAAAGGAGTGAAGGAAGAGGGGAATTAAGGGAACAAAATACAACACACATTTTTCATTCCACTAAAGAAAAGCCTGTCTGACCTCACCAAGCTGGCTCTTTTTCATCTGGTTTTATTCCCCAGATAACATACCACTTCCATGACGTGTGCACTCCACTGGGAGAGAAGCTGCAGGCCTTGGAGAGAGAGATCAAAGAGCTTCCGATACTCCGCATCTGTTTTTTGAGCTTCCTGTCGACCAGACCCAGTCACCACCTAGAACATTATTAAACAACAACAAAGAAACCCAAACCCACATCAGAACATGCTGTATCCAGCATCCATAGCCAAATTTCTACATATATTTCTTTCAAGCATTAAAACAGCATAATGTACTGACACCTGCATTAATATCAGTTTTCTCTTCCAGAGACTTACAGAGTTAAACTTCACAGATTTTGGTCAAACGGAAAGCACCAGTATTCGTAATCACCAAAATATTGTTGCAGATGAATTCAAGACACTCATTATATACATGTTATAGGTTCTATATGTGTATGCAGTACATATACATGTGTATTAAAAAAAAAAAAATAGCTACTCTCTTAACTTCTAAGTGTCATTTAAACTGCTATGAGCACCCATTTGGACTAAGGGCTACACTGCCTATTCCAAAAGAGACGTGTCAAAAGACCTAGGATATATATCCTAGATAGATAGATATAAGCAGAAGAATACTGTAGTCTGTATGATGCATCATTATTATTTTAGATTTACATAGTGTAAATGTCACACAGAGACTGGGGTACTAGCCCAGCAGACAGCTTTTCTTGATTCAGGTGATCAAGCTTTGTCATTCACCTAGCCTGAGGTTTACCTGCTCTTCAGCCATTTAACAAAAACTGTTAATCAGTGACGTAAAATTTGCATGAATAGCTCTAATCCCACACACCTCACTGTTGCTGTAACGAGCCAGTTCTGATATGAAACGCATATGGTCTTCTCTGATTTGGATCATCTGCTCACATATATTGTACTGGGGACTGCTGCTGGAAGACGTGCACGTCCATCTGTTTCAGACAATAAAAAAAAACACCTAAATCAGTTTAGGCGATAAACAGTACAACTGATACTGCAAAGAAAGAACCACAATGCGCAACTTAAAAAAAAAAAAAAAAAAATCTTCCTTCTCCTCTATTTGAGGCCTTTCCTCTCCTCACACCTCTACCTCTGACCCTGAACAATCCATTAGCGACAGATTGCCCTTCTGAGTTCAAACAGCACTTGTTCCAAGTATTAATTTTTTTTTTTTTTTTTCGTTTTCCATGTTTTTTTAAAGGCTGCTGCTATGAAATACAAACCAGCATCTCTCTTCAGGAGCATACACTTAGGGACAGGACCGAAAAGCATTGAAAAGCAGGGCAGAACTGTAGGTGTAGGCTCCAAGATACATCTAGCTACCCTCAGATTGTTTTTTGTTATTCTTGTGTAACTGTGAAGAGTCTACTACAGTATGCTCCCAATTATTAAAAAAATTACATTACTAAATAATATCCACATGTTATCAAGAGGGACACAAAAAACATGCTACCAAGAATGTCATGTTAAGTAGCCTCATATTTTTAGTAGCTCAGTAGGCCCAGTGCTGTTGATTTTCTCTCAGCAATTACATGCAGGTTATATGATTTTTTTTCTGCAGGAATTAAAATGCAAAGCACTACATTCTAAATTCATGTAACCGCATGGAGGGAAGGTCTTGGAGGAGCATGGAAATGTTCACTAAAACAAAGCAATAACCATAAACCATTTATGCAAAAAGTGGCTGCATTTTCCAGCCATCTTGCTATGCTGCACACCTAGCCAAAAAAAGAAAAAAAAAAAAAAAGGAAGGGTAGACAAGCTAAGTTGCTGCTTCATGTACAATATACACATGCCTATTTACCCATGCACTACTACTGCTCACCTTGCTTAGTAAAATCCTTCATTTCTTTTAAAGAAAGTTTCATATTTAAAAGAAAAAATAAAAATTAAATTAGTGTAAGATAAAATTCATTTCCTCTAACCCAGGTGATAAGAAATGTCACAGATCCAAGAATGAGCTTAGCAGCATAGAATGGTCTTCAAACAACTCTTTTCTTTAGTTTTATCTATTACACGAAGTACATTAATAGTGAAACACCCACACCAAAAAGTAGACCGAAGTGAAAATCCTATTAAAGTTAATTATCATAGACCCACAGGCTAATGGATGATTATGAAAGTATACTCCCAACGGTCGGACTTTCGCCAGCCCAGAAACTCCCCTCTTTGTTTCCTTCTTCCTCTTACCTGGATTTATTTTCCTCGTAATGGGCACTGGTCTTAATGTATCTTGCAAGTTCAATCTGCATGTCACCAAACAGCGGGACAACCTGCAACTGCTGTACACAGGGAATAAATCAGATTAGATGAATTATTAAACACAGATCTAAGTGAAAAAAAAACATTATTTACCCATATTATAGTCCAAAGTGATCTTTATTCTACTTAATTATATTTAAAATGCATGGGGAATTACCTTTAAAAATACGTATTAAGATCACATCTTAACCAACCTTAAAGAATTTGTCTATTTTGGCTAAATTTATCCTTTTCTTTGCATCCAGCTTATAGATGTTACTGACACTTCCATCCATCAGGTACAATCCAAACCCCATAACCTGCAAAAGAAAAAAATAAACCTCTCCACAAAAGGACTTCAGAGGTAAAAAATTTCTTGCAGTAAGAATTTTCTTCACATCATTAAAACAAAAAACCTAATATTTTAAAAACACAGGGCTGAAACACCCAGCCTCCTTCAAACAGAATATATTTTCAAATACATACATTTCTGTAGTATTTTTTAGTAGTTTTTACATTAATATTAGCCTGATCAGTTACCTTTAAAAGATGCAACTTGTTTGTACAAAGGTTTAGCATACCAAAAAAAAAAAATCTCACTGAAACTAGAGTTTGGCTTTTTTTAGACTTTTTTTTCCACTTCCATTTTGTTAAAATTTTGTATATGCAAACTGATCTCTAATAGAATTTTATATCTAACATCTCTGCGCAATTGCTTTTTATAGCTTTCAGCGTTATCTCTGAATTAGACATACAAGAGCTCAGAAACATAAAAAAAAAAAAAAAAAAACTAATTACATTTTGTCCAAGTTATTAATTAACATAAAGTTATACTTCAGTATTTACAATAGCAGGAGCTGAACATTAGCCACTTAATGTGTTCTAAGCACACATTTACCGAACAAAAGGCCTAAATAGTAAAGACATGTTGGACACCCCTGCAGGCAGAATGCAAATGTTCTAGAGTTCGAGTATTATTAGGACCAAATGGAAGTGTCCTGAAAGAAACAGAGCTCTTCAGAAATTAAATACTGAAGTGACTCTCAATCTTCGTCATGAGGCAAATTTTCAGTCCTTACTCTATACTTTTCTTCCATTGCAAGATGTGCAGGTGATAAGATCAACCACACTTGAAATTGCCCAACACTCTCTTACTACATGTATATATTCCAGGTAACTAAACTTACCTACTTACTAACCCTAATTTTAAGCTACTTGTTCCCTGAAACCTTTGATACACAGCCTCATCTCCAAAAGCTTTTTATACAAACTTGCCACATATCTAAAAATAAAACACAGTAGTTCCTTTCTGTTGTCATATTTTATAGAAACATAATTCCATAGAACTGGTTTCCTAGCGGGGCTGCAGTTCAGCTAGGTCAACTTCAATTTATGAAAAACAAAAACGGATTAGAAACTTTTCTAAAAAGATTTAGTATACAATACAATAAAAAGACAACAGAAAGGAGGGAAAAAAAATGAATAAGTTATGTGGTTAATCTGGTTCATTAAAAAAAAAAGACAACAACAACAAAAATGTAATTCAGACATCTGTGTCCTGCCTGAACAATTCTTTTTAAATTTTGTACCAGAAGGAAACTCACTTTCAAAAGCATATGTTTCTCACTGGGCGTTAGATACATTTTGTTCTCATAGTAGTCCACACACAAATTTACAATATCTGCAAGCAGTTCTTCATAGCCAACAATCACCTCCAACTGCTGCTGTAAAGACTGAAAAAAAAAAGAAGAAAATAATATTAGTCAACTAGCTAGACTCCCTGGGGAACAAGAGTTACTACCAAACTGGAGGAATTTTATTTTAGCAGTTTTGTAAAGCACTAGGTATTTTGCAAAAAGACAATTAAAGCTTACTTGTGTTATCTTGTTGTGGTTGGCAAGGAACATGGAGAGGTTCTGGGATTCTTGAATGGACTGAGGATCTGCCATTTTCCGCAGGAACTGGGCAGCTCTTTGCAAACAGAAGAAAAAGAAAAAAAAGAGTATTTCCCTTTGGCACAACCACTTGTAACCAAATCTGTCTCTTCTCAACAGAAACACACTCGTCCCCAAATCTACCACGAGAACTGACAGTCGTCAGCACATCTTTAGCTGCCAGTACAACGGTGTATCACTCTCTGCTGATACACGATTGTCAACTTCTGAGCATCTCCCACCTCCAAACTCCTGAACCAAGCAGAACGGGAACTTGGCAGACACAGTGAGTATTTTTTTTGCCACAGCTTTATACAAGTGAGTTATCCAAACTCAGGCTGCAGACTCAACAAATCCGCGTCAAGAGCTTGTTTCATAAAAGATAAAGGGAAGGCTTTTTAGGAAAATAGCTGAAAAGGTGAAAGTTCACTATAAGAGAGATATGGACTTAATTTATCCCAAATTAACTGTTTTGTAATCCCAAATCCCCCACTCCACCCTAGTTAAAAATCCAAATGCAACCCAGAAGCCATTGGGTATATCCTTCAACCGATGGGGTCAGCAGTGTCTCTACAGACCCAAGTCACGCAACAACCCAGGAAAAGTCAGCCTCCCAGAAAACAGTTTGTCCACCAGAAGCACACTTCCAAAGGAAAAAAAAGAAAAAAGGTAAACCAAGCAAGTTTAAGTGGTCTCCAGGCACAACAACAACTACAAAAGGCAACTACTGGTAGAAGAAGAAATTAAATCTCATGTAAGTGGAAGCAGCATAGATAAACTGGCTATTCAATGCTTGAATGGTTTTATTTATGAAAGACCACAGATGCTACAGCTGACACAGAGATAGTCTTCCCCTGCTGCTCTGACCACCATGTTTGACAAAAGATACCAAATATTGACTGGCAGCTCAAGCACAAAATTTGGCCGCTGATATGCCACCTTCCTCCCCTCCCTGCTACATCCTCAGTCACAACGACTTTGAGTGACAAAGCCGAAATGTCTTAAGAACAAGTGTAAAAACTCTCAACTACAAATGTCAAAAATGGATGCCAAAGGTTAGGAGAGGATAGGCACAAGCGACCAGAAGGGCAGTTTCCTGTCAAACTTAAAAAAGAAAAGCTTTTTTTGAGCAAAGTATATTTATTGTGTTTAGCATACAGCAAGAGAGAAGTATTTGACAGCTTGGCACTAAAAGGCAGAAGAACATTTTGCTGCTGGAAGAACAGCATAAAGAAAATAGATTTACTCAACTGCCCAAGTGCAGTCAGGGCATCCCTAGTTTCAAAGTGATCTCTCCCACACATGAGGGGACTATTTTTGAAGAGAAAGTTGTCAGAAAAGGGGCAACTGCTGCCATCTCGTGGGAGGAACAGTGTCCTGGCAGCAGAAACTGGGGTCCTGCTGCTCCTCGCCTCTTACCGCTTGTAGGCTGAGTGGTCGTTCTTCACGCTGCACTTCATATTTTTCAGCTCATCCAATACCGCGAACATGTTGATGAATTTGCCCAGCGTAATCAGATACGCTTCAGACACAAAGTCCTTCCTCCTCTCCGCATGGCACAAGCGTCTCACCTCCCCACAAAATCGTTCGATCGCGTTTCTCTAATGGGGGAAAAAAAAAAAAAGAAGAAAACGGGAGTAAAAGCCGTGATGTTTCCAGGAAAAAGGTTTCACTGTGTAGCTGGAGCTGATCCAATGAAAAGCATCACTGAAGCAGAAAAATGTTTAAAGCATGCAAGGCTAACAAGGCACCAGCACAGGCTTTCTAGCTCCATCTCTGTGTAAATCACTGTCAGAGATTTTTGCCACAGAGCTTGCCTGGCAAAAGAGGCAAGGTTCTTCTTCAAAGATAAAAGTCATACAAGTTTCACATCCCTCTGAAACAAGTGCATCTTCCTTAGTGAGCAAGTACATAGGCATTAAAAGGTAGATTATAGGTATATTCTCTTAAAAGAAAAAAACCCAGAGCACACTGTTTAACAGCAGTACATGCCAACTCCCCAAATCATCCTGCCACATGTTTATTTGAGTGCTTATTTCCAAGTGCACATCAGGACCACCTGAGATGGGGATTGCAAGTACAAAAAAAGACAGCAACTTTGAATGTAAAGAGGAATCTGTTCTGAGTTAGAGCACTGATCTCCTTGAACAGAAGGAGATTGTTCAGTCAGTAAGATCTGCCAGTTGGGGAAGACGACAGGAAACATTACATTTCATTCAGTCTCTTCTTCCTGTGTGCTCCAGGGCTCGCTGGCTCTGGCTCCCTCCAAATAACCCCTGGAAGCATCCCCAGTCCATTGAACCAAATGGCAAGCTGCCAGCATGGGAGGAGAAAGACAGATAGACAGACAGACGGCCATCCTCCAGTGCCCATGAAGCTCGGGTGGCTGGCAGGTCACAACAACAGGGTTAGCTTGCCTCAATTATGAATTTCCACAGCAAAGTGGCATCTGCCGCTCTGGTGTCCAGACTGTGGATCCCTCACTCCTCAACAAATGGTTCCTATGCTGAGACAGTTCTATGTATACATGTTAAATACATTATATGACATTATATTATGGTGACGGAACTGTCCCCATGTGCTACATAGGGACCATATGCAATTACCTTCAACTTTATGCTGAAAGTCTTAATGGAGATTGGCGGAAGTTTTTAAGGTAGGCATTAGAAATCCTGCCCTTTTGAGAGACAATACGTTGGGGGGGTTGTTTGTTTGTTTTGTTTGTGGTGTTGTTTGTTTTTTTTCAAAATATAACTAACACACAATATCAAGCATACAAAACACAAATATAAAAATATAAGCCTACTGACAAATTTTATTTCCATTCCTTTTACCTGAAAATACATAAAATTCATCAGTTTTGTGACTTCTGGCTCCAGAACTTCCACAGTTTTCTCATAAATTTCTACTCTGTTAGGCTGCTCATTGCACTTGACCTGGGGACAATTAAAGAGATATTTACACTTGGAACTTTTCCCAATAAAGTCTCATAAACTAAGATCTCCAAAGTCAACTTGAGAAAATGTATTATCATCCTAAAGAGATAAACTTAAGGCATAAATTGCTGGTTTTGGCAATCCTATGCTAGTCTTCCAAGATTAACTGTGTGTGTTAAAAAGAAATTAAAAAAAAAAACACTAAGATTTTTCTCTCTGTTACCTCGCAGCAAACAATTTAGTTTTCAAACACCTCTGTATGGTTAGGACTACTTTCTTTCCACACTACTAAGCCACTGGCTGAAAGTCATGCACTAAAATAGGCCAAAACCAGAATTTAAAACAGATTACCTGTTTTCCACTCTAAATATTTAAACCACAGGACAAGACTTCCTTGCATTTCAGTACAAAAATTATTGCATTACAAACTCCTTATAAAGCAGGCAGACGTCAGCTCACAGTTATAATTTTGTTCAGTTTTCTGATGCACCTTAATATTCTTCCCACCTTTATACAACCATTCCCAGACACTTGAGGCTGCCTATGGACTTCTCACCTATTTGCAGGGGTTTTATTTGCACATAGATCAATAAAACGCTGCATAGCTCTGACATTCAGAAAATTACTACCTAGGATGTCTAGAAACTTAAGTGTTTAACCTGAATTGTAATTATTACATGCTATGCCACCTGATAAACCTGTTCCGAACTTAAGTATTAAGTTGAGGGGGTCCATTCTCTTGAATGAAATCAATTACATTTTTACCTCTAACAGATATGACAATCAAAGATTTTTCTTCTAGAGCACATTACCCCTATACTACCCTTGAGCCAATCAGTAAGATTAACATAAAGGCGAGATCAACTGGTCCTCAAGTGCTAAAAGACACTATGGCACACTCAGCTTGCCTATACAGGAGTCAAAGTAGACTACATTTTCTGGATTCTTGATAAAGCTACACCCGTGCAACTATGTACCAAAACAAGACGGAAGTTCACAAGATGCATGACAGTTTAATTTTCATCTTTTACCTGAGGAATGGCTCTTGAGCAGCTTCTCCATGTGTATAACATGACCGCATATTCCTGACCCTCTTCTAGCATTTCATTCTGTAAGACACTCAGCATAATTAGGCATTGTAATCAAAAGGGTTAAATCCACTTGTCTTCCATCATTCCAAAACCTTGTCCAAACAAACCTGTTTCTCTTATCATAATGTATATGTACAAACACAAATTTATTGCAAGCTGAATGATACATCATACGGTAGGTATGTAAAATCATATTACCATAATTCATAGGCTAAGCTGGCATAGTACATGAATTAGAGCTGACCAGCTACTGATGTCCAGCTTGCCTATAATATAATCCAACAGCTAAAAAAACCCTCATTCTTTCCCAGTCATCTGTTTTAGTGCCCAACCTAATTCTGAGAGAATTCACCTCATCATCTTCATACCATGGAACAACCTACCAGATCACTAAGCAAAAACTATCGCAATTATGCCTACCTAATGAAAAAAAATATTATCTCCCCAGATCAGATTGGTTTTCGTGTTGTGCTTTCTTCCCAAAACTAAAGACGCTGTGATCTATAAATAAAATGCTAATCTGGAGGGGCAGAGGAGGTGTTTTTCTTTTTAAACTCTGATACTGCAGGTGGAATGGTCAAGAATGAAGGAGTCAGCACATGTAGAGCAATATCCTTTTTTCCTTTTCCAAGGAGGGGGTCTACAACATCCAAACAATCAAAACAGGTTAAGGAGTGTCCAGATAATTTTAAGAGGAGATTGGTGTAAATTTACATAATTTTCAGTAGCATGTAATCAGGTGCTTAACCTGCCTATTCCACTATTCGTTAATTGGTTTATAGAACTGCATGACATTATATTACTCCTCATTTTCCAAGAATGCCGTGAAACGACGACAAGTTCAGTACAGACCAGTGTTTGCAGCCTACAATTTCTTTTGTATCAAAAAAAAAAAAACACCCAAGCAGCTACACCATCAGCAGAGATGGATGGAGTTACTGGTATGATGTCTTACGTTATATTGTGGGACTGTTAAAAACCAGAGAACACCTTACACAAAAGCATACCAATACACCACTAACATCCATGCTCCACAGTGAGGAAGCCAACAAAAGCCCTTCAATACCACTAAACTGACAGAGAAGTAGTGGATATTTGGGAGGATGGAAGGTAATTTTTCACTTGAGTTACAGCAGCTACTATCAATACAACCAACTCACCCCAGAATACTGGAAAAATGCATAACAAAAGCAAGAAACTTTTGAGCAACACTGGCTGATCAAGGAGCAGATAATTTTAATATTACCAAGAAGTGCATGTGTGAAAAAGGGGTAAGCCGTGCACTTTTTCATCTCACAGCCTCATAGAAGTGTTGTAGGTAAACTGGTTTATGGTTTTCTGTGACCACAATTCTTATAATGAAATGCAAGAAGACATGTTCCTTTCCTTCTATTCCCAAGTTAACACAAAAGTATATATCTGAACATCTACTTACCATGCTAGAATGGACTGTAGCTTGCTCAATGTATCTTGCAATGCCAGTGACAAATGCATTTCTGTCTTCAAAATTAGTGTTGAAGTTTGGCTGCAGAGAAAGTAAATGCAGAATTTAATCCTTGGTAGGGAAAAGAATATTTATACATATTGCAAATACGAACACACTTTGGTTTTGGGTTTTTGGTTGGTTGGTTCTGTTCTGTGTTTGTGGTTTGGGTTTTGTTGTGTTGCAGGTTTTTGTTCGGTGTTTTTTTTGTTTTTATTTTTTTTCCTGGTTTGTGTTTTGTTTTTTAAGAAGCATACACTCTTTATTCTTAACAGCAATGGGAAATGGAAAGACTCTTTTTCCTATAATAAAAACACACCTGGTAAAGCAGAGATGATGGCGGAGGTTCAATACATGGTTGCTGGTCTGGCAATGGTAATTCTTCCAAGAGATCCACGTTGGACAAGGCATCCTCCAGTGTTACTTGAGCAGTCATTTTGCACCTGGTTAAAAAATACATACATACCTATAAATATGTATACACACATACACATAACTTTTTACATTATATACACTGAAAACAAATGAGTAATACGAAGACCAGGGAATTATTCATGTTGTTGGAAATGTACAGTTTCCCTACAACCATAACAGAAGAGAAACAGTCAAACTGAAACCCATTTTTTTTTAGTATACAAGTTTAAAAAAAGACTTCGAGGACTAACATCCTCCTCCTTACTGAGTTGAGAAATGTTTCTCCTCCCCCATGGCTGTACACCAGAAATACACAAAAATAGTGGAAAGGATGATGACCTCTAATGCACTGCAAATAAAGGAACATTTCCCTCATTAAACTAGAAGAAAAGGTATTCTGGGGTTTGCTTCAGTCACAATAAAGACAGAAAAATTCTGTAACAAGCCCAGGCATAAAACTTTCCTGTAAGGTTTCAGTTTTGAGCTGACGAGTTTTCAGACCCTTATGCACAGGTACCACTACCAGCCCATCTTCAGGAGACCTGGCTCCTGAAAGGTGCCAGCAGTCTCCCGTGTTTCACCTCCTAGGGCATCCAGATCTGCTTTGAGGGGTTAGTGACAGAGGAACAAGACCCCTCAGGGTCACGGCAATCTCCCTACACCTGTGACTGCTGCCACTGCGTGGGGGTTTGAACAGCAACTAGAAGAAATTTTAGGAAGAAAGCGTGGGGTGGAACAAATCAACCATCCAATCATCCACTTTTCTGTGATCTACTCTTTCTCCTCGGTGGAGTAGAAAATTCCTCATTTTTAAGGTAAAACCTCCAATCAAGCTGCCTCTTCTTTTCTGCAGGGCTTTGCAAGATACTTCCCCTCCTGTTACAAGAGCAAAACCGCGCACCCACTGTGCAAGCAGTGGCTGAGCCTGCTCTCAGCTCTAACCAGGGAGGCAGGAACACCGAGCACCTGTGCCCCAAAGCTGCAGGGCCCTGCCTGGCACCCAGCACCCCCACGGAGCCCCACCAGGAGCAGAAGAACAAGCAGATCTCGCCGCAGCTTTGCCGCAAGGTCACCGCGCAAGAGATGGGATGGGCTGGCCATCCCACTGCTCCCTGCACTTTCAGTGGGACGGCAGAAAAACCTCCTCACTTTCTCTTACCTAATCATGGTTTCCTGAGGAAAACCCCATGGAAACAACAGCTTTGCCTCCAAGGAAGTGCTCAGCAGGAAAAAAAAACCAAAAAAACCAAAAAACAACAAACCACACACAAAAAAAAACCCCACCCAAACACCACAAACCAACACACACACACCCCCAAAGCCAAGGGAAGGAAGGAACCAGCCAGAAGGGATTACCTATCTGCCTTCAGAGACCAAACCCACACTCCAAGCCACTGCCACAGAGCTAACAAACATACCCTGTACAGAGGGAGCTTGCCGACAGCTTTAAACAACCACCATCGGAAAAGTCCAGGGGCCTTTTGCTTCTCGAAACCCCAGCCCAAACCTTGCTTCAAGCCTGAGCGTGCGAGTTTTTGTTAAAATAAGTAAATAAACAAATGCCCACATTGTGCAATTTGTGATTCCTGCCAAAAAACGAGGAAGGACTGGACGGACAGGAGTGCTGGCTGGCAGACCTGCGCTGGGACGCTTGCCCAACACCTGCCTACACACCCAGCTCAAGCTCCTTCGCATGAACCACAGTTAAATTAGAGACCGGTAAAACCCACGGCTTCCTCCATTTGATAAATAAACAAATGCCAAAAACATTCCACATCTGGGCAAAAGTCCTGCGGGGAGGTCAGGCTCTCAACAGTTTTACCCTAGAGGGAACAGAAGTTGCCAAGAAGTCAGAGCATTTCACATAAACAACACTTTTATTTTTGGCCTGAGTATCTATAAACCAAGCTTTAGCTAAAAAAGAAAACAACACAACACATTACTTAGGTTAGTTTAACCGAGAGGCTCCTTCCAGCTTGAAACTTCTCCTCCCCGCGGCCTACTCTCCCCCGCTGCACCGCAGGACAGGCAAGCAGGCACAAAACACGGGCTCCAAGCAAGCATAGCAAGGGGCATGTGATAGAAAACTGCTCCACCTGCGCTCCAAAAACCACAGCGAGAAATGGCTGCCTGTTCTGCGCCAAAAATTACTGCTCTTAATAAGTCCACTCATAGAGAAGCTGCCATTCAATGACAGAAGAATATTAACACCCTCTCCCCAGTCCTCGCATCTTCCTTCTCTTCCCAAAACATGGCCCACTGACGACTCGGGTCTCTGCTGCAGGAGAGAGCCAGGCAGCCACAAAAGCCAGGCTCCTGGCTTGTGTTTCCTCAGTGCTATAAACAAATATTCTGAAAACACGGCCTTTAATCCCCCTGCGTGCTATTTTAGAAAGCACACCTGCAAGGGTTTGAGCCTCAATATTTATGATTGCACAGGAGTGATCCTCTAGTATCTGCTTTCTATTCTCAGACTATCAGGCTATCCGTGGATTTCTTTGGTTTTAATACTGGGAAGTAATTTAAAAATAGAAAACAAAGCATAAGCAAAACCAAAATCCCATCTCGCTTATGCTGCCATCTATTTAATAGCACACGTCTGGGAAACCCTTGTCACCGGGCCAGAGCCACATTTTTCCAAGCCCTTTGGCACCATTTCCCAAAGACAGATCAGCATTTTTCGAACTGGGAAAACATAAGCAATTGGTTGCAGACAAAAGCTTTCGTGTTTTAAGGTCACTCGCTCACAGCTCTGCTGTGTAGTTTTGCCAAAAGGCATCCACACGCCTGGTGTTTTGTTGACCATGTTCAACACTCCTGTTCTCTGGGTTTCTTATTCGGGTACCTGGTGAGATGTGAAAGAGGAAGCAGCTCCTCCCTGCCCAGCTTCGACACATTTGCAAACATTGCAAGGTCACGATTCACCCTTCAGGCAAGACATGAGGAAGACATTTTTTGCAATGAGGGTGGTGAAACACTGGCCCAGGTTGCCCAGAGAGGTGTTGGATGCCCCATCCCTGGAGACATTCCAGGCCAGGCTGGACGGGGCTCTGAGCAACCTGATCCAGTTGAAGATGTCCCTGCTCATTGCAGGGGGATGGACTAGGTGACCTTTGAAGGTCCCTTCCAACCCAAACTGTTCTATGATTCCCCTCTGCGCCCCCCAGCAATGAGCAACAGAGGTTGGAAAATGGCAGGGGGACAGCCAGAGCTCGGCCACATTCACGCCTTGTCAGTCAGGAGACAGCGTCCCACAGCCCAGTGACACCACCAGAAGCTGCTTGCCACCTCCTCGCCTGATGTGGAAGCCCTGGGACCAGAAGAGAAAATATTTCCTTGAAGTTCAAGGGTTTTTTTCTTTCCTCTTTCTTTTCTGCTGTTGTTGTTAATAAAACCAGCTGTAAATGACAGTGGCTGTTTCTAAGGTACAACAATGGAAAGCTGGCAAAACCAGAATTTTTCTCCCTCCTAAGTCTCAGAAAAATTAAGAAAACTAAAAATCCCAAACACAAAATTGGATAGTTTTGCTTCCTTAAGAGTCTTTAACTATGAGTTCTTGCAGGTTAAATTACTGGGCAGGAGAGCTAACACTTTAACAGACTCCTTTTTGGCAGAGAACATAAGAAACTTCAAAGATCTACCTAAAAAATGCAGAAGATGAAGTCTGATTAGGCGTTTCACTAAATGAGAACAGATTAGAATGCTGTAGTCATACTGATGGTTGTAGCTATACTAGTAAACTTACCCAAGCTGTGAGAATTACTTTCTTACTACATTCCTACAGTATTGTGTTTTCACTTTTGTATCTACCTGGGGTTTTTCAGGATAGAAGATGCGTAATAATTACTTCTCTTTTTATCTTTGTATCGGGACCCATCATTACAGCAGTAAAGTCAAAATGCACTCCAAGAACACATTTTCCTGGACGTAAACAAGTTAATGAAAAAACATTCATCATCTGACATCCTCTCTCCAGCAGAGAGAATGCATACACTGGTTTTGCTAAATTTTGGTGTTTGATGAGCATACCCAGCTTTCTAAGCAGGAGACAAAGTATCTGTGCTGATTCTCAGCTCCTTTTTCTGGATTTCAAAGCAAGAAAATCACTGTCTCCTGCACAGGCAAGCTTCAGCCTTGCAGTGCCAAATCCCACAATGTCCAAGGATCAGAGGTATCAATCACAGGGGTTTAGGGAAACTTTTAAGTACGTTATTGCAAGGCCACTGACTAGCTTAAATCAAGATATTCTTCTTTTTCTTCAGTTGTAAAGGGGAGGAGCCCTGGCTTGGCCTGATTTGCTCAGAAAATCTTGTGCTACAGAGAACCTCACTGAGCCACCTCATCGCATTTTGTCCACAACAAAAACAAAAAAAGGCAGCAGACCTTGAAGTCCCTTTAGCGTTCTTTACATTTTGATTTAACTTCAGAGCTGGCTTATCATCAAAACACATTCAGACAAGAGATTTTCAATTTTTTTTTTAGATGTTGTAGTTCTGTACTCTTGTTCACAGCCATGCAGCTGTGTGGTAGGCAGTGACCTGCTCACAGCATTGCTCTGATATTCAGAGCAGATGAGTGTCAATCTTTATAGAGGCACTATCTCCACATCTCCATCATTACAGAATAATGCTGAAGTCTTTGCAAAAGACCTATATTCTTAATTCCAAGCATATCAGAAAACAGCCAGGATGCTTCTCTCAGCCTCATGCTTTCAGGTCTCCTGAAGCTTCAGACTATCCAGAAAAAAGTATTAACAGGAACATATGGTGAAAAGTCTTTTGGATGAAAAAATAGAAAATTTACAAGAAGAAATAATAAAAAAACCCCGGAAGGTAAGGGACTAAGAAAGCAGAGAGTACAGAAAAGAGCCTTAACTTCAGAATCACTGTGAGAGAGAGGACTGCTGCTTTCAAGCTTAAAGTTAAAAAAACTTCCCCAAATTCTAGGGAGTTAAGTAGCTATTAAAAAAACTTTTGAGGTTTTAAGATTTCTTCCAGTGACAGAGTTAAGCAGATCATATTATTTATCAAATATAAGATCAAAAGATCACTCCGGCACTCAGTCTATAAATAGCTAAAACAGGAAAATTATGCTTGATGACAGGAGATAGTTCTTACATGTGTTTAGCAACGGTGCACACAATCCAACAGATCTAATTTGTACCTAGCAACGAAGTTAAAAAAAACAAATATGGGTAAAGCAAATGAACTTAGGTAACTGCAGGCCTCTTGAGACCTTCTTAGAAACACAGAAATTACCACGCAGTTCCTCTTTAGCCTCTGATATAATCATTCGGCCAAGACTTCCCCAGAAACAGCCCCTAAAGGCCTTAAGAATCTATCCAGCTGAGCTTTAAAAAGACATCAGTTCCCAACATAAAAAGTTCAACCTCAAATAACTGGGTTTGATGGTATCTGCTTACAGATGAAAAACAAAGCCCTTCACCACAAAAATTATCAGATTAAATATATGGCTATGTTACACAAGATCAGGGGATGATGAGGATGGTACCATGTTATCACAAGACATTAAAAAAAAAAATCAAAAGACAGATTATCGCGAAAATATATAAAGAAAGAAAGGGAGGTGACTGCTTGGAAAGGTACAAGTATATATGCTATTTAAATTATTTGCAAACTGGCTTTATCCCCTGGACTAAGACTGTGAAGTGACCATTCCCACAAAAAAAAGATAAATAGTATAATTCGGTTCTTCAGTAAACAAACAAACCAAAACAAAACAAAAAGTAGAGAGTATCAAGTTACAGTGAAAGCAACTTTTCTTCAGATGGCACCAATTCAGACTATCACACAGCACACACAGGCATTTGCTTCATTGCAATCCCTGCTCTCGCTTTGGGAAAAAGAAGTAACAATGTTCATCCTCCCTAAATTAAACAAAAAATAATTAAAACCTAAATCCCATAGCCCATGGGCGTTTTTTTCCTTTGCATCACTCACTCAATAATTTGACAGACTGGGAACACCTGAGCACCCTCACCTTGAAATCTGTAAGGATTTATCCTCACACAACCATGAGAGCGAAAAGCCAGCAAGGCAGGGTTGGAACAGGTAATGATCTAGACACAGTGACAACTTCCATGGGGCTTTTTGCCATCAGCTTCTTACAGCACATCTTTTGCCACGCTGCTGCATACCAGAAAGATTAGGTGATGGATATAACCAAGTCTGTTGCTACCACATGATCGCCTCATGCCCTGGAAGGTAAACTTCCATAGAAAACAAAAGGATTTAGCTGATAGCAGAGCAAGGGAAAGATCTGAGGAGTGAACAGACAATGCTATGGAGAGGGAACCTTTCCCCAGCACTGATAGAACACATGGAGGCCCAGCAGCCAACCTCACCGCCCAGGGCACTCGAGCTGATAAGGTGAGCAAAGGCTCATCTCATTTAGGCAATAGCTCAGCTGTTCATGAAGGGTGAGTTTTCTGTACTTTTTTTCAGCTTAATTTCGGCTGAATTACCAGAATACCCCAAATATTCTAAGAGTAAAATGAGTATCTTTGCTCAGTTGGGTCCTTAAGGTGCCCTGGCATGAAGGGCTGCAGCAAGCTAGCAGAGGCAAATGAAAAAAGTGACAGATGAAATAAATTTCCTTTACTCATCCATCCCACTTTTCAGATGGACTCTGAAAACAGGTGCTGAAAAGTAAGGAACATTCCACCTGCTCTTGAATGAATCGCCAGCTGCCCCAGCTGTCCCCACGGCAGCTACAGCAGAGCAAACCCCTCCTGAGGTCCTGTCCTCTTCAGAGCAGCCCACCTACCACCGCTTTCTCTTTTGAGAGACCCTTTCCCTCCTGTGCTGGTTTGACTGAAAATGAGTTAATTTTCTTCATGCAGTTAGAAACCTTTCTTTTTCATAGCTAGCACAGTCATTATTTGGACTTAGTTTGAGAACAAGAGATAACACCCCAGCACAGTGTTTTTAAATGCTCTGGTCTGAGAGCCAAGGACGTCCTGAGCACTCTGCCCACANCTCTCTCGCATTCTCTTTGCTTTCGGAGACCTGTTTGGGGGAGTTCTGTTCGGGATTTTCTTTAGATCGGCCATTTTGCAGAGGCCTCTGG
>VWYH01007057.1:0-12561 GCA_013399365.1 Pampusana beccarii
GAATCTAAATTGCTCTCTGGGAGCTGGACACATATTCAGGTGGGGCTCAGGTGGTTTGAGCCATGCCCCGAGGCTCCCCATCTCCCCTTCTGCACATCAGGAATAACAATGGGCTCTGGAGCCGGGGATAAAGCATGGAGGCCTGGGAGCTGATGGAAGCACCTCACACAGCNCAAAGCATGGAGGCCTGGGAGGTGCTGGGGGCTGATGGAAGCACCTCACACAGCAGCGGGGTGGACAGCCAAGGATGATGGAGATAATCAGTTATATTTTATTTACCCACTTAAAACTCCTCCCCTCAGGGGAGGGGATTTTGCAAGACTGCGGCCAAAGACTGCAGCAAAACAATGAACATGCCACCTTTGGCTACCTGAAGAAATTCCTGGCAATCTCCAAACTGGCCAGGATAACAGGATGCTTCTCTTGGTTTAAAATGCAAGACGTTACCTTTGCACCATGCAAACCATTGCTTCAGAAAAGGTTTGATCAAAAACTGCTCTATAAATGTCAAGGAGTTTTGGACAGCAGCAAGATAATTTCCCACTACAACCCCAACCCTGCAATCATACGGATCCTGCTGCCTCCTCAGTCTGGGTGACAGAGTTGAGTTACCCACACAACCACCTTTCAGAGATCCTTTGTGAAAACAAAAATAAGGAGATCAAGGAGCTGCTTCTCACCTTCAGTATCAGTTCAAGCCATTTAGTTCTTCGCTCAGGGTAGTTAGTGGCAACTGATAATTAATCCTGAAGCCTCATGCTAACATCTTGGAGCTTGGAATGCGAAGCCCAATCTCAAGCACTTTGGGCAGGATAAGCAGAGGTGGATGCAGTGCTCAGGAACATGAGGGACTGACTGTACCAGTGCCAGGTGCAAGCATGATGTAGGTAGCACCACACAACCTTTCCAGCACAGCCCTGCCAATAGCCCCAAGTCCAGCCTTCAGCACCTCTCTCCTCCCATCCTGGACCCCACACAGTTTTGCCAAGGTACCTCAAATCCAACCCGCAGCACTTCTTGCTATAACATTCCTCACCCTCAACAACTTTGCCAATATATCTCAAACAGGCCCTGTAGCAACTGCTGTGACTCCATTCCTGAACCTCCTCTGTTGGGGCTTTAGCTATATTAAATGATTATTCGCAGTAGTTAGGCTAACGCTGATAAGGAAGTACTAGGCCTTGTTCAGGAATGAGCTTAGGACAGCAGTGTGAAGAAGTAAGCAGAAAAATACTGCTGACTAAGGTCATTTTGCAGAACAAGAATGTTTAAGTAAAACATTCCATGCTAATCTAAACATTTGCTGTATCCAATCATAGAGCTAGCCATTTNTTATGGTTCTATATATAGGTTATCTGTAGCAATACTTTTTAATAGGGAACTTCTTTCTTCATTTCAGACAGCAACCTGTGCTGTCCTAAACATGCAGAGCTGGGATAGGTCCTGTCACATACTTTGTTGCAGAGGTGGTACCAACTATCTGTATTTTGCACCGACATGCTTGTAGCTGCCTTATGATATCTTGCATTTTACACTTGATGAGTTCAAAAAGTTTTTTTGAGAGTGGGCGAGTAAAAGCATTTCCATTTTTCAACTGGGGAAACTGAGGCAGCAGTGAATTCAGGGAGTTTAAGTAGCCAAAGCCACATGGGAAATCAGAGCGTGCATCCTCTCATTTCCCATTCCTCTGCCTGTTTTGCCTCCTTCTTAATCCGTGTGGCCCAGATTCTCTGAAGCGGTCACACACAACCTGACCCGTACGTCACAGCTACTTCAGAGACTCGCATGAAATAACCAAACTCATTTCTCCTTGTACAGGCTAAAAGAAAACACATGAATGTGCCTGCCTCAAATCCGCGAGAAAGTTTTTAAGCGATAAAGAGAATGGTTTTGCTAGAAACAAAGCCCGATTCCGCACCCCAAGGGGATGCGATAGGCTGATAAGGATTCACCCCAGTTCCCTCTTCCCTTCCCAAAGCCCTCCTTGCGGAGGGAATTCAGACTCCACTGTGTGTGCCCGAGAGCCGAGCTGTGGATAGTGTCTCATTATCAGCCGTGGCTGCCAGTTGCCAGTGGCTCTGGCTGGTACCAGCAAGCTCAGCTCATGCAGAAACTCTGCCTGAAACTGGGGGAGGAAGGAGAAGTACCTCACACACTTAACGGTTCAGCTCCCTTCTCGTCCCCAGCTCCCCGCTAGGGATTTCTTACCAGCCTGCCTTTTATCTGACACTGGCAGGGTTACAGATGCATTCAGACCACAGAGAAAGAGGGATCAGAGAAAGGACTTTCAGAAAGTCTTAAGACTTGGACTCTGCAACCTTAAATCATGTTCAACTAGATCTTCTCAGATTGGGAGCATCTGGTGCTAAGTAAATCCAGAGCTGATCAACACATTCAAACCTCCTGATTAGCACTTTGCTTCAACTTGCTGACGCAGCCCAGCCTGAAGTCAGCCTGGGTGCTTGAACCGCATGTCCACGGAGATTTTACTGAGTATAAATCAAAAACCTGTCACTTTTTATATATGCATTCCTGCTTTGGAAGACATTTGTTTACGCATACTGTACACTAGCCCCTTAAAAACATACACACAAGGCAAGAAGAGCTAGAGAGCGAGCTGGGGAGCAGAGCAGTTTTTGGTGCTTGGCTAAAACCAAATTGTAATGCAAATAAACAGGGGAGGAAATGACTGGGCAGCCCAGCGCAAACCCCACCAGCAGCCGGGGACCCAGCACTCCCCAGCCTTCCTGGCAGGTTCCTGCCAAGCTGCTCACAGAAAGGGGATGCCGGAGCATTCCTTTAAAATCCATGTGAAAGCATCTCCTTGTTGTTTGCTCAATTAGCCCCAGACAGATTGCTGCTGCTGCTGGTGGCAACGCTGGGTTGTAAAGGAGGAGGGGAAGGAGGGGAAAAAAAAAGAGGAAAAAAAAAAAAGGTTAGGGCCTAGGCCCAGGACCACCACGAAGTTCCAGCCCTCAGGGGCTCTAGAAAACGTTCAGTTTACTCACTCAATTACATATACTGTTTTATAAACCCTTTAAAATAAAATAGAAAACAGTCCCTGGCACAGAATTACTGCTCTATTATACAGCAGTGATGAAAGCCACTGCTGTGTATTTGCTCTCTTTAAAGCAAGAGATAGTTTAACTTAAAAAAAACTAGGCAGGGGGGAGGGGTGGCTGCAGAAATGCATGCACGAAAACACGCTGTGGGTGGTTCCTACCACATTCACTCAGGACAGAAAGGATCAGAAAGTGGGAGAGAAGAGCAACTTGTCTCTACAGTGATGATTGGCCCTGGAAAAGCAGCTAGGTTGGAGGGGAGAGGAACTAAAGGGGCTTTAGGGGATGGGAAGCAGCTGAAGCCTGACTTTGGGAGGCTGGAGGGTGTTTTAAATTACACATAGAGATAAAGAAGGGAAGCAGGTGATGTGGGCTGATTTGTTTGTGTTTACAGAGCAGTGGGGCTTTCCAGCCAAGGCCTGCTCTCTCCCCAGCCAGGCTTTACTTACTGGAGATCAGGGGTGACCACGCTGTGGCCCCAAAGGCCAGGAGTGTCTCACAGACTTCTCCCAAGCACCATGTCGTCCCCGCTGTGCAGCCATCAGCCGAGCCCGAGGCTGTCCAGGAGCGAGGCTCCCCATGAGCAGGGTGCCCCTGCCCAGGGCTGGGATGTGCAGCTCACCCCAGAGTGAACGGGGCTGATGATGGCTTCAGGCAGATCAGCTCCAGCCTGCACNTTAACCCCTTCGCCCTCAAACCTGCCTGGGGAATAGACACGTTTTGGGAGTGTACAGGTAAAGGCAACACTGAATTCAGTGCCTGAAGAGAGAGGATTTTACTGTGCCTTGGAGCAGATGGATGAGAGGAGTGAAGGAACTGGAAAGAGAGCTGTATGGGAAAGTGATCAGTCAGGGTCTTAGGAGAAACATTAGTTGAGGGAAAAGGAGACAAAGAGCTGGGGATGTGCCCAAGATAGCAAGTTCTTTGGGGAGGGGGACACACCTGGAAGCCCTAGTGTTGGGGCAGAGTCCCAGCAAAGTGTCTGAGAAGGGACTGGCTTGTACCAATCCATGTGCTCCCATGAGGTATCAACACCTCTCAGCAAATGCAAGCAGGGATCTCAGAAAAGTCAGCCTGAAAGACTCTGCCCACGCCTCCTGCTAAGATGGCAGAGATGCCCTATCTGCCTGGACAGTGCTGCCTGCTGCGCTGGATACAAGCAGAGGTCCCTTTCCTTTCTCAGCATCCATTGGGGTGTTCTTCCTGGCTCTTTCATGTGGCTGAGCTCTAGCAGAGCACAAGTGGTTATTTTCTCTGTGTGGAGCATGTAAAAATATTTCCACAAGGTTACGAACTGCTGCCTTATGGGGCAGACTTCACAATCCACACGCTGTGCATGTGGCAGCTCATTTAACCCACTCATGCAGGAAGCCTGAACCTCCCGGGCCGGCAATGACAGTGTGCGCAAGTGTGACAGCCCTCAGCGGCAGAGGGGAGGACAAAGTGTCACTGGATAGATATTCAAGGGAAGTTTTATGCCATTGCTAAGGCCATAACTCATAAATCATTTTTATACAACTTTGAAAAGAGGCTTATTAGGATCAGCTAGAAATGTAGTCACTGCATAGCCACTAAAACAAAAATTACAACTATTTAAGAGATGTCTGTTTTAACTGCCAACTAATATCTTTGTTAGAGACACTCAGTAGTTAAAACTACTTCAGGGAACAAACCATATGGACCTCTCAGTTTTGCTATGAATTTACACCATTCCTACATCATCTCCAGCTCATCTTGCACCCCAGCGCACAATATACATGTGTGCACTGTTTAGTCTGTGTCTGTTCTTCGTGAGCTTTCATAACTCCCATCTGCACTGCAGCATGCTTTCTGATCCCAACCTTGTGTCGTGCTAAGTGTTTTCAGTTCCTGAAGACTTCACCAGGAGGTACTCAGCATCTTGCAAGAGCAGATGCTCACTCCTACTTGCATGCAGCGAGAGCATCAGAAAGTCCCTCAGTTCCTTCCTGTCCTTATCCTGCTAAATCCTGGCTGGGGCAAAGTGTCCTCACAAGCAGTCACCCATTCATATGAGGAGGTTTCATGAACTGTACCTGCCTTCAGAGGATGACATTAGAGAAAAATGGGCTCTTTGGCTCTCATTAAAATAAAACAATCTTACTCTGTTTCATTGAGAAGTCCTAGGACTCCAAGCTTGGAACAGGACTTGGAAAATGATCGGAAATGGGAGCCAGTCCTTACCGGATATGTGCCTTTTTCTGTTCTTGTGAGAAACCACACAGTTTTGGCTATGTGATAAGCCTCTGGAAAAAAAATATCTTAGTTTGCACATGTTCTCAGGAGGGCAGCTACAAGCTCCAGAGACTGTCTGCAGTGAGCACTCCCAACCATGGCAGTGCAGGAGGAAGGCAGGGCTTCCCCCATACCCTATTGGCACAGAACGATCCTGCCTGGGCATGAGAGCGGTGCAGAAAGGGATGCAGTNCGACAGTAACTACAGCTTCTCCCAGCACCAGGAGTGGATCTGGGGCTGCTGATGCCCATGAGCACCCAGGAAACCTCCCAGCAAAGAGTTTCTTTTGCCCCGTTGCAGATCCAGCTCCCCTTAAGGAAGATGACCCACTGCTATCAGTTCCCATCAGCTGAAGCAGCAGAAAGCTGTACAATGGAGTTCAAGTGTCTGACACTGCTAATGATCCATGCAAGGGCCAACATCTGCCCGTATAATAAAATTGGGGTTTTTGTTGTTGTTGTTTTTTATTTTTAATTTTTTTTTTTTAGTGGACTGAACCTTCTCTCCCAACATTTACAAAGAAAATGCTAAGGCTAACTTGTCAAGTCTGTAATAGCTATAAAATGCCACATGTAACATACAACTTCAGCACTTAAGCTGGCCAGTCCAAATGAATGGGCATGTGATTGGAATCCCCTTGTCTCTCAGATCTCTGTAAAACAGGAGGAAAAAACAACTACGTTCATACTGAGGAGGCAAAAACGAGGTTGTTAACAGTTGTGAAGCATTAAGATGACAAATGTTGCAGAAAAGCCATGGAAAGGAAGGACCTTGTGTCTTGCGTAGTGTACAGTAATTAAAGTTTCAGACACAAACTGAAAAAATACAGGAAAATGAGGAATATGAAAAACCCTCACATTCAGCAAGCACTACTTATTCTGGGTGTTGACTGTGTCAGGGCACCAAGGAAAATAAAAAACTATGGTGGCATAAAAACTGCACAGGAACAAGCACAGTGAAGTTTTAGTCTATAGCCTGGTCACAGAGGTAATGCTGCTACTAAGTATGTACCAGGACACCAAGCTAAGATTACATCAGCATAATGAATGCTGGCATTTTTTCCCTTTCTGAACATGTGCTTTGTGGCAACAACACTGCTCTAATGCACTTTTTGGGTATGCAACAATTCAGGCTGTCCCCAACAACACTGGCTCCGTAACTCCCAATGCGCATAAAACATCCCTGCCCCAACGAGTTTTATATCAATTTTGCTAGTTTTCCTATGTGTGTGTCTTTACCATCTTGGTACTTGGTGTTGCTCTGAAGAAAGTTTAGGCCACCTTACTGTATATGCCTCTTCCTAGCTAACCTATACCAGATATATAACATACTCCCTGCTGAATCTGGGCTGGAGAGTCTTTTGGGAACTGTACTCACTGACTCTAGGGCTCATCTGAACTCCTCCACTGGCCCATCACCAGCACACCCTCTCCTGAGTCCTACTTCAATAAACACATGCTGCTTTTGAGCTCCTCTTTAAGAACAGGTTCATCAAAAAGGCTGGAGCATGATCCTAATAACTGTCTTTGAAACAGTGATTGAATGCTCTGTACAATTAAGTTCTTTCAGAACTGCTGCCTGCNTGACTCAAGCTGTCCCAAAGAACACTGGCTCCGTAATTCCCAGTGCGCATAAAACATCCCTGCCCCAACAAGTTTTACATCAATTTTGCTAGTTTTCCTATGTGTGTGTCTTTACCATCTTGGTTCTTGGTGTTGCTTTGAAGAAAGGTTAGGCCACCTTACTGTATATGGCTCTTCCTAGTTAACCTATACCAGATGTATAATGTACTCCCTGCTGAATCTGGGCTGGAGAGTCTTTTGGGAACTGCACTCACTGACTCTAGGGCTCATCTGAACTCCTCCACTGGCCCATCACCAGCACGTCCTCTCCTGAGTCCTACTTCAATGAGCACATGCTGCTTTTGAGCTCCTCTTTAAGAACAGGTTCATCATGAAGGTTGGAGCATGATCCTAATAACTGTCTTTGAAACAATGATTGAATGCTCTGTGCAATTAAGTTCTTTCAGAACTGCTGCCTGCGATTTCCTATTCCCTTAATAATGGTACCAAGATGTTTTCCAAACTACTACCTGTGTGAGGTAGCTTTCACAAAGCCCATCTGTTAATTCTCTGCTAGCAAACTTCTTAAATTAAAGTATCAAAGAGGAAGGAAAGTGGATGCTTCCTAAGTGTGGTAATAAAAGCAGTAGGAAGAGAACAGTATGACTCTCAGGAGGCACGGCTTGCAAATCCGGAAGTTTAATAAAACTCCATACCTTGACTTTAACAGAGGCACTTAAAAGTTCCATCTCTGGCGAGTGTTGTGACAGTGCTGAAGTCAACACAGGACTGAGATGTCATTGCTGACAGTCACCTGTCCCCTGCTGTGCCTCTAACTTTCTTTTCAGTTTGAAACTACTAGGCTGCATCTGATCTACCCCAGTAACCAGTGTTGGAGTGTTCCCTCTATTTAGGTGTCCAGAGCTTTGCCAAGCCCATTATTAAGCGATGAGGGCTCCCGCCGTGTCCCCAGGGAGATTATCCCACAGCCTACCAGACCACATTGTTAGGAAAACGTTCCAGATAGCCAACCTAAATTGTGTTTAATTCAATCCCATTACTCCCAGCTGTACCATTTGGACCACCCTAAATATGCCCATATTCTTGCACTGAAGGAAAAGGATGAGAGCTGGTTTGAGTTACGTTTGCCTGTCATTTGTGGTAGCTGTTCTGCTGCCATCCTCCTTGCATGGGACTGGAGTTCATTTTATGAAAGGAGGTCAGTGCACCATCGGCTCAAAGAGCTCTTGTACCCGGAGCTGCCGGGGCAGCATGGCCAGGACTCACCTGGCAGAGCAGGGAGCAACAGCCAGTTCTGCACCAAAGTCAACTGTGGGATTTCTGTGAGGCTGTGTAGGATGATGCAGGAATATTTCTACCTTTGATGAATCCTGGCTGATGCTTTGGAATAAGCGACTGCTGTCTTTTTTTTTTCTTTTTTCTTTTTTTTTACGTTTCTGGGAAGGTGTATGCAGCTTTGCTGAGGAAGTTTCTAACATGTAACTCCCAGACTAGGGTCAACAGCCAGCTGCTACCGCTTACGTCTGCTGAAGTGTGATCAGCTTGCAACAGAAGGTGGCTCCAACCCAAGAGAACTAGTTTTTTTCTTTTTCTAACCTGGCCATGGAGGTTCGAGTTGGAAGAAGGAAAAGCTACCAAACAGAACAACACAGCCAAAGTCTTGATGAAAGGGGGAATATGGAAACAGACTTACAGGGCCACACCAAAAGCTTGGCACAAGACACAGGAAGTCTTGGGCAGGGGAAAGGAAGTCATGGCATGCTTTCACAGCGAGAAAGAGAGGGCCCAGTTTACTGTGGGACCAGCCAAGGTCAGAAGAGACATGTTGGGCTGGAAAGACTCCACAGTTCAGGAAATAAGTCATGAACTTCGCAGACAGATCCCAGACCACCGAGGAGAACCTGACCCCCAGCCCAACGAAATTCCAGAATGGTTAGGAAACTGAGGCAGGGAAATGAACTGAGGCTTTATTATTTTTTCTTGCTCAGCATAATGGTGTATTCATAATCTACCTGAACGTGTCTCTGCTAACGTCAATCATACGTTTCTGAACAGTTTAACGAGAGTGCCCATAGACTCATTAAGAAGTGGCTTTAAGCTTCAGAGAGGTGAGCAGTAGACTCTTCAAGAACAGGCAAATGAACCATGGGTTACAACTCCATTACTCTCCCTGCAAATACACGGACAGAGCCTGAAAAATATACAGACACGGATGACAAGGACAATCAAGAAGAAAGGATAGTTTATATACTAGAATCAACCAGACTGGGATCTGCACCCTGGAAGAAACTACTGAAGCAGATGTGAGGTCAATGGATGATATTTCTGTTTGATATAATCTAATAAAGAAATCAAATAGATTCCTATTTCCTAAAATATTTGTTAAATCTACACCAAATCTCCCCATAGTTCATGCTGCGGGTTAACAACCAAACACGACCTGATCCAGCTCTCCTAGTGATTCATAGAGATGAGTAGATGTGGCACTTAGGGACATGATAGACTTGGCAGTGTTAGGTTTACAGTTGGACTTCATGATCTTAAAGGTCTTTTCCAACCTAAACAATTCTATGATTTTATGCTCAGGGGAGGACACAGATGGAACATCATGAATAGTGCAAATCTTCAATGATAGGGAGACAACGAACCCCACAAGGGCTCCTGATTCAGACTGATGTGACGGGCAAATCCATGACTAGGCACAGACTGGTACTCAGGGACCAAGACGACAGTGCACAGAACACTCACTGGGTGTTTCCTACAGCATCTGAGACTTGCAACTGCAAGATCAATACTTTGTTTTGANAGAGATCTGCCAAACCCCAACCATAAATATTCATTAAAAAGCCCTCTGCTTGGGGTGCAGTCACTGAAACAGCCGTTTCCTGCCCATTATCTCTTCAGGCAGGAAATCACCAGTTCCACTCAGGCGGTCACCCCCAAGCCCTCCCCACGCACCCTTGCACTGGATGGCTTTCCTTTGCCCAAATGAGAGCCATGTAGCTGTAACCTCTCTGAAGCCCCAAAACATCATTTCATAGCAGCAAAGCAGATCTGAACATAGCTGCCTCGGTATGTAGTACCAAGCACAGCAGCTCCCAGTATGACACTCCACCTCGAGCTTTTGCTGGGAGCGAGGTGAACGGGAGCATGCTGGCGCTGCGTGTTGGTAGCATCTACAAAGAGAAGGATGTCTGTCTGATCAATATTTGATTGCATCGCCCCTGACACTGACAAAGATTACTAGTCCAAATAACGGCTCCTTCTGCTGAAGACAACTTCAGGATGATCTAATTGTGGTCTCTGGGAAAAGACTGTCTCAGCACCCAATCTTGTTCTTTATAACAACAATAACAACAGAGCTTTTCTACAAACTTCAGAGGAGCAAGACCCTGGACTAGTCTTATGCCAAGAAGCTGTACTTTCCATGAAAAACAAATGCTAATATTATAGGATACCACACTGTAGAACTCCTACTGCTTATGGGCACTTTATGAAGAAGCAGGAGTAAAATCTCAAGCAGGAAATTCTAAAAATTATTACAAACACACTGTAAATACAGCTCCTCTACTTACCTTTGGTTTCCAGCCTCTGATCGCTTCCAATCAAACAGTCTTTGATATCTGCACCTTTCTCTATCATGGCATTATGACAAATAACATTGCCCTGAAGACAGCATCTACAACATAAAGCAAGAAAATAATTTAAAATGACAGGTAGGAAACAAAGGTATCCACTGGAATATCTAATGAGCATGTGACATGATCCTGTAGGTAGGTTCAGTTCTGCTCTTTTCTCAAAAACCCCACTGTTCTTCTCCAGCTCCTCACACTCTGTTGCTGGAAAAACTGAAATGCCAGCTGTCAGAATGGGTTCGCAAAAACAGTTTTCCAGTTTTACCTCCAGTTAGAACAGCTTTCCTCTACATTTGCTTAACAGAATAAATACTGCCAGAGGATTTCATTGACAGGACATTTGCCTGAGACCTGGGACCTGGATCAAGCCTCGTATTTTCCACAGACAGTCTGGGTAACTGCCGGGGTAGCTTCTCTGCTCAGCTTCCCAGTCAAAAAAGAGGAGCAGCAGCCCAGTCCTTCCCTGCAAATTTTGCTGAGAAGTTTCATACATTCCAGCTTGCCAGGCACCAAGAAAGGGTGGCAAGAAGGGTCAGATCAATACCTCAGCTGGTTGGCTTTGTTCATGTTATGTTCAAGCACCCAAACATGATTATTCTGCAGTACTAAACCAATGAAACCCACACTGGACCTGCTCTACCTGCTTTGGATATCTTCACAATCACATAAACTTTGACACCACAAAGTCTAAAACGCTACACGGGATGGAATTTCTGCTAAAGTCACCTTCTTCCAAAATTTACTTGAATCTGTGATAACCAGCTTTCAAATCTGCTGATCTGATTGTCCAGAAAGGAAAGAAGTTGAGAGTCCAAGTTCTGGCTTCATAACTCCATGCTGAGAGATGCCAACTGAGTTACTGCATTGGTCTGAGCCCTTCCATGCAGTAAAATGGAAGTTATGGCTCTTTACTAACATCCTTAATGTGCCTTGAAATGCTGTTGACTCAGCATCATGAGTAGTGTTAAGGAGTATTAAATGTAATTTCTTTCAAACTACAGAGAAAAAAATAGCTACAATGCAAATGATCTGTTTCCTCATATTCACACGTGCAAACATAGGTAGAAGCCATTGAAAGATAGAAAATTTGAAGGCACCCAGCTAAGAAGTGCCTAAAAATACTAAATCTAACACACATCAAAACCAGCTGATTTGGAAGAAGGTATAAGCAAGATGTATAACCCCAGAGAGACACAGGTAATCTGCTCCCCCATATTAATCCTCCTGTGAACCATAGTGTTTCATATCTTCTCCCCAGTATTTCTGCTAATATTAATTACACAAACTGTGGATATTCTTGCTGTCCTCAGCCAAACAGCTGATCTCTGTCTAAAGTTTTTGGCTTCAGTGACTTTCTGCATGGCAAGTTCCACAGTTTAATGACCTGCAGCCATTCCCTGCCTTGGTCACAGGCATCACCGCTACTCATTGTGTTTCACCGCACCATCCAGGTGGCTTGTGGACAGAATTCTTACCCTAGAGTCTGAACTAATAGCACAGAGGAGTTTTGGTATCAGGTCAGAGCCCTGAGCCTAAATTCTGTATGGAATGGAAAGCTAGCCAGCTGTGGTCCTCGGGAGAAGAGAGAAACATCAATCCTCACTCCAGACCGCCGAGCCTAAAATTAATTCCTAGTATTTTCCAGCTCACACATCACTATTATCTAGTACACAGAATTTGCTATTAAACATATTACGGTTCTGTTGCTTGTGTGAGTTAGAGCAGAAACCATCTGCCCCACAAAACCGACATTAATTCTGCAGGAATAAAAGCAATAAAACCGGACCTCAGCAGCAGTGGCTAGCAGTTACGACCCCCCTTGAACAGTCTTATCCCCTCTGAACAATTATTCTTTTAACTCGCTTAAACTCCCTCTCGTCTGACCCATAAGGAGGCAATACGAGCAATTACGCTACAAGTAACCAGCTCAGGTTGCCTTGGCAAGGTTTTTACTAACATGTTAACAAGATAAAAAGCGGCAAAGATACACAGCAGACCCCCGCCTGCCTTTGCTCTCCCACTGTCAC
>VWYH01007058.1:0-11195 GCA_013399365.1 Pampusana beccarii
GTGCGATGAAGGGTGTCCGTCCTCTGCACTGGAGCCTGATGGGTGCTGCTGGGGAACTTGGGGGCCAGAACAGACCAGCGCCCGTGCTCTCCATCACGCTTCTGTGCCCTAGCTGGGGCCCAGACAGCCCAGCAGTGCCTGCTGCATCAGGGCTGAGCCTCCTCCTTGCCAAAATTATCCTATTAGGAAGAGATGGGCTCAAAAAGTGATTGGACAAAGCAGTGGAAAAAACCCTGAGGGCTCAGCGTGGCAGCACATCTAATGCTTGCAGGGAGAGGGCTGTTCCACGAGGGGCTGCTTGGCCCTCACCGCACCAGGGCACAGACGGAGCCTTTGCCCTGACCCAGCAGGGCTGATGCTTTTATTCTGACACAGTGCACAGGGAATGGTGAATCCCTGTCGGACTTGCAGGCCACAGTGACAAGCAGTGGACCATGAATTTCCACCGTGACTTTATGGGTTAAAGGCCTATTCCTGTTCCTGTTTTAAACATTCAAGCACTGGCAGTGACTGGTTAGGAAGGTAAAGTTGTTCTGTATTTGAAATTCCCTTTCCCACAATTAGAATAGCATGTGCTGGTCCAGTGTCCCAAAGGACAGATACATAAGATTTGGACGTGAGCCAATAAGTGGAAAATGGAAAATATGCCTTAACACAAAAGGGACTTTAATCAGTTCAGTTTATGGTAAAAAAGGATCAGGAAAGCCTGATCATAATATCCGACTCCTCTCTCTGGAACTCAGGTCGTCACTCCCTGGCTGAGAAGATCCAGTAACTCGAAGGGAATCAAAGCAATGCAGCCTAAATATAAGCTACAATAAGAAAAGTAACCTTAAGAACAACCTAGCAGCTACTGCAGCAGAGATTATCAGTTCAACTGTTTTCCTAACAACAGTGCTTTAATTTACACAAGAACTAATTCAGGGCAGCCTGTGTCATGCAGGAAGTTACGCTGGCAGCCCCGCCGGCCTCCCTGTCTCTATAATCTACGGAAAAAAACCCTGCCTGTATTTCCCTTCCTCCCGTCCAAGTGTGTGAAAGGTCTGGCCTGCCCCACTGGAGGCGTTTTTGGGAGCGCCGGGTTAGCGTGGGTAGCAGGCAGCCACGCTCTGCCTGTGCCCCAGCCTGCCCAATGGTCCCGGTGCTCCCATGCTGAGACATTTTAGCTTTATAAGGAAGCTGGTCTGGGGTGACAAAGTGAAGCAGATTCCTAGAGCTGAGGCTCCAAGGATGACGAGTGCCAGGGATCTGACATGCGTTCCTCTGACAGTTTTCTGCCTGCTTTCCCAGCCAGTGCAGGGACGTGAGATAGAGCAGGGAACAGCCGCCCCCAGGAGCAGCCGTCCCGGTCTGGTTCATCCCGTCACAGGGCACAACCGTGCAGGCTCTGACTCCCCTGCCAGCAGGCTCCAGGCCCCGTAAAACCCTTTCACGGAGCCAGCAGCATGGCCCTGCCTTCACACCAGCTCCCCGCCATGGTCAGCGGCTCCCGAGAGAACCGGGAGCTCCGTGTTCACTAGGAGCAAAAAGCAATCCCATCCGTCTGGCTGGGCTGGTGCCATCGGGGACACGTCATTGGGCTCATTGGTAGTGGAGCGGCTTTGCTTTTCGTATAAGCTGCTTGTGCTTCCAGCTCAGCTTTCTACTTCCCAGCTCAGTGCTTTTCAAGGGCTCACACTTCAAAATGGGTCAATAACTGCCCTAGTCACAGCTTTATGGAAGGTTTCGTTTTGGGAGAACAGCCCACTGCCACTACGAATAAGCTGGGTCTGCTTAGCTCAGAGGCAAGCAGTGCGGGAGCAGCTGCAGGCTGTATCTGCTGAGTGGAGATTTCCTCACCCATAAGATTGCTGACAGATGCTATTGAGTAAAATACAGTGCTAGCTTTCACAAGTCCAAAGGGAAGTCCAGGCAAGAGCACCAAGAGGCACGACGGTTGTCTCTAGGATGGTGCTCTATGTACCGACACGCTCTGTGGGTACGCATCCCATCCCCCTGTTCTCCAAAGAATTTCATTAGATTGTATGTTACAGCTCAAGGGCAGAAAGTAGAACAGGGATGGCTTCAAAATGCCCACTTGCAAACTGAAAAAGGCCAGACCTCACAGCCTGGCCAATTCAGAGGTGCCCTGGTCCTGAGCACACTGAACACCTCTCTGAGGGTATATGAAGTAGCTAAGAAACTTTATAGAAAACACAGAAGCAGAGAACTATGGAAGTGACATCAGATCCAGTTGGGATTTGTAGCAGCATCAGAATACAAAAGCTCTGTGCTTCTGTTCCTGAAATGTTGCCTTCTTGTTGTGGGCCCTGTAATAGTCTTTCCCAGAACTTTGCTTTCTGGGGAATAGTCATAATGGGTTTACAATGAACAAGATGTTTACTGCTTATGTTTGTACCCTGCTGACTCACTTTATAACAGCCCTTTACACATAAGCCTACAGCTTCAGCACTCAGCCTCCAATGATTTCTGTATATTTGAGATTGAAGCTGCTCTGTAGCCTTATCCAAAGTGAAATGAGAGTTTTTATAATCCAACACCAGCATCTCATAGTGTGCAGAACAAGGTCTTTATTCAACAAGAGGAAGGAAAGAGTATCTTGAATGAACAAGCAGAAATGAGCAGAGTGCTCTGTACAGCTCTTCAGGTTCTGTATCAGGAAAGGGTAGGTGTCCTGCAGGCCAGACCTGAAGAAGATGGAATCAGTACCAGAAACAAAGTCCTCTGCTCCAACTGAACAGAGAAGTACTTGTGTCCAGGAGAACATGGCATTAGCGGGTCCACACAAGCCACCCAGCAGTAAATAAAAATCAAGGAAGGGCCTCATAACCCCTGGCTCCCTGGGTATGGTGTGTGTGAAGGGACTTGGAAGTCCTAGAAGGAATCCAGATGTGGTGGCTGTAGCAGGGACAATGCTGGTAACTGCTGGGTCTGGTTCATCTCAGTTCATCTCTGATATGGATGCATTGAGGCAGATTTAATGTTTGTTTTTATGCCACTCAGCATTTTTCCTGGAGAGAGACAAAAGAAAAAGCAGTGTAAAATCAGCTGCGTGAGAGGACATTTCCCCAGGAGCACGCAAGACTCGCAACAACCCTGTCTGGGCTTTTCCTGTTCTGCTCCAGGTACCACACCAGGCTTACCTGCTACAGCATCTTCCCGCTTCTGACCTAGCACAATCAAACTCTTCTGCAAATTGGCATCTTTCTCTGTTGAGAAATCTTGACAATTCCTGTGTCCCCCTGCTATCCCCTCAAATTCTGCCCTTGTTCCATCTTAGACAAGCCTTCCTCTTTGTCAGGAGGCTCCTACAGGAGCCTGGGACTTGTTCAGTCTCACAGAAGTTGCTGGCAGCAGCACTCACGGAAGTACTCAGGCTGATCTCCACTTCCACTCCAGAGAGGCAAACACAAGAGCCTGTATCCCCTTTCATGTAGCATTAAATAGTCAGGACATACATTTAAATTACTAAGCCTCTCTCAGATCTCTTCATTTCTCTTAAGCACATCCACCTCTTGGACATTATTACTCTTTGCTGATACCAATCACACATGTGAACGTGTTCAAAGACATTGTACTAGCAGCTTATAATGAGTGCATGGTGCTAGACAAAACTAAGATGATCAGAAAAAGAATCAAAAGGACAGTATATCCAGCACAGATGGATATTTAAAGAGCACTCCTTCAGAAAGTGTAATGTGTGTTCAAATTAGAACAGAAAAAGGGGACAGCTTTTGAAAGTTAAAACCAGAGTGCAGCAGGACAAGAAAAGATTTGATGAGCAAATGGCTAAAAGAGTAAAGATGATTAAATTAAACTTTCTCAAACATATCCAAAGCAGGTCCCTGCCTGCAATGAGTTGACAGGCAATCTGGTACCACTTCAGCGCTAACAATCGGTAGACAAATTCATTATGACATTACTCCAAAAGGAAGAGTGAACAGGACTGTATGGTTCATCTGCATCTGGAATACTGTGAACTCTTCTGCTCCCAGTCTTGAAAACTAACAGAAAAGGTGCAGGTAAGAGTGACAAGGATGGTCTGAGATACATTATAATTTTCAAACAAAGACAGATAAACAGAATAGGACTCATTAGCTAGAAAAAAAAAAACGATGGACAAAGGGAGGAGGACACAACAGATTTCAAAAAATGAAAACTTGTAGGAAGAAAGTAACTGAGGAATGATTATGCACTGTTTCTCACAAGACAGGTGAAAAGGAAACATGCAATAAAACTAACAGGCAAAAGATTTAAACATAAAAAGGATTTTTTTAAAGCAAAATGTGATAAAACTGTGGGACATACTGCCATAGGTGTTGTAGAAGTCAAAATTGCAATTCAAAAAGGAACTGTGGAAATTGCTGGCTGCTATACCCACTGGTCTCAAACCAAACTCTGGCTTAAAACCCCTAAGCAACAACAGCTGCCAGGATATACTTTGTTCTTATATTCTGTCAGCCTTGGCTTCAGGCACTATCAAAAGCGGGATAGCGGGACTGGCCTTTGCTGAAACCCAGTATAGCTGCTGTGATTGAAAGGGAATTCGAGGGTACCACTGGCTGGACAAGTGCTCTTGTTACCAGTACTCTGCTTACTGCACGGCAGCAACTGCCTCCCCATCTTGGAGACAGTGTTTGTGGGTACGCAGCCAGAAATCACAGGTGCCTTCTTTGTTTCCAAATCACAGTGGAAATTACTTTCTAACTCTTATATAAATACATCATTAATTTAGGATTAATATTGTTGCTCAAGTTCATTTCTGAACAACAGTCATTACACAGGCAAGAAAACACCAATTATGATATCTGATATCCAAAATCTCAATTAACATGAACAAAAGAATGACAGTATAGGGTTAGGCCTGCAGGTCCCCCAGGCCAAACCCACTCCTGACAGCAGACAACATACCAGAACAGGGCAAGCCTGAAGTGATACCCCTGCAGAATACCCACTCAGCTTCCAACATATTGTGGCTCAAGGACTTGGAGTGAGAGATGGTGTCTTCGGGATTAGCTGTTGGCTAATTTTTCATCCAGAAATTCACCTACTTACTTACTTTTCCATCTCATAAAAAAATTATGTGCCCATCACACACTTGGCAATGTGCTCTACAGAGTAATTATTCAGTGTTCAAAAAAGTATCTCCCTTCTGTTTTGAATCTCCAAGCTGATATTTTCATTGGTGCACTTTCATCCACCCTTCTGTATCACGGGAAACAGTGAACAATCATTCCCCATTCACCTGCTGTAAACAATTTGGGATTTTATAGGCTTCTACACTTCCTTCTCCTTACCCCAAAACTATCACCAGTAGCAGAGATCGGAATTGCACATAACATTTCAAGTGTAGGTGCCCAAAAGATTTACACAATCGCCTAATGATACCCTCTGTTCCTTTTACAGTAATTCCTACATTTGGTTTGCATTTTTGCCCCAACTGAACATCCAATTAATGTCTTTACAGAACTATTATATCATGTATCTATTCCCCAAATACAAGCAACTAGGCTAGAGTCCAGGTGCTGGACATGTAAAGTCAAATTGCTATGCCTATGTGTTTCACTTTATACTTAATACAAATGTAATCTACTATTATTAAGTCAAGTCACTTTGTAGGTTAAATCCTTCTGTGACTCTTTACAGACAGCTTTTGTTTTTTTCTTACCTTAAATAACTAATTATCATAAAACTTTTCCACTTTATTGCCTACCCAGAACTTAAATTTGACAGTGAAACCCCCAGCGTAGATCCCTGCAAAACTACACTGTGATCTCCCTCCACATTAAATCCTGTGTTCACTAAGTCTATTATTAAAATGGCATTGCAGTGTGAGTTAAGAAGCTGCAGCCAGATGGCTGGAATCCATTTCAACCTCACAGCCAATTTTAAGCAGGTGGTACTCTGCTGTTACTATCTGACTCATGCTACTAGGGCCAGAAAGGAACCTCTTACTTGGTTATATCTAAAAGGTGCCTGGGGAAGGATCTTTACATCTGCATTTGTCTTTCTTGCTCCCTGCATTTCAATCACCCTCAGATACGCAACTTATTTACCTGGCTGTCCTGCTTGTGCCATCTGCACTCCTGCCAGCATCGGCTGCTGCTGAGCTGGTGCACCTGACATGGGGACCTGCTGCATGCCCGAAGCACCTGCGATGATGGCACCAGCTCCTGGCTGACCTGACTGGACAGATGCTCCAGAGCCAGGGGGTCGCCGATTTGACAATCCTTTCCCAAAGGCCACAGCTGCTACCAGTGCATTGGTATCTGCAGGGTTGAAAGTCTGCTTGTTCTGTCGCAAACCTGTAGAAAAATAAGTGATTTTGAAACATTTTAGCAATCAAGTCTAAAAAGTAGCATAGCTGGTCCTGAATTTACTTGTCTGATATTTCAATGCATGTTAACAGAGATCAGCTTCTAGCAAGCTGTCCTGAGAGTCTTGGCAGGGTCAAAGAAGCTACAAAATCCAGGGACAGTGGTGATCCAAGGGCTTCTCCTCTGCCAGCAGGTCATACACTACTCAGGGATGGAGGACAGAGGGAGCCAACTCTTCCATGCCCATAAGAATGTTCCCACTAAAGGCTCTTCCATGCTGAATCTTACGGCAGGTAACAAGCACTGTGTTTAAGATAAACAATGGCAACATCCTCTTTTGGAAGCTCATGAGCAGTACAGTGTCTACAAGTTTTTCTACCACACACCTGCCCAGTTATTCTATTGACCCTGGAAACCAGACAGAACTTGTCCTTGGGTCCTTGTTTACACTACGTGTGTGTCAAAAAAATGACAAAAAAACCCAAAGCACCACTGCTTTTGAGAGTTGTGCATAGCACTCCTAGGAATAGTGAACAGCTGATGGCAGAGACCAAAAAAATCAGAGTCAGAACCAGAAAAGGTCGACCATGAGTCTGAAGCAGGCATCATCTAGAGGATGTCACACAAAAGCCTGCCAACAAATATGTGGACTCATTCAGAATGTAACTAAGGGGTTTCCCATTCACTGCCACTGCATTTTCACAGCTATTTTTATTAATCCAAGTTGACTGGGATGTTTTCTTGGTAAATACCTACCACCTTCTCAAAATGGGATACGGCAAAGGGTTGGAATGACCTTCCTGCCATGAACAGGTCACACAAGCAGGACCCATCACACCCAGAGGGCCCCATTTCAAATTAGGGGGCTCCACAACAAATCTTGCATCTTCTGGAATGCTTTCGTCTATGCTACTCATCTGCATTTCCCACACTTCAGGCTCTTTGATTTACTTATTTTGGTGCTACTCTCCAAGCCTGCTGCTTGGACCCTGCACCCCACTTCCACTCCAGTGACGTACCTCCACTTTCAGATTCACGCTCCTCCTTACTGATTTTCTCCAGCAGATTTGAGCACATTTTGTTCAGACTTTGGATTTGTTTCTGCAAAATGAAAACCATCATAAACCACCAGGATTCCTCCAACTCAGTACAAGTCAGCAAGGTAAATGAACAAACTTTCTCTTCCCAGGGTCTGTGGAACCAAACATAAGCATTTTGGTAGCAGAGCCTAGAGAGCCCAGTGCTGATGCATGCAGGAGGGGACTATGGAGACAGGATAACCTTCGTCTTTCTCTGACAGGTTTGATGGCATCTCCTGTGAACAGCCGGTGGGCTGGATACCCTTGCTTTCTGAAACTGTGGAGGAACCCAAACCTAGGGTCATCTGGAGAAATCTTGGACAGAAAAGGACACAGCTAAAAATAAAATTGTCAGGTGGAAGGGTGAAGGAAGCAGAGTTAAAGGGCATCTTGTGCCTGAGGACTAACAGGCAGAAGTATCAAACTTCTTCACCTACCTGTGCCACATCAGGGCTAATTCGAGCTGCATCTGTGATCAGCTGCTTCTCCTGCTCCTCCACCTCAGGGTCAGGCTTAGTTCGAAGATGGTCAGGCACAACCTCATGGCTGAACACCGGCACGCGCCCCTCTGTCTGCCGCTGCGACAGTTGGACAAGACACACTCAGAGCCTCCTCCAGCTCAGCGCTCCGACAGCTCAAGACCAGAGCACAGGGCCAGCAGCTTGCTGTGGGGAAACCTCAATCTGGGCAGCATTAGGAGCTTTCATCAATTTGTCTACGAATTTGCACTGTGCCTGTTTAGTCAGAGCAACCCACAGGGTTCTGCAGTGCAAGCCCACCAGTATAGCCATGATCAGTTGAAATTTTTTCTCACTCAAGCAGAGAATAAATATTGCCAGAGCATGCCTGAAGTTCTGTAACATGCTTTGTGTTGGTCAGATGACAAACAGAGAAGTCTAGATGGAAATATCTGACAGAAACAACACAGCTATGGCAGAGGAAACCAGGAGCTTGCAAGGAAGCCTCCCAATTACACAACAGGACATGATCTCTTTCAGCTCCAATGTAATGAAAATAACATATTTATAAACAGGAACACCTCCTGTAAAGTGTATCCAGCTCAAGTGTTTGTAGGGGAAAGCCCCCCAACAAAGCAGCTCCCAGGCAAACTACTCAACACCTTCCCTTTCTCTACACCCAGAGCTGAGGAATGCCAAACACAAGGAATGGCAATCTGGAGCACGTACACAACCACCTTTTGATGCTCCAAGGCCAACAGTCAAAGGGAAGTTTCTTACCATGATCTCCTCGTCACGGTCTGGAGACAGCACTAGGGGTATGATAACCTGGTTTCGCAACAGTGGGGTCTTCTCATGCTTTAGCACTTTATTCAAGGTGTTCAGCTGCCCTGACAGCAATGCAAAGCTGTCCAGAACCGAAGGCCTGGGAAAGCAAACAAAGAGGGCAGAAGATGGAAAGGGATGCCACAGAGGGCTTTTATCTCTTCTTCACTCAAATGGCTGGAGAGTGAGGAAATAACACCATTACTTCTCAAATCAGCCTACTCCAGCCAGTAAGCCAAAAAACCTAGAGCTGAATGTGCAAGTGTGGACAAATCCCAGTCCCTACACACAATGCTGCAAATAGCTCAGGGATGTTACAAGCAGGAGCCCTGGAAGTGGCAGTTGTTTGGGATTCCAGTAACACACAGAAGTAAAGATTTCTTTATCACTATCATTTAACTCCTAAGCAGTACAGCCAGGAGAGATTATATTTATAGCTTGGCTCTCCAGACTAAGGAATAATGAAACAAAATAACTGGTAATCTTGTCAAGGAGGTCCCCTTCAGCTTGCTGTCCCTGGGAGACTCATCACCTCTGCTGCCTTCTGCAACATGAACTATAAATGCTAATTGCCTGTGAAGCTTTGCTGCAGTGGCAGACACTGTTTAAGATACTGTATAGTTTATTAAGCTGTAGATACAACATCTTCAATCAGGAAGAGAATGCCACCTTCCATGTCTCTCAAACTGTCTGTAAAAACATGCAGAACCAGCAAAACACAAGAGCTCAGTTTATGCCAGAGCCAGAAAAAGACAGAAAGGTCAAGAAATACCAAAAAACCCCATCGCTCATTTTATAGTGTATGTGGGTATCTGGGATATTTTGTTCAAGCACCTTCCAGTCCCTGCAGACGCAAGTAACTACACTAGTTCTTATAAGAAGTCTAAATTAAAAGATATTAGCATGCCTCTACAGCATGAAATCTACCGACAACAGGCTAATGTTTTTTAATTATACTTTGTGGCCATTTGAGCCAAGTCAGGAACAGCTTCAGCAGTGATTGACAGCGTCCCCAGCTCTGTGAGAAACCTTACCATGTGAGCCGGTCATACTCATTCTCCAGCTTGTAGATAAAACTGACCAAGGAGTTCTTCAGGTCGGCCACCTGACTGATGAGCGCCTCCAGGGTCAGCTCCAGCTGCTTCTCCTCTCTCTAAAAATAGGCAGGAAAGACAAGGGATGAGGACAAAGCTTAATGCCTCCCCAAGGTGTTGCGGATCCATACACATGCAGCCACGGTCCAGTCTCTCCTACAGAGAGGCTACTTTTCACGGGGAGCAAANAGGAAAGACAAGGGATGAGAACAAAGCTTAATGCCTTCCCAAGGTGTTGTGGATCCATACACATGCGGCCACGATCCAGTCTCTCCTACAGAGAGGCTACTTTTCAGGGGGAGCAAACAGAGACTCTGGAGAGAAAAATCCTCTGGTTTCACACTGACCCCTTTCTCTTGGGTCAGAACACTTAGGCAAAAGACATGTCCCTGAGACAAACCCTTGGCTAGCTGTCCTCTTTAAGATCTAGATGAATGTAGTTAAGACATTATCTTTTTACCAAATCAGGCAAAGTCATCAAAGTTAGTTCATGCCACCTTTGTGAGCCATTTAAACTAATCCAGTTCAAAGCAGATTAGCATTGCCTCAGCCTTTTCTGACAGCAGATGTGGGCACACTGATGTCTTCATCCAAAACAGCCCTTTGCAAAATGACTATCAAGTCCATGGCCTCAAGACTCCAGTTTCTGCCCTTTGCCTCATTCTTCACTTTCTTCTTGCCCAAGTGCCACTTCCAGCTGCTAAAGGAACTGGCAGCTCCTACTGTACTTGTGCCGTACCCACCATGGGAGGCCCTGCCGAGACAGAGACCACACATACCGCCACACACAAACATTACCTCCCGCCTCTTGTGCTGGATTATGTTGTTTACCTTTTCCACTGAGATCCCGGGATGAGGGAGGATGGTGACAGATAAAGTGTTGGGACAGGGGATCTGTTGCCAAAGACACCAAGGCATATCCTTGACTCTTGCAAAAACCCTCTAGAATCTATTCTAACTTCTTCATACTACAGTATTGCGCAAAACATAATTAAAGTCCCAGCCCTGATGAAATGCTCATGTAAGTCAAGAACCGTACAATAATAACCCATGAGGAGGGCGGGACAAAGCAATCAAATAATAGAAAGGGAATGCCGATTGGGAAGGCAAATAGAGTGACTCAGCCTCTTGGCATGCTTGCTATTTGGTTTGTTGTCATTCTGTTTAAATGCACTGGACTAGCGTGAGCTTCACTGGAGAGATTATCAGGTATCACCCATGTTCACAAGAATACAAAACTATTCTATTTGATTTATGGTCTGACAAGACTATAGAGGCTTTTTCTAGTAATCACTGATCAGACGTCACTTCACTTTAACACCTTTGAAGAAAAAGCTGACTCAACTTTGTTAAAAGGTGATCCCCAGTCTACGGAGTATGTTCACAGGGCGGACTGCCGTGTGTTCCGCCTCGAGATAAAAC